>JAJMAP010000006.1:0-495677 GCA_030572695.1 Scheffersomyces illinoinensis
AATTGTCTTTTTGGCTTCCTCCTCGGCAATGTCATTCAGTTGTGTTGATAGCATCATAATGAACTCTATGCTACACTCAGTGATGGCCTCACGAGCCTCTTTGGAAATGGCAATGTCTTTGGGCAAAATCTCACCAATTATTTTCTGAACTGTGGCTTTGGGCAACAGCAAGTCGTCTGACGACCCTGACGACGAATACTCGGCCATACTACTATTTCTGTTCTAATATCCACTGTTGTTTCTTCTCTAAACAACCGACTTAATTTATTTGTTCTACATACAAACCCAAAATTTCGCACAATTGATGGCCCTTTTATATCTTTTTTCTCGCCGAATTTCAAATATGCGCACGTGACCATGAGATGCCTACACGGTATGTTCGATAACTTCTGGAGCAACTTGAGCAGCTTGATTTTGCAGCTGGTGCTACGTAGACAAGACGGAATGTAAGAGTTACAAGGAGTTGTGAAGAGCATCTGTAACTGAATATTTCAATAGGATAAGAAACACAAATGTTAAAAAAGGAACAATAAGTGGTGATTACACTGTCACAACACAATATAACAAAGCATTTAAATTCCCGGACAGCAGATCTCCAACCTCTTCACTCATCGTGGACGTTAAAATATCAAGCTATTCTGAGATTATAGTCTTTCTAAATTCCAATTTATGCTGCCACTCTAGCTATTCTACAACTCTATTGTAAGATTCAAGTCTATGCTATTCTATCTACCCATCTCTAATGAATTGTACTGTGCTTTCAATAAACTTCTCAGGCAAGTCCGTCACGATCCAATGACCACAATCAAACTCTTGGTAGCTGAAGTTACTGAAATATTTCTTAAACTCTGAATAAGACTCTGGCTCTACAAAATTGGAATGTTTAGCCCCCATTATCAAAACAGGCTTATCGAACTTCTTACCTTCTACCGATGAAGCAGGCCATCCTCCCAAATGGTTCATTACTCCATCCTTGAGAAAATTCAACACTGGCACTCGGAAAATTGGGTGTTCGGTGAACTTACTCTTGATGATGTTTGTCTTCAAGAATGCACGCACCTTTTCATCTCTTTCGTACATCTTGAGAATAGAGTCAATCTTCCTTTCTCTAAATGCTGGCGGCTTGGACTTGAATTGAGGCGCCTCGTGTTCTACCTGACACATTCCGATCAAGTCATGTGTGAAACTTGAGTCTAATATTTTGGTACGGGGGCTGTTATCTATAACCAATAGTTTCGAGATCAACTCTGGCCTTAGCAAAGCTGCGATCATTGATGTTTTGGCCCCCATAGAATGTCCTGCTAAGATAGTGTCCTTCCAGCCACGGTCCTCTAGAAACCGCACCACATCTTGGGCCATAGTGTAGTAGTTGTGAGGATTTGAATGAGGGGACTGACCATGATTTCGCAAATCAACACCGTAAACCGGGTTCTTAGTCATTTGCGTTATCTGTCTAGCAACGGAACCATAGTTCTGTTTGGAGCCAAAAAGTCCATGCAACATGACAACTGGAGGTAAACTGTCGTCAACTTCAAACCCTTTGGTAGGTTTGAACTGTTGCCAATGCAAGGGTACCGTCTCGTGATTGGGAAGATCATCAACGAGATCTAATCTCAAGTTGCTATAGAGATGTTTGAACTTATCCGATAAAATTCGAGACGTTGAAAGCAATCGTATTGGTCCCATACCTCTCGGTACCAAAACTTGAGTGCCATACATCCTTTTGACAATAAATGGATCAGAACGAGCCCAAGCCCCAATTTTCAGAATTGACTCAAATCTGAAAATTTTCGGTATCTACAAGATATTATGCAAGATGCAAAATCTACATTAGTCTCCAAACTTTACTCTTCAAGCGCATTTTATTTCGGCATTCGAAGAAAATGTCAACTTTTAAGAATCTAGGATAGAAAGCATCCCATTGTAATTACTTCTTCATTAAATTTGTTACATTAAACCATGACTATCTAACAATAACATTAGGAATTAAATTCTCATTTTTAGTACCTCTGCAGCAGTACCACTAGTTGCTACCACCACCATTGTTGTTACCTCTGGCACCACCCATGAACTGGTTGAGCATGGGGTTGTTCATCAAATCCGACAAATCTGGACCAGCACCATCTTGACCGCCTAAACCGAAGTTCTGTGCCATTTGACGGACAGCAGGATTGCTCATCAAGTTTTGCATGGCGTTTGGATCCAGCATCATCTGTTGTGCTGCTTGCATGATTTGTGGGTTGTTCATCATTTCCGACAACGATGGCATACCACCTCCACCGAACATGGAAGATAAGTCTGGCAAACCTCCAGCAGGTGCACCTGTTGCTGGAGCAGAACGCGCAGTTTCAGAAGCAGAGGAAGCCTCGTCGTTAGGCGAAATCGAACGCTCGAGCTCTTCCTCGACTCTACGCTTGGCTGTTTCGTAGCCCTTCGTCATACCGTCAGACTTCTTGTCGCCTTCCACCTCTAAACCCTTCTTGTAGGCTTCCATGGCAGCTTTAGCATCACCCAATGCAAATTTGGCCAAACCCAATCTCGAGTAAGCTTTAGAGAAGTCTGGGTTCAACTCAATGGCTTTCTGAGCATCTTCAACAGCTTTGTCGTGCTGAGAAGAAGACGAGTAAGCAGCAGCTCTGTTGGACAAGTAGACAACATTGGAGTTGTCCAAGCCAATAGCCTCAGTATACTTGGCGATTGCTTCGTCAAAGTTTCTTGCAGCCATGGCTCTGTTACCTTCAACCTTCAACTCGTCGGCCTTGGCTTTGGTCTCGGCATCGACTTCCTTTTTAGGTTCAGACTCAGTCTTAGAAGTAGAAGAAGAGGCAGAAGCAGTAGAGGCAGAGGCAGAAGTAGTGGTAGTAGAAGCGTTAGGGGAAGCAGCAATCAATTCTGACAACGACTTGCCACCGAATTTGGCTTCAACAGCCTTTGAGGTTTCTTCCTGGTTCACTTCAAAGGCATCTGCAATACAGTCGATGGCAACATCCATGGACTCAGCATAGTCTTCGGCAATGTCCTTGTTGGCTACAGCCTGCTTCAAGAAATGGATAATGGAGAACGCTATGTCCTTGTTGGTAACAGACGACATTTTGTTGATAGTGCTAATATATGAAATTGATAGCAGATCAAAAATTCAATTGGAATCAAAAAGAGTAGATATTCAATATGAAAATCAAAAAGTGAATTAGCGAAAAATGCCCATAAATATTCTTATCGTTAACTATGGAGCATGCTCCAATTTCTCACTAACACCGTGTTGCGACACCTCCAAAAATGTCGGCTGATCTTCTGGAACATTCTCTTGCGACCAGTGTCTTGCGACATTATTGCAACTATTCCCATTTCTGTACTACGCCAAATATAGGTCCGACCATAACATGCCAATATTTATATTGTTCATAGATTACATAACTAGCAGACATACATTCTACATGTGAATGCCTAAATACGTAATCTTTTCTTTGGAATTTGGTCGTATCTCATTACTTTCTATAACTATTTCCATCATTTTTCACGTCCCGCAACATCTTCCGTAACACTATGCTATTGTTTTGTATTCTCTTCCTCTCGTTGTTAACATAAGTCTTGACACCAAATCGGAGAAAGTCACACCTGAACTTGAGAAAACTAGAAATTTCAGAAGCAACAACTTCGTGTTCCCATTTGATATCTACATTGAGCTTCATGATCTGCTTCACTTTCTCGGACTTTGTCATAAGCAACTTCTTATACCTCGCCTTTTTACTCTCAATAATGTTACTGAAGTTGAAGAACGCGCTGGTGGTGTCGTCTTCGAAGTCAAACTCCGGATTTGGCTCTATAGAGAATGTACTTCTTCTACTGAGTGATCCACCATTCTCTTGCTGGCCGTTAGCAGTGGGATTGCCATCGCCATTGCTAGTGTTATTCGAATTCAAATTCTCAGGAACATTATTTCTTGGGGATTTCTCTTCTATTTGATGCAATTCGCTATTAAGTTCTCGGATTGAATTGTAAAGTTCTTTCCATGTTCGGACTTCCTCTAGGATCTTGTTGACGCTCTTCAACAATTCATCCAACGAGGTTTGCAACCAGAACACATAAGAATGAAAACCACTCCAGCATGAATCTTGAACTTCTCCCTCCACTGGCACTTTCAGTTTAAGTTCTTCTGTGTAATTACCTTCTCTTTCTACTAGCTTCTTTAGTGCGGATAAATAAACAGTTCTGATATCGGTCTGCTTCATATCAGCAATAGCACTCAACTTACCAAACTTATAAAGTGCTGCTTTATATTTATACAAATCGGAAATTGCAAAAGTCAAGAAGAATTCTATCTCATCGATCTGAGAGGACTTCAATTTGACGACTCCCAATTTCGCTCTATTCTTTTCCTGGCGTAAACTGGCTTCTTGAATAAAGTCTAGGGTCAGTCTTTCTCTTTCTTTACCTGTTTCTAGGAACTTTTCGAAATAACAATTTCCATTTCGAAATATCAACCCTGTAAAAAATAAATTTAGTGTATCGATCATTCTGTTGATTCTAAATTTGTGAAAATACGGAGTTGTTGAACCCAGCCCATAGTTCAACCAAACGACCTCCTTGTCTGGTAGGTATGTACAAGGATTATCGAGTTTGATGAAATAGATAATCTGTTTTAGCATTTCTAATGACTTATGATTAGATACGCCATTAGAATCGCGGAAAAATATAAACCAATCTCTCTTGTTTTGGTCGTACTTAGCATTGAGAGAGAATAGCTTCTTGCAATCCACTTTTGGTAAAAAGTTGTCTATGTAGAATCGAAAAATGAGACTTTCAATTTTTCTGAACGTCTCATTTGGAATTGCAGACTTCATGGACAGAAACCCAAAATAGTCAAACACATTGTAGCAATTCTTTGAATCTTCAAGCAAAAAGTCAAGCCTATTGTCTTGTAGCAAATCCTTAAGGTTCTCAAATCGATAGTATTTTACATATAGAGTCAAAGGAGTCATATATTTGCTGCTCTGTTGATTGACAGAAATCAAATTCTCCTTCCTCGACAATAATTGCGACTCTGGAATATTCTTTAGAATGACGTGCAACAAAGTGTTTCCAGATTTGTCTATATGTTTATCAAAATTGATATTTTCTCCGCCGTACTTTTGGTATACGCATGCAAATGCCTCGGAGATTAATGATGGGTAGTTAGGATGATCGTAACATCGACATATGCTGAATAGCGGAGTATGCGAGTTAAGATCTTTCAACTCCCAGTCGATTATATTGCCTACTATCCTCATTAGTTTGTAGTTATGGAATAAATAATGTCCCACAGATCTCCCGGCATTATCTACTGAGTTGAAATAAGCAACCTGTTCCTCTTTTGTGGCGCTATTGAGAATTGCATTTACTAAATCGGTAGCAATTTCAGGGCACTCGTCCGCAAGGGCAACCATTACTAGGTTCTGATTAGTGATGATATTCTTGTCAAACAAAAGCTCATCAATACTGAACCAATTGGGGTGCTCATTGATGAGCATATTGTATATGCTAAAGTTCTTCGCCTTTATGGCAAACATGATACAGCTCTCTCCATTGATATTCTTACTTTTGAGATAATGACTTGAGGGTATTTCCTTGTTTCCAAAAGTTTCATGTACTTCATCTAACATCGTCTTAGCGACAGTTTCATTGCCCTGTTGTATGGCAGACCAGAACTCAAAGTTCTGCTGTGAATGTACGATCAAATCAGATAAGTCATCACTAAGAGATGAAGATAGATGAAATAGTACAGCATCCAAGTTGCTCATGATGTAGTTAAAATGACCATCACCAGAGTAATCTATAGCGCTGAAGTTTTTGATATAATAAAGGTGCGCTTCCAAGTTATCTATCTTGGAATGCACAATAACCATGATTAAAAGACCAATGAGCACATCCGCATCCATTACGAAATCTGAGCCCGACTTCAAGTCCGATAAGATATTCACAGTATTGATGATGATTTTTGTCTTCGCTGTCAGGTTAACTATTGAAGAATCCGCTAGCTTAGAGAACTCCTCTATAGCAAGAGCAACATTCTCTTGTAGAGTGTTTATCTGCCAAGGCTTAAAGATCGGTATATCTAGCTGGTTTAGAGCCAAACATGACAAGCGGTTATACGTCTCTGCTGTCAAGTATTTTACTGCTTCTGGGTCGTAACTCTGCTTGTCGTCGCTGGGGTAGTTGTACTGGAATAGCAACTGCGCCCACAATTTATCGTAAAGATTTAGTTCCACATACTCATGTACTAAACGGTTCAAGTCTAACCCCGGATATATGCTGAGAATGTGGTTTATTATGTTATAAGTTTGTTCGCTATCAGGGTTTTCTACTTTGATACTGTCTTGGATGATTTTGTAGGCTTCGTCTAGCATGCTGTGGAATTCGATTCTGATGTGTTCGAGCTTCTTTCTAGTATTTATACGCAACACTCTAAACTGATGATTATTATGATGAAACAATCTGTAGAATCGCTCTGATACTGCTTTTGAAAGCAACGGGAAACTACGAAGAAGCTTTTCAAAGGTGATAGAATCTTGGACTTCTTGTTGCGAAACGGATCTCTGACTAATGCTTTCTTCATCTTGCAGAATTCTGCTGAGATGTTGGTGAGGATCGAAACTTCCAATCAAGCAGTCTTCTACGTACAAAATCATAAACTTGCTCCCTTTGGGAAAATAGTCACAGAAGGAGCTAAAGTATTGGAACAGTAAAACATTCAACTTCAACGACTTCTTGAATCCTTTGCCCATAAAAACCATACCATTCTTAAAGAGCACCTGTTTGCCACTCATGGTATTATATATTACCAGCTGAACTTTTGATATGGGAGTGATGGTAGACGAATAGGAAGTTCCTGTTCTGATGATATGTGATCGTATGAAGTCTTCATTGTTATAACACAATTCTCGAAGAAGCACTTTATGGGAAGACGACTCTGTCGCTGGGTCATAACAGTGATGTAATACATGTGCTGGGGGCACAAGAATAGTGAAGTCATTGTGGTTTCTGGCTAATTCCTCTATAGTCTGTTTGAATGGAGCCTTGTTGTAGTAGGGGTTGTTAAAAATACAATTGAGAAATGGATTATATAGCAAAGGTAGATGCGCAGCAGACTTCTGCTGAGGTGTCATACTTCTCCGGTTCGATATGAAGGAGATTGCTGTGAATACGGCGGGATTGGCCGATAATACTACTATTATAAGAGTTTCTGCAAGAATGTCTCAGCCACTTATCAGGTGAGTGTGATGTCGCATTTTGTGGAGAGACATTGACTGGATACTTACTATGGACTATCGTAACAGATGACTTATACGTTGTAACCTACATGGACTAGAAGTATGATAGTATACAAAGTTGGTATATGAGAAGCTGGAATATTTATACAAGAGATAATACGGATTTAGAATAGTTAAACAAAACAATCATAAAGAATCAACACCAATTGCAACTCTTACCATTCTGGGTAGATCTTTTTTCATTACTTTTTGCACCCACATAATTCAACTTTGCACTTTCACACATGTGGTACTTCTAAAGCTTATGCAATATTCACAAAACGTTCATATATAGAAAATTCAGTTCGTTTCTTGGGTAATTGACCTCATCCCCACTGAGCCCGTGAGAATACTGGGGACGCTAGAAGTAACCGGGTAGCTAACAGCATTGGAATCTTGAACAGCCCCGTCATCTCTAGCTTTTCCAAAACCACCACCACCAGGAGTCATAATTACAACTCTGTCACCCTTAGAAATAGAAACAGAACATTTTCCACCCAAGTAAATTCGCCTGAACGTCCCAGGATCTTCTTCATTGTGCCTGTACCAATAGTTTCTGCCTCTTGAACCAGACTTACCACCCAACAATCCAAATGGAGCCAATGATCGTCTTTCCATCAAACACGACACTTGCAAGTTCGGATAGGTAAACTCGATATCTCTAACTACACCATTGCCACCCTTGTGAAAACCATCACCGCCAGAACCTTGGCGAACAGAATACTCGTGTAATATTACAGGGTAACGTTTTTCAAACAACTCAGTGTCGGTTATTCTGGTGTTTGTTGTATGGCATTGCACTGCAGACTGTCCATCCCATGTAGGGCCAGCTCCAGAACCTCCACAGATGGTCTCATAGTAGCCGAAGGAGACGCTGTTCTTCTTGTCAGTTATACCAAACGTGAAGTTGTTACAAGTACCTTGTGAAGCTGCAGCAGCTTCAAATGCCTTCAACATGACATCAACTATACGCTGTGTAGTTTCAACGTTACCACCAACAACAGCAGCTTCGAATGAAGGGTTCACAACAGAGCCAGGTCTTGTTTTGAAGATTATCGGCCTCAAACAACCATTGTTCAATGGTATATCACTGCTAATCAACGATCTCAATACATACAACACAGCCGAATACAAGATTGCCTTTGGCGCATTCAAATTTCCGTAGATTTCGTCGCCTGATTCCGTGAAATCAAACACAGCACTGCCTGTATCATTATTAATTTTCACTGTCAAAGCTATAGGAGTACCATCATCCAAATAGTCAACGGCCCTCAAATCATCACCACCAAACTTGTCGTGAGCCAATCGCAAAAGATTACGCACAGCAATTTCAGCCGTAGACTGAATGGCACCCATATACAAGTTGATAACATCAAGGCTAAATTCATCAACTAATCTTTGCAATAAGTTGATCCCTTTGTAGTTAGCAGAAACCTGAGCCTTTAAGTCGGAGATGTTGTCGTTCAAGGTTCTTGTTCCTGAACCACCTGGATACTTTGCTGGCTCTTCCAACAATATTCTGGTGATACCTGCTTCATCAAATTTGCCTCTTGAACATAACTTGTGAGTAACAATAGCAGCACCTTCGTCATAGATAGTCTTGGAATTGGGAGGCATGGAACCAGCAGAAATTGAACCAATGTCAGCATGGTGACCTCTGGAAGCTGTCCAAAATATAGGATTATTGTTCTCATCCAACACGGGAGTTATAACAGTAATATCAGGTAAATGAGACCCTCCCGCCAGCGGATGGTTGGATACAAGAACATCACCTTGTTCCAACTTTCCATCCCAAAGACTCCTTTGAGCCTTTACAGCAAATGACATAGCACCCAAATGGATTGGAACATGAGGAGCATTAGCAACTAAGTCACCATTTGCATCAAATAAAGCACAGGAGAAATCTAGCCTTTCTTTGATGTTGGTGGAAATGGCTGTTTGCTGTAGCGTTCTTCCCATCTGCTCAGCAATAGACATAAATCTATGACCAAAAACCGATAACTGAATTGGATCAACGACCTTGCTAGATAGCTTTTGACGTTCTTCATGTTCAACTAAGATCAAAATATGATCAGACAAGATGGCAGCCTTTGATTTCGGTTCCACTAAGATAGTTTGTGTATCATCTATGATTATGGATGGGCCTACTATAATTGTACCAAACTTCAATTCGGGCAACAAGTACACCGAAGTGTCCAACCAACCTTCACCTTCGAAATAAATTGGTTTGATGGTTTCGGATTTCTGGGCAACAATTTTCTTGGTCAATTTGTTGAATTCTTCGTATGGATTATGGCTCTGCTTGTCTTCACTTTCAACAATTAATAAGACTTGGACATCGTCCACCAACAACTTCCTATCCAAAGTGAATCCGAATTCACTTTGATGTCTTTGAATAAATTTTTGATCTGCATCGTACTCACCTTCAATTCTAGGTATAAGGAGGTGAGTATCTGAGCCCACATATCTCATGTTCAAGTAGACCTCAAGTTTGGTCTTAAATTCTGATAAGTGTTGGTCTTTGTAATCCTTGTAAGCCAAATCAATTAGCAGATTAACTTTAGTGTCAATACTGTTGAAGTTTTGTTCAGAATAGACAAATGAGGCTGGCGATTGTTTTTCGATTACAATATCAGCTAATTGGATACCGTAGGCAGACAACAAAGAGGAATATTTGTGAATAGCAACATGCGCAATTCCCAAATTTTTAGCCAAAGAAACGGAGAATTGACCACCAGATCCGCCAAAGCATGCCAAATTATGATCCGAAGTGTTAAAACCCTTAGCTTCAGTCAAGTTTCTGATTGGCCTAGCCATTGCTTCTACAGCTACCTTCAAGAACCCGCTGGCTACTTCCTCAGGAGTTAAACTGATTCCTTCTTTAGCTTTGTCTTTGTTGATTTCTTCAGTTAATTCCTTGAACTTCTTTCTAGTTAACTCGTAATCCAAAGGCTGGTTTTGATTAGGACCGAAAATCTTTGGGAAGAAGTCTGGCAATAATCTGCCTAAATATAAATTTGCATCAGTGACTGTCAAAGGGCCACCCTTTCTATAGGCAGCGGGTCCTGGATCAGACCCTGCTGATTCAGGACCAACCACAAACATGCCATTCTTCCAAAACAAAATGGAACCACCTCCGGCAGCCACTGTAGAGATATCTAGCTGTGGTGTTTGAAGGCTAACCTCACTGACTACCGTTTCGTATATATGCTCCAAGATACCTGAGTATCTAGAGACATCGGTAGAAGTTCCACCAGCATCAAAACCTATGGTAGCTTTCTTGGTAATCTCATCATAACAAGTTTCACCATATCCAACCATACCACCGGCAGGTCCAGATAAGATGGCTTTCAAACCGGTGAACTTATACCAGGGACAAAGACCACCATTAGATTGCATAAAGAGTAACTTGTTACCGAAAGCTTCAAGTCCTCCTTCAAAACCATTTCCGAAATTGTGGATGTACTCGTTAATGATAGGGCTTAAGTAGGCATCAGCAACAGTTGAGGAAGTACGATTCACCATACCGATCATTGGCTGCAATTCATGGGAAACGGACACAGTGTAGCCGATATCTTTGGCGATCTTAGCTACCTGTGCTTCATGTTCAGGATAGGCATATGAGTGTAATAACGACAAAGCAATAGTCTTTATCTTTCCTTGATCAAAGATTGCTTGCAAGTCCTGAGTCACTTTTTGGTAGTCTGGTTTCTTTAAGATTCTAATAGTGTCTCCAGTTACACCTTGTACCAACTCATCCGAAGTTTCGTCCAATTCTACTTTATCACCACCACCTTCAGAGAATCCGTGCACGGTGACTCTTTCGTCGATTTCCAAGACTTGTTCATATAAGTAACTGAGCTTCTTGGCTGTCAAATCGAAAATGCTGGGTCTGGTCTGGTTTCCAATTACCAAGACGTCTTTGAAACCTTTGGTAGTCACTAGCAAGACACCAGCACCTTTTCTTTCTAGCAACGCATTGGTAGCTACAGTCGTACCCATGCGGATTGATTGGATATTGTCCAATTTCAACTTGGCCCCTTTTGGAATTTCAATCCCATGCACCTTTTCAAGTACTCTTCTGATTCCTTCGGTAGGAGCATCTGGATAGTTTTTGGGATCTACCGAAAGTAATTTGAACACATGATCTGGCTGTCCAGGGATCTTGGCTATAACATCACAGAAAGTTCCACCTCTGTCAATCGCAATCTGGATTCCTTTGTGAGTCATTGGGAGAAGGGTATTGGGTTATACGCAAATTGAAAATTGCAAAACGTAATGCAATAGAAGCTTTGAGAATATAAAAGTGAAAAATTGAAAAATGAAAAATTCAATTAGTATGTTGATAGTATTGACTTTAGCTAGGCGAAAATTGAGTAAAATGAAATAAAACTTCAGCAATAGTAATATATTTCTATTATAGTCACAGTTATTTTCCAATTACCTGAATAGACCAGGATTGACTAAAAAAAGGAAGTAGGCAGATATTTATATATTTCTGAGATTAAATATTGCTTACATTTATAAGTCTGGGGTATCGGAAGTGGACGCATTTTTTCCCGATGCTGCATTTTTATCAAGTACGACCAGTTGCAAAAATGTCGTTTCTAAATTACGGAACTCGGATTCTGGCTCCAAATATCCCGATATTTTTGCTTGAAGATATTTCTGCTAAAGTGAAAGTTATGAGAAACAACTTCCATATTTAACTTTTTTTTGTATGGTAACCTATCTACATTTGTATACAATTACTCTGGATTGAGCTTTCCTACTTCACACTATATTATATATTGTCCAAGTCTAAAGGGAAAGGTTGGTGGTTTTTGTAATGAGGTTTCCGAGGCTATCGTATCTTGGCTCTTTATCTTCCTCTTCTATCAAATTTCCAAGACTATCGTATCTGGGCTCTTTTTCCTTGAGATTTTCTTGATAAACTTCTTCTTCTTCTTCGCTATCCTCTTCGTATTCGTCACTGTCTTCTTCGCTTTCCTCGTCTGTATCTTCTTCGCTATATTTATCGCTATCTTCATCAGTATCTTCGTCGCTATCAGAAGAAGCTTCATCTAATCCCTCTTGAAGTGTCTTGTGCTTTTTAGCATCCTTCGGTATGATATTACCCAAGAAATCGTATTCCACCTCGCTTTCTTCTTCTTCATCTTCTTCACTTTCTTCATCATCATAGAAGTCCAACAAATCAACTCTTCTGTTCACATTACCCATCATCCACACATCACCAGTTTGAGCTTTTTGCTTTCTCTCTTTGGACTCGTTTTCAATCTTCTCTAGCCACTCGTCCTGTGCCTTCTGCACAGACAAAGAATCAGTACATTTCTGATACACCCGAATTAATTCTTCGTTGATCTTTAAGAATGTCAATCCCCAGGAAAAGTTTTCCAAAAGAAGCTCGGCCCAGTCAATGTGTCCTACAATAGCGAAGCATGCTGCAAGCGCCTCTACACAGTTGAGTTTCCAGGGTTTTCCATAGTTAACTGGATTGGCAGCGACCAAATAGGGCAATAATCTCTCATTCTTACCTCCAATCTTATTGAAGGGAATCTCGTCCAATCGGGCCCACGAACATTCTACAACAGCAGCTCCATTGCTTTCGACAATTTCCTTATCATCTGGACATACAACTCCTTTGCCATTTGGAGAAACAACAACACCAGCAAATTTTTGGCCCACACGAAGGTTCTTGATCAAACCCAATCTCTCAAGCTTTTTTCCACTGCATCTCTTAGGGTCACAGTGGTCGAAATCCCACATGGCTAGCTTGGTAGGAAACTTCTCACCATTGCCTGAACCCGTGGAAGCACCAGTTTCTTGTCTTCCTTTTCTGACATGGTGTTGTTTGGATTTGTGTCCATTAGATGTTCTGGAGTTGTTGTTTCTGTCCTCCGAAGTCTTGTTCTTTCCTTTGGCCATAGTGTCTCGTTCTGTTTGCTGGTATTAGGTGGGAAGATAAAAATTTCGTACTTTTTTCGCATCGCAAATTTTATATACTTAGGAAAAATGTTTCGTTTTCCGAGACTACAGAGATAAGACTATTTGGGACTTTCTGAATATTCCACGAGCTCCAGTCAAGAAGAGTATTGTTAAGTATTGAAAGTGGCTAGTAATTCTCTATATAAACGAAAACAAAGAGGTCCAAAGCGATAACTCAAGAGTTTGATATTGTGTTCCTCATTGCTAGTATCACAACTAATGATAGCTATTGTAGATATCTAGATACCACACTTGCAAGTAGATTTTAGATACTGACAATTGTATATTTCATACAAAATAATAATATAGTACAAGCCAAACGGTGCTTGGAATCAGAATTGAAGTGGAGAACAGAGTATTAAAACAAAGACATAAAAAACCCAAACAGACAACCGTGATATAAATGACAAAACCAACTTTTTCTGAGATGCAAATTGTTTAGAAATCTTCATCGAACGAGAAGTTGTTCAGCGAGGTCTTGTTGTCGCTGGAAGATTTGGCCATGACACCGGCCTTCTGATAGTCACTGACTCTCTTTTCGAAGAAGTTGGTCTTACCAGCCAACGAGATGTTTTCCATGAAATCGAATGGGTTGGTGACGTTGTAGACCTTCTTGTTGCCCAAGGCAACCAACAATCTGTCTGCCACAAATTCAACATATTGACACATCAATTCGGCGTTCATACCCAACAAGGACAGAGGCAAAGCGTCAGTGAAGAACTCCTTCTCGATCTTGACAGCCTCGGTGATGATCTTCTCCACGATTTCGGCATCGGGTCTGTTCTGTAAGTGAGAGAACAACAAACAGGCGAAGTCAGTGTGCAAACCTTCATCTCTGCAGATCAACTCGTTGGAGAAAGTCAAACCTGGCATCAAACCCTTCTTCTTCAACCAGAAGATGGAAGCAAAAGAACCAGAGAAAAAGATACCTTCAACAGCGGCAAAAGCAACCAATCTTTCACCAAATAAGGCGTCGTCATCAGAGATCCATCTCAAGGCCCAGTCAGCCTTCTTTCTGATACATGGGATGTTGTCGATTGCATTGAACAAGAAGTCGGCTTCCTTTGGATCCTTGATGTAGGAGTCGATCAACAACGAGTAGGTTTCTGAATGAATGTTTTCCATCATGATTTGGAACCCGTAGAAACACTTAGCTTCTGGAATCTGAACTTCAGCAGAAAAGTTTTCTACCAAGTTCTCGTTGACAATTCCGTCCGAAGCGGCAAAAAAGGCAAGAATTCTCGAAATGAAGAATCTCTCGTTATCATTCAAACGGTTGTTCCAATCGGTGATATCTTTACTCAAGTCAATTTCCTCGGCAGTCCAGAAGGAAGCCTCGGCTTTCTTGTACATTTGCCAGACCTCGTTGTACTTGATGGGGAAAAGAACAAAACGACGCGTGTTTTCCATCAACAAAGGTTCGTCCTTTTCCATGGCCTTCAACTCGTGACGATGCGCTTTGTGCTTAGCCAAGAAAGCACTGTGTTCTTCGTCAGCATTGTCCTGTGTCTCTGGGGTAACTTCCTGAACGGATCCGAGATTGGCCTTAGCAATAGCCAAGTTCTGGGACACGTCTTTTTGCTGGGCTTCAGCTGCTAATTGGTCAGTTAATGACTTGCCCTTCATACTAGACACATCTAAAGAAGAGATCTTACCGGTCAATCCGTTGGTTGGAGTTTGTTGAACAGACATTATGAGGTTGATATTAGACTATGAGAACTAAGTGAAAAGGTTTTGATAATACTCTTCGTGTCGCAAGTGATAAAACTCGAAAAGGTGAAAAGTGAGCAGATGGGAATCGCCCTTTCTTATATACTGAGACAGGCTGCAAAATTACACTAAATAAAACAAAAACAATACCAAGATATTATTCTGCTATATTCCGTGGACGGGCATAGTTAAGATATTGGGTTGTTGTGGATTCACGAAAAGTTCTCAGGAAGAGGTGGAATTTGCAGGTTGCAGTCACGAGACGCGTTGGCTCTGAAAATGGTGCATATTTATATGGGACACCAGTAAGAGCTGTATTGCTCCCAATGTAGTTCCTATTAGACGTACCATCCGTGTATTGACTTCTTTGCGGCTGTATTGCCCTATGTTAGTCTTCCCAGCTAATTACCCGTCCTTTCCGATCGGCAATTGCTGGCCAGTAAATTGATTTCATCTCATCTTCCCTCCTTTGCAGGTTGGCTCCGTTTACATATGCCCTGATTTGAACGCGTAACAATAGACGTGTACGGCATCGAGAGACACGTATAATTCCGTATCAATAATGAAAAAGGCAGGACGTGTAGATACAAAGACGTGTCTGCCACACGTCCCAAACCAGCAATAGGTAAACAAATTGTAGCCTGTTTCGCTGGTTGTGTGTTGTTTGCGTTCATGCGGTTAGTAATGCTGCTTGTTTCGCAGTTCGTTAACTATGGCCAGATCACGTCTGGTGGTTGGCTCACTTCAAGTCGGATCGGTTTTCACTCCACGCGTCTGACTAATTCGTAATTCTCGGACGTGTGAATCAAGTTTAGTAATCTACAATTAGTCCATCACAAGATGGCCGTCTCGGCCATTGACTAAATCAGAATGAAGTCTCCAGATCGGCTTATCTTTCTGATCTGCCCCACCTTCGTGTCAAGTATGACGACTATTGTACTGAACTTTATAGTCGATATACCGAAATTATTCTGCCAGAGCCACTATTGCTAGTGGGCCTATTGGAAGTACTTGAAGCCACAACCTACTACTAGCTGTTGTGTCATAGGCGAAAGTCACAACAGAATACAATATGCCACTACCTTTACCCTTACTCTAGACTCTTCACTTATTGTACATTTCTATAAAACTTTGCATGCGAGCACGAGAACTACCGACTACACCTTGGCTGTACCGTCGTTCAGGATCAAGTCTATCATATTCTTGTATGGGTGGAGTTCTTCCACCGGAGTGGGCATGTCAACTATAGGTGCCAACGTCTCATACTTGTAATTGTTCACATCTTCGTTGTTCAACTTCAATCGACTGCTGTTGGTCTGGACATCGCTATCGACCTCTACTTCAACTTCATATTCCTCATCTTCTTCTTCCTTGTCGCTTCCATGGTTGATTATGGGGTAGGCATTGGATAAAGGTGAAGAAACTGCTCTTTGTCTTCCACCAGCCAAGCTGATAGGCTCTCCTAAAGCTCCGTCGCTGAAGTTTTGACTTGTAGGTGGACTCAACGAATCGTAGAAGCTATCATATTCATTGCTGGCAACTTTCAATGCTGAAGGACTGGCAATCTCTTCATAATCGATATCTAAGTTGCTATACAACTTACCGATGTCCCCGTGACCCTTGTAGGACTTCTTGGGGTTTTTATATTTGACAGAAATCGCCTCTTTGAACACTCTGCTCCACTCGAACTCAGTCCAGTCTTCTTCCATACACTCGTTAATGTTCTGTTCCGCCAAGTTATGTGCATCGTCAATAGAAAGGTATTGATAATGCGGCAACGAAGGTAAGCCAAACAACAACGATCCTGGATCTGTCTTTTCGCTGATCATCTTCTTTGGTCTACCATACAACTTGTAGGCATCGATGATGTGGAAGTAGTTACGGATCATGGTTTCGATGGCAGGGACTCCTGGATGAGATACAGGCATAAGATACAAGTACTCAGCGGTGACGAAATTTGACATATTCTTCTTAAAAAACGACGATCCCTTGGGAGAATTTGCTTCTGGAGTTCCACTCTGACTAGAACTAGAGACGGAAGCAGCTGAAAACGTTCTACGGTGCAATTTCTTACTGTGGTGATCGTCTGATGTAGGAGTAGGACCATTGTTGAAAAACGAAGTAGTCGAAGCTACTGACAAGCTTTTCGAATGAGTGTGGTATGGTGTCGCTGGTGGACCTCCAGCTGCTACAGAAGACAAAGAGCTGTTAGACTCACTTCTGCCAAAAGTGCGAATTGCACTAGCTATAGAAGGCGAAGCCGGAGGATCCAAAGCGAACCCAGAAGATATTACAAGATCGTTATTATTAGACTGAGTGTGGTGAGTGAACAAATGCGCATACTGCTTGTTGACATGGATTTCTCCATTCAACTTCATGATGGAGTTGACGTCAATCATGTTAGCCTGTTCTGGGTACACGTTATATGCATTTGTTAAGTTTGGAATATAGACCATCAAGTTCTTCTTGGTCATTTTTTCCGAGGTGTAGATCTCAATTCTTCCTTTCTTCTTATTATCGCTGGGAAAGATACAGACATAAACCTTGAGCCATTTTGACGAGATCTGTGGAAGACGCAAATTGCACCATTCATATTTTGCAAATCGCTTTTTCAGCGATAAGAGAACGTGGATATCCGCGAGCTTTGAGCCTTTAAGAGACAACATGACTGCTGTAAAGGCCTCGTTGAGCGAATTGTACTCAAACTTACTCAAAAAAATAGCTGAGACCCAATCATTGAGATCCATTCTCGAGTTGAATTGGATTAAAACGGTGTTTTCGTCCTGAAAGTCCTGGTAGATTTTGATTTGATTCTCTGTGCCCTTGCAGACTTCTACACGGAAATCGATCAAGTTGATGTACTTTGGTTTGAACTCGTTGTTTCCATTTTCAAGCGTGAACTCTTCAGAAGAGGGGCGCCAGACGGCCAATTCAGAACCCGTTAACTTAGCTTCAACTTCGATCCAGGCTGTTTCGTTTTCGTAAACGGCCGGAATTTGGAAACTGCCGATGGCATACGTTCTCAATCGCTGGGCATTGATGAGGTTAACTATGGGCGAAAGCTCTGGTGGAAGGTCCTGGGTCTGGACCTTGTTCTGGAGCAAAAGCAGTCGGCCGTTTAGAGATCCGACCAGTGCGTTGGGACTTCCGAGGTTTGGGCCGTCCAGTGAATAAATTCGCAGGTGTCTTACAAATGAGGCAGGTGTTGCCTTGGTTCGGTCGGAAAGCGTTCTTCTGTGGCCATTACCTGAATAGATAGACGATGACGCATCTGGAGAGGTCATTTTTGGTGCTTTTAAAGGGGAGAACCCTCGAGCAAAATTGGATCCCGTAACCGGAGAGCTTGGTGAGGAGCCTTCGACCAAGGACGAGACCTCGGAATTGTTGGAGTCCGTATAGAGCCGAGTGTCGATTTTCGGAAGTGACAATCGGAACGGATCTGAAAGGTTTTGTACTGGAGGACTTCTCGACAAGGAAGAGCTTGTTGAAGATTCTGTGAGTGGTATGCTCACGTTCACCGGCGCTGAATTGGTTGTAGAGGGTTCAGACAAATCTGACTGAGGTGTGCTCGGCTGGCTTTGGTTGGAAGAGGACCTGAACTTGTTGATGACACTGTTCGGGTTTGGGAGACGAAACGGCATGCTGATAAATATGTGACGATATAGTGAAAAGTATATAGCTAGACTTGTAAGCTAGAACTCGATAGTGATACAGAGGAAAATGCTTGAGTGCTGAGTGAATGCTAAGCGAATGTCGTGGATGGTTTCAACTGGCTCTGGTTAGATGAGATGAGACGGTGGAAAATAGCAGTGAATTTTAGGAATGAACCGCACTCGGAGTTGGGTCTCTGAAGAGGGTGCCAACAGACTTGGTTTGTGCAGTTAAGCCTTGCTGTTGAGTGAGACTTACTGGTCTCGTTAAGGAATAAGCTAGGTGATAGCAAATCGAGATCAAGTTGGATCTCGTCGTTTATCGGTATATAAATAGAAGGAGGCAGGGTTTGTGCCAGTTGACTTTTCGGCAGGAGAAATTTCCAAAGGGGCGACCGCAGCCAGATGGGAACGATATGGAATCGCTAGTGTGGCCGAGAAAAACGAGAAATAACTTGAAGTGAATAAATGATACCGATATATATCTATCTTGTATGTGGATATATATGAACGTGATATATGTGAATACATAAGTCTGCTACAGCGTTGTTACAGATGATTGGTGAGATGGATCCAGAGAAAAATATATGAAAAAAATAGCCTGTCTGCCACAGATGCTTCTATATATAATTGTACCTCATATGTTTTCCAAAACAGCCCGAAACTGAAGTAGCCCTGTAGCGATGAGCCAAGACTCCGGTGCACTTCCGGCCACACCTGCTCCGGCCTGGTCTGCAAAGCTGGGGTCATGATGCCCAGAGGAAGCGACGGGTTCTGAAAAAGAAAGAGTTGTGCCATATGCCATCTTATCGCAACGAGCCTGGAGCCGCAGAAGGTACAAACGCTTGTCAAACTCGTCTCAGATTATTGGAAAAAGGACCTCATCCTCAAGAACTTATTCTAGTGTCGTCGTTCTGGGTCTGTTCCTGCCTTTCTGAAACACCATGGGGCCGTATAGGAACCGTTGGCTGGAGATAACCACTTCCGCGACTCCCACACTTGCGACTAGGGCTTGAAAATTCGGCCATCGCAATCTAAAAAATACGGCGATCATCGCAATATTTGTCATTACGTCATACCTGCTAGCACAGATTCCAGCTGGGGTCGATTCTCTTGCCCTCGTAAGGACACAGACTCTAGCGACTCTCTGCAAATATCGAGTTGGCGACCCATCTAGTGTGTTGCCCAGACTGTGCAGCGCTGAAGGCTGTGTCAACGACGTTTCTCCTCTTTCGTAGCTCTTAGCATGTCTTCCTAGGCAGTTCTATTATTTCCCACCAAATTGTGTCTCCAGAAAATATCATTATTTGTGGAATTTTTCACTTTCGCTGACAGCCCCTGGATGAGCCAACATGTCCCAATTGGTTCACTGAGCCTATTGTACGGGTACGGGCTCACCTGTATGCATCGCGTCTATGTAGTCCACATTCTGGCTGGTGCTCTTTAGCTTTAGTCTTTAGCCTTTTTGGGCCATTTCTTGCCTTATCTAGGCTGGCAAGATGGATCTGGAGAAGCTCGTAAAATGAGCTAAATATCGTGTGGCCTGTCCCCGCCATAACAGCCGGTGGGGATAGACATCATATACATTAGTATAGTAGCATATTCGTATAGTAGCACATACTAATGATAAAAAAACGTATGGAGACACCCCTGTAGCAGAGGATTGTCAATTTTGGGTGGGCATACATTCCTTAGCCCTCACAAAGTCCATAAGCCAATCTGGACACACATCAAGTAGTGTGGAATTCTTAGCTGCACAGCCAACGGGGCCAAGACCATAGCCAGGAGGATGCAAGGTTACACGGGAGTTGCTTGTGGAAAAAGTGAATAATGAAGAGAATTCCGCCTAAGTGGGCTTATTCCCTTTCGCCGTTGCAAATCTGATTGTTCTCGCATGGCTTTTTCTGCTGGCTATACAATTTTGACATTTTTGAATCTTACATACATAATTAGCGTTAACGTGAAGAATACTTCATCGTACATATAGGCTCAAGGGGTTGCTTTCGTTCATAACTAACGGAATTATGTCATCCACTCAGAACACCAATTCTGGCTCCCAGTTTTGTCACCGCCACTGTTAGTTCCACTTACTCGCACCTCGAGCCTCCCTAATAGCCATAAAACTGTTTCCTGCACTGTCTGTCTTATCGTCCCAATAATATTCTTATCTAAAACGTCCTCTTCCTTCCTTTGCAGATTGTGCATTGCAATTGCGCAGTTTCTATTTCTCTGGAGCCCTTCTTTCTGGCTATGTCCTTCTTAGATAATGTTGAGGCTCCTTCCAATCTCCAGGAGCCGCAGTACAAGTTTGTGGTCGATGAGCTTTTCACCCAACTAGACGGGGCCAACAGGGCCAATTTGGGCCATTTCAGAACCGTTTCCGATAAGAAGGTGTCAGTGATCCAGACGTTTATCAAGACGTTTCGGATTCATATCGGTGACAATATATTCCCCACGGCCCGCTTGGTTTTCCCTGATAAGGACCGACGTCTCTACTACATCAGAGATGTCACTCTAGCTAGACTCATAGTCAAGATGTATTCCATACCTCCGGAATCGGAGGATTACAACGTGTTGTACCATTGGAAGCATGGTTTCCAGAAGGAGAAAAGGTTCACAGTTGATTCAAATAACTTACGAGATTTGCCATTGCGGGCCTCTCGTATTATTGCTAATCGTAGGGAATCCACAGTTGCTATCAACGATCAGAATGAGCCAATAAGAACACGCCATTCGTATTCTGTAGCCGAAATGAATGCTAAATTGGACTCATTGAATGATGCTAAGAAGTCTCATGAACAGATAGCCATTCTAAAGCCTTTGCTAGACTCTCTCTCTATTCCTGAAATCAGATGGTTGCTTCATATAATTTTGAAAAAATCGATTCTAGTACGATTTGAAAACTACTTTCTCAGCGTATGGCACCCAGATGCCCCGGCCTTGTTCAAAGTGTGTAACAATCTCCAGAAGACATTCAACTATCTCGTAAACCAAGAAACTAGATTGAATAAGGATGATCTCACTGTACACCCGACACTCCCATTCCGACCCCAGTTGTCATTTAAATTGACCAAGAACTATGACAAGTTGATCAAGGATATGTCGATGACAGTTCCCATGGATTTGAACTTCCTGAAGATGTTCACGGCTAAAGATCTCGCTGGGAAGTTCTACATGGAAGAAAAAATGGATGGCGACAGAATGGTCTTACACAAGCAAGGGAAACATTTCAAATTTTATTCGAGAAGGTTGAAAGACTATTCCTTTCTTTATGGAGAGAATTTTGAAATTGGTTCTCTTACCAAGCACTTATCTAATGCATTCCCCAGTAAAGTAGATTCGATTATTTTGGATGGAGAGATGGTGGCATGGGATTTCAAGAGGAACGTAGTGCTACCATTTGGGACTTTGAAATCCTCGGCTATTCAGGAGTCCGTGAGGCAGTATACGACTATCGATCAATATGAGCAGCAATCTTCTTATCCATTTTTCTTGGTGTTTGATATTCTCCATATCAATGGTACCAACTTGACGAACCATCCATTATTCTTCAGAAAAGATATCCTTCAGAAGATTATTAACCCAATACCGCACAGATTAGAGCTTCTTCCTTCGATACTTGGTTCTTCTACAGAAGATGTACAAAGAGCGATGAGAGAAGTAGTTAGTTCCAGAAGCGAAGGCATTGTGGTAAAGCATTTGCAGCTGAAGTACTTCGTTGGGGAAAGAAACCCCCACTGGGTAAAGGTCAAACCAGAGTACCTTGAGAAGTTTGGTGAGAATCTTGATTTGACAGTAATAGGCAAAGTTCCTGGCGTAAAAATCTCATATATGTGTGGCTTGAAAAATGACGATGATCAGGTCTTTTACAGCTTCTGCACAGTCGCCAATGGGTTTACGGAAGACGAGTATGACAAAATAGAAAGAATAACCCATAACAAATGGATAGCCTACAAAGATCAATTGCCTCCCTCAAAGGTGCTTAACTTTGGATTAAAGAAACCAATGCATTGGATTCATCCTCGGGATTCGGTTGTATTAGAGATAAAGGCAAGGTCTATTGATTGTACAATAGAGAAAACTTATGCAGTCGGAACTACATTACACAATCTCTACTGTCGTAGCATACGAGACGACAAGTCGATTCATGATTGTGCCACTATTAGTGAGTATAAGCAAATCAAGGCTAAGTACTCTAAGGATTTGGAGAAATCTCATTCTGCCAATAAGAAGCGACGAGTGTTACAGAATTCGTTTGTGCAAGCACAGCAACCAAAGCGGATCAAAGTAGAGTCTGATTTATTCAGCAGCTTTGATTTCGTGATTCTCAGCGATAGCTTAAGTCGCAATGGAGACAGAATCACAAGAGAGGAGTTAATTATATTAGCAAAGAAATACGGCGGGAATATAACCAATACCGTTAACAGATTAGGGACCAGGCAGACTATCGTAGTAACCGAGAAAGAATTGCCTACATGCAAAAGCTACTTTGATAAGGGCATCGACTTGGTCAGACCCAGCTGGCTCTTTGAGTGTATCAACAGAGTGGCCATTGTACCGCTAGAGCCTTACTTTATCTTTGGATCCAAAAATATGGAATTGTTCAAGAACAGACAAGACGAATACGGAGACAGCTATGTGATTCACCAAACGGTAGAGTCTTGGGATCAGAATAGATTCGAACGTCTTCCCGAGACAGAAGTCGGCATCTATCGTAGAGAATTTCTCAAGGATGTTCTAGCTATGGAAGAGTCGTTTCCCCGTCGCTTTCTATTTCAGGATATCAAATTTTATATAGTATCAGTGCACAGTACGGAAAGCTACATGGTTGAAATATTGCAGGACAGGATAGAGAGGTTTGGAGGGGAAGTAGTGGCCACGCATGCAGATTGTTCCTTTATTGTTGTGTGTGGTGATTCAGAGAATAGGGATAGAGCTGAGGTTTTGAGCAAGGTTAGGGGCATCACTAAGGATATAAGTGAAAATCTACAATTTGAAGATGCTATTTTAACCACAAAGATCCCTAGCGTTGTTACTGAAGCTTTTGTTAAGCAATGTATCAAGAGGAATGTACTACTTGATCCAGACGACTACAAGTTCATTTGATTGAAAAATATCAGGTGTAGAATAGTTGCGAAATTAGTTGCAACCGGTTTCCAGTTAGTGCGACCCTCGGAACACCGAGGAGGATTTTGATTCTTGACACGAGCTGAGATTTCTGGTATTTGTTGCAGAAATTGGTTGTGGTTCGGCCGTCTCCGGTGGATTGCCAGCTGAAACTCGCTGAAATTGTAAACCGGTAATTTTCACGTATATGTTGTCCATAACTATGTGATTCTTAACTATGCGAATCTAACTATGAAAGATTGAGTGAGAACTTCCACTTGGGCAAATAGCGCATCTAATTTCTTCATTCATTCTGGAATCGTCCCTATAACATATCATTAATACTCTCTACATGCTATTGTATAAATATCAGGGAACTCATAGTCAATCTATTGATCCTCCGGTCCATACAGACCGGGATGCCGGTTACTGGCCATCTCACTAGAATTGGAAATTTCTGAAGGGGTTTCTTTTTCGCGCGCTCCGACGTTTTTCTTCTCCACCTTATCTCTTCGCTTATCGGGTGAAAAAAATTTGATCCAGATCCCATTGCTATTGCTGGTGGTTATAAGTACAAGCCAAAAGGCGGAGATAGACAAAAAGTTGCTACAATTGGTTTTGTTGACTCCCATCACGAATTGGACGTTTCATTTCGCAGTCCCCATTGATTCCAGCAGACTTCTAACTCATAATTTTTTGAGTCCTCCATCCGATCATCTCCCCAACAAATTTTAACAACAGCTACAAAATCAATATCTTCAGCATTCATACCCTTGAATCAACATTAAACTAATAGCTAGTATTCTCAAATATGCACGGCCCAACGTCTGTCCACAATTTCCTTGACAAAAGGCATCTGGTAACATTCCACTTGGGCTGGTCCACTGCCATCGTCTGCTTGGGCACCTTACAGTTTGGATACCATTTGGCTGAACTAAACGCCCCTGTAGACATCTTGTCATGCAATTTCCACAAGCCTGGACCGCAGCCAAGCTACAAGGACACCATCTGGGGCCATAATGACTTCAAACAATGTATCCCCATGTCTGAAGAAGGCATCGCCTTGATCACCACAATGTTCACTGTAGGAGGGTTGGTCTCTTCAAGCATTTTGGGCTCGACTTCCATTTCTTCTACTTATGGAAGAAAGCATACATGTCAGTTTAATGCTCTTTGCTACTTTATTGGCTCCGCCATTATGATGTTGGCCAACTCAGCACTTATGCTTAATCTTGGTAGATTCTTGAATGGAATTGCTGCTGGTTCAGCTTTGATAATGTCCCCAATTCTTATCAACGAGCTAGCTCCAGTCAACCGCCGTGGTTTGTTGGGATCTTTGTTACAACTAGCTGTCACTGTTGGCATTTTCTTGGCGCAAGTAGTCTCGTATTTCTTCTCCAATGACCAGGAATGGAGGGTCATATTTGCCTTTGCAGCTGCGATGGGCTTGCTTCAGTTTGCCTTGTTATTTTCAGTTTCAGAGTCACCCAAATGGATGGTTGTCCAGGTGGGCGACCACAGATCTGCTACCGATATTTTACATGCTTTAAGAAGTGACAGAACCACTGTAGACTACGAAATCAACCACTGGAGACAACTCTCCAGTAGAACCAACTTGAATGAGTCTCCTTCAGAAACTTCAGCCTTGTTGAGCGGAAGTAGTAGTACCGAATCACTTCTTATTCCAATAACCAAGACGGCTTCTAGAAAGGGATCAATTGATCCTTCAACTGTTACCACCAGAGAGTTCATGTTTACCAGAAAGTATCGCAACCAGTTTCTAGCTATTGTAGTCATCATGACTTCACAGCAGTTGGTGGGTATGAATGCCATAGTATACTACGGAGTAAGAATTCTTAATAATTTGTTCGGCAATCATAGTTCTGGAACAGACTATGTTTTGGTCTTGAGCTGTTCATTTTCGTTCTGCAATGTGTTAAGTGCCATTGGTATCTCACCTTTTGTAGACAGAATTGGACGCAAAACCCTTCTTTTGGGCTCTATTCTCATGTGCGGTATATGCTCGCTAGTTATAGCAGTTGGTATCATAAACCATTACGACGTAGCGGTGGTTACTGCTTGTTTTGGATTCATCATTGGTTTTTCCATTGGTTTGGGACCTATTCCGTTCTTAATGATATCTGAGTTAGCAGACCATGAAGTAGTTGGTATTGCCCAATCGATCGGTACGTGTACCAACTGGATTGCCAATATATTGATTGCATACTCGTTCCCAATCTTGCAAAACACGATGGGAGGGTCAGTTTTCTTCATCTTTGTGGCCATCAGTGTCATTTATTTGTGGGCTACATGGTTCTATGTTCCTGAAACTAGAAATTTCAAAACTCCTAAGGATGTGTGGGTAGCATTCACAGGAACATACTTATAATAGCATACGACTATTCCCAAAGACATCAGCAGTTTAATAAAAATAAAGGACAATAAAATGAGATTCAATTACTGTACAAAAGGTTCGGTTCGATGCTTAGTTCCGATATATATAGACAGCAGATTACAGTATAGTAATATAAAGCTATGGTTTGATACTGAAAGTGGTTGCGAAAGAATAATGAGAATACAACTTAAAGCTGCATTATATTTTATAGCACATTTAGGCGAAAACAAACACTATTGAAGCATTCAAGAACAGAGTCTCGAGGCCCCCCACACCGGTTCAATATCTACGAATTGTCTACAAAAATGCAGAAGCTATGCCCAAGCTACTTTCCATTGAATCTTGAAAGCCTGTTATATACCAATAGCTCCCTAACATACGAGATTGTTAGCAATTCTGCAATTGCACCTATTTCATCTTGAACATTAGACTAAGAAGTAGGCAGTTAAATTCCAAACGCAATGCAGTTAAAGTCGAATTTCAGGTGGTCTTGTACGACGATATATAAACATGCCGGATTGGTCAAGACTGAAACGAACCCATTGTGAGATGAGGTGCCCCACCTACAGGCAGAGGAAGTGTGTAGGACCAAATGAAGACCATTACCATATATAAATAGACCCGCGCATTGCCAATGACAATCGCGTTTACTAACAATTGCAGACGATAGTGTACTTTTCACTGGTTCAATAAATTTTTCAGTATACCCATCTCATCCCATCTCATCGCGCAACATGGTTAACTACCAAACTTGGTTGAAAGAAATTGACGACAACACCAGACTTTCCAAGTTGTCAATTCCAGGCACTCACAACTCCGCTGCCTGTCACACTGCCTTGCCATCTGTTCAATGCCAGGGTAAATCTATCACCGACCAATTGAAGCATGGGGTCAGATTTTTGGATATCAGAGCCGGCAGACAATTGATTAAAAGCGACGACCCTAAGCAAGAATTGCAAGTTATCCATGGTAAGTTCCCTGTCAGAATTCCATTCCCCATACAATTGGAAGATGCGTTGAAAGAAGTTTACAACTTCTTGGACGACAATAAGTCCGAAACAGTTATTGTTTCGTTGAAGCAGGAAGGGTCCAATGACTGGGACAATCCCAACGACGAGTTCCCCAACTTGATCTGGGAAAAGTATATTGAGCCAAACAAGGACAAGTGGTACTTGAATACGGACATTCCAAAGGTTGGAGATGCAAGAGGTAAGGCTGTTCTCTTCAGAAGATTTGGAGTCAACAACGAAGACAGAAGAAGAGAGTTTGGCTTCGATGCAGCAACATGGAAGTACAACACTACTGATGACGACCGTGGATCGTTTGTTGTCCAGGACTTCTGTGAAGTCCAGAAGGCCGGTGACATTCCTACCAAGATTAACTACGTCAAAGACTTGGCCAACAAGGCTAAGGACTACACCAAGGACAATGACAACAAGTTGTTCGTCAACTTCACATCAGCTTCCAACTTCTTCGACCACGACTGCTGGCCACAGCAGATTGCAGATGCCTTGCTCAAGAGTGATGTTGCCGACAACTTCGAGAAGGGTGTTGGTATCATCGTATTGGACTACGTTGAAAGCGACGACTGGAAGTTGTCCAAGAAGTTGGTTGACTCTAACTTCTAATCTACTTCTATTTCTGCCTGCTTAGTTTGTGACTATGTAAATAAGAAAAAAATCAAGATGAATGATTTTACAATTAATTTATCTACATATTTTCAGATTGATTTACTACATATCTTTGTAGAAATAGATGTACTGTTCATTAAAATTATCGTCAAGTTATTTCTCCGTAGTTATGAGTTCAAATTTCTAATCTGGGGAAATTTCCGAGTCGGTTTGGTTTATTTTTCGCGAATATGTTAACTATGGAAATTTAACTATGGAGGAATATTACTATTGAATTGACCATATCAGATATCGATCGTCTCCTACGCTACTAATAATATGAGAAGGGTTGCGTTTGTGCTGCTGAGCTTTGGAAAAGTATCAGTACGATCGTTTCGTCCAATTTTTCAGACGACCCGATTCCAATCTCAGAAGCTGAAATTTCCACTCAATTCGCTGAAAGACAAGATTGGGCCTACAATAAATGAAAAATCCACCTTTGAAGACCTCAAGCTTCGTGAGATCATAGAGACAACCAATTTCGGTGCTGTAGCTACTAAAAGGAAAGCAGAAGCGGAAGAGAAGAGAAAAAAACAAGAACAGGAGGAACAAGAGAAAAAGATTCGAGCTGAAAAGCAGAAACAGAAGGAGAAAGAACAAACTGAAGGAACTGAAATGCCATTAGTTGAGAAAGAAGAGACTGAATCAAAATCTTCAAAAGATATCAATAACAACAAATTCAATAAAATAACCACTGATAAAATTAATTTGACGGCTGATGCTACTACGAATACTCATGTATTTGAGAACCAAACCAATCAATTGGCCGAGCAGATCAAGGTAGAAATCGGTAATTTGCCTTCTCAAGAAGAAGAGAGAAAGAACCAATACTACAAGAAAGTGGAGGCATACTTGGAGTCTCTTCAGGGTACCATCTTCAGGGCTACAAGGGCTTTGAATGATGTCACAGGGTATACTGCCATTGCCAAATTGAAGAAATCGATTGATCAAATTGAAGCTGAACTCCGAGAAGCAAAGGAAGAAGCCAAGAGTAATAGGGCGACGTATTCTGAAGCCATTCTTCGAAGATCGAATCTGCAACGAGAAGTCAACGAGTTATTAACCAGAAAACACAATTGGACTCCTGAGGATTTAGAAAGATTTACAGAGTTGTATCGTAATGATCATCTTAATGAGCAATTAGAGCAAGAAGCTGAGCTAAAGGTAGAAGAAGCTGAGCAGAAGGCTGACTCAATCCAACTTAAGTTAACACAGCTGATCTTGACGAGATATCATGAGGAACAGATCTGGTCTGATAAAATTAGACGAGCTTCGACTTGGGGAACCTGGATTTTGATGGGTATTAACATCATGTTGTTCGTCCTAGCTACATTGATTGTAGAGCCTTGGAAAAGAAGACGGCTTGTGGCTTCGTTTGAAGATAAAGTCAAACAAGTGTTGATAGATATTGCTGAGAATGATAAGATTATTATGGCTCCAAATTTGGAGGCACAAGCTGGAACGGTAGCTCCTTCTGAGAAAGTTGAAGAATTCAAAGAGAAGCCAGCGGCTCCTCTTTTGCAGGTTGATCCCCAGTTTAATGAGCCGGTTCCATTCGTATTCACGCTTGTTCCTTCGTCCTGGAATTGGGGAGTTATTAAATCAAAGATTGAAGGAGACTATGTTGGGCTTGTGTCCAATGATGTTGTTCAGTTTAACAAAGCGGACTTGGGGATTCTTTCGACATTGGTAGCTGCAATTGGGTGTGGCATTGGATCCTTAGTGACGTTGTATTTCACTAAATAGACATAGATTCATAGAGGAAGATATTACAGTAGATTACGACAATACAATCAATAATATCCATAGTATGGAAGCTTTTATACTTGTAATACATTAGCTAAAATGGCTGCGAAAAACTGATAAATTTTACATTCACAAAAAATATACGAAGAAGTTTATAATTATTTATGAAAATAGAGATGTGTATGTAATAATCAGACGGATTTAACAGTTGTCATTCCAGCAAGATATTTGCCACCTCTTATACGCCCATTGGAACAATATTAGTGTGCTCCACAAAGCTCCCCATGTTTGTATGACAATTAGAGTATATATCACGTGACTTTGACAGTCGTGCGCGTTTCCATTCTGATTGCCACTGAACCAAAGCTCCAACATTAGGCGATTGACAAAGATCAACTTTTCACCGAGTAAGCATCATAGTTAAAGGATTGGCCTATTTTCTTTTCTTTTACGTATTGATATTCTTGGTATTGTTAACATAGTCGTAATCAATAGTGTTGTCTTTATAAATTACTTACAAGGTTGTGAATATTACTGACATCACTGTGGTTATTACTATTAGTATACAATAGTATCTATTCGTTTCTGTTGCCGATTTTTCATTCATAGTTTTCAATAATAACTTCATATTTCATACTTTTGTCCAAATAATCAGTTTCTATCATAGTCAATCGCCATAATGGAAGAACCCGTCATTTTCGAATCCGCCAATTTGACTGCTCCCTTCAGCAAACACAAGTCACAAATAGAAGACAGCTCCGACTCCTACTTGAAGTTGAAGAAGTTAGAAAAGGAGTTGGACCTCTTGCTTTTGCAGGAAGATTACATCAAGGACGAACAGCGCCACTTGAGGAGAGAGTTGGTGAGAGCTCAAGAGGAAGTCAAGAGAATCAAGTCTGTTCCTTTAGTAATCGGTCAGTTTTTAGAACCTATTGATGAGAACACAGGCATTGTTTCTTCGACTACTGGCTCGAACTATGTAGTGAGAATCTTGTCTACATTGGACAGAGAATTGTTGAAGCCATCGTCTTCTGTAGCTTTGCATCGTCACTCCAACGCGTTGGTGGATATCTTGCCTCCTGAAGCTGACTCATCGATTTCCATAGTTGGTGATGACCAGAAGCCAGATGTCACCTACGCCGATGTTGGTGGTTTGGATATGCAAAAGCAGGAAATCAGAGAAGCTGTAGAGTTGCCCTTGACCCAGGGTGACTTGTATTCGCAAATTGGTATCGATCCACCAAGAGGTGTCTTGTTATATGGTCCCCCAGGAACAGGGAAGACCATGTTGGTCAAAGCTGTGGCCAACTCGACAACAGCATCGTTTATCCGTATCAACGGTTCAGAGTTTGTCCAGAAATATTTGGGTGAGGGGCCTAGAATGGTCAGAGATGTGTTCCGATTGGCCAGAGAAAATTCACCTGCCATTATCTTCATAGATGAAATAGATGCCATTGCCACAAAGAGATTCGACGCTCAGACGGGGGCTGACAGAGAAGTTCAGAGAATCTTGTTAGAGTTGTTGAACCAGATGGATGGCTTTGACCAGACTTCTACAGTAAAGGTTATAATGGCGACTAATAGAGCAGACACGTTGGATCCAGCATTGTTGAGGCCTGGTAGATTGGACAGAAAGATCGAATTCCCCTCGTTGAAAGACAGAAGAGAAAGAAGACTCATCTTTTCCACCATTGCCTCCAAGATGTCGTTGGCTCCCGAAGTCGACTTGGACTCGTTAATAATCAGAAACGATCCATTGTCCGGTGCCGTGATCGCTGCCATCATGCAAGAGGCTGGGTTGAGAGCCGTGAGAAAGAACAGATACATGATCTTGCAAAGTGACTTGGAAGAAGCTTACACTTCTCAAGTGAAAACTGGTAGTGAACACGATAAGTTCGACTTCTACAAATAGACTATTTTGTCTTTGTATATTATCATTAATGCAAAAATTATCAAACGTACAGATTTAATCTATAGAATGTAGTCTATAAAGTTGAACCCCAAATTACTTTTGTGTGCTTCATAACAATTCGTAAATCGACAACCCTGGGACCAAAGTCCTATAATCAGAAAAATCAAGATGGTCCATATCCAAATGAAAAGTGTAGTTCCATTTCAGATTGAAATTTAGAGGTTGAATTTTAAAGTTGACATTGAACGAAGCTGTAGGTGTAATAAAGTACACAGGCCTATCCCTCTGCTTTTTCAAACCAGCAAGAAAATGGTACACTTTGTCATAATCGGCTCCCATCATATCAAAGACGTAGTTCTGTTTAGAGGTATCCAACACATAACCCAAGTGGAAGTTCTCGTCGTTGAGCGTAATCGTTTGAACTGTGCTATTTGTATCTCCCAACATCCATGTTGGCGGGGAATACGTTCTCCACCAGACTTGAACCAGACCAGTCGAGCTATTTTGAAACGATTGAAGATGGAGTTCATCCAAGGCAGGAACTACGCCACCTTGATGAAATACCCCCATGAGCATAGCCATGGCAATGTTAAAGATATACCACAACTTGAGCGATATGGAACCCAAAAGTGACTGCCTAAGTTTTCCTTCGTAATCTCTAGAATACGAGTAAAGGTCAAAACAGCAACAGGCTAAGGGAACAATAGGAATCAAAAATCTGAGCTCTTGGTGAGGAATAAGCGACAAGATTATAATGCCACTCACAATGCTCAAGAACGGCGTTGTCTTCCAGTAAGACGTTTTTAATAAGAACAAAATGCCTGGACCCAAAAGTTGGGGCAAGTTGATAAGAATGTGGGTATAGTATGGATGAATGCCATGTTGAGCCAAGTTCAGGTAGTTAGTGTTGTATATGAGATTGTTCAACGGTGTGATAACATAACTATCCAAGTCAAATGGGGAGGCTACGATTTGTTCCCAGGATTTTCCAAAACTCAAACTATCGATCAATATGAACAAATAAGTAGGCACAATGGCTCCAACAGCCAAGTAGATTCCACTAATCTTATGGCACCAAACGTATGTGAGCACGTACCAGAATGGTAGAACTAGAAATGCCGGGAACGTGACCCGATTGAATAATCCTACGGAAACGATAACCCCAAGCCAAAACAAACTCAGATTGGGACTATTCTCATCACTTTTGATTTTGATCTCCTGTGCAAATCTCAAGTTATTAATGATCACAATGGCTATAAGCAAAAGACACGTTTCAATACTATTGGAAAATAGATGTGATTGGTATACCAAAGTGACATATGAACTTAAAGTGAAGTAGACTCCCTTTACTCTCTCGGGCTTCGTTGGTAGTAGACGGTAAATGCATATGTCTGTGATGATCCACGTTAAAAAGACATTTTGCAATCGCACTACGTACCAGATCTGGAGAGGGGTAAGTTGTAATCCGAGCCACTTGATAGAATAAAGAATTGGCCCATACATCAAGTACAATGGGCCCATACTTCTTGCTTGGTTTTCAGACGTGAATTCCCACGGGAGATTACCAGAGTAGTGGAGGATCTTATTGCAGATCACCTCCATGCTCTGGAAGTGCTCATCTGGATGGATGTACGAGTTCGCGAGTGCAAAGTAAAATCTGAGAGCAAGAAGCACAAGATAGTAATTTCTCCAACTGAATACCGAACTCATGGGCTGATACGAGCGTAGTCTCCTTCTTTGCGGAAAGACTGAAATTCTACTTAGCTGGAGATGAATAAGACTTCTATATATTTTCATATTTGGCAATGCACGACTTTTGAGTTTCTCAGATCCAATCTAGTGGAGTAATTTGGTCGCTTCAATTTGAACTTGAATGTTTACTGGCTGTAAACTTAGATGCTCTGTTTCTTTGGTTCTAATTGCTGTGACGGATCAACACTTTGTGTTCAGATAGCTTATATTGGTGTTAGAACAATTTCACTACTATTGCAAAACTGTATGCGAGTCTTCTGTGTGCAACTACTTTTGGCTGCGAAAAGTGGTAAATTTCATTCAAAACTAAAAGAGAACTCAATTGAAGCAATCTCTCTGGCCGACGATGGTATAGTCCCAAATAAAAATTCACAAACGTACACTAACGTCGTACGATAACAACACCATTAGTTACTTGACCTGCTCAACCTTTGATTATCTAGCCCTGACATTGTTCTCTAGTGCATTTCATAGGGTAAGTGCTTTCAATTTGCTGTTTGCGTGTTTACAATAGAAACTCAAAGATAGTTATCTACTTCGTCAGAAACAAGCCTCTTTTAGTTAACTACAAAATGTCTTGGATTGGACAGGTGTCACACTAGTGGACTCAGAGATGTACAATCTTGTCAATTGCACGAGAGAAGAGAGAATGTTAGCAGGATCAGAAAGTATTCCTGGTCTCTAACAGCTTTCAATTCTGCCGGAGTCCTAAACTTCGAATGTTGTTAGAATCTTGAAGTTTTCTTCTGTTGTACTTCTTTCAGTCCTGGTAAGAGTGCATACAGTTCAATTTTGCAACTGATAGGGGAACTTGAGGTGAAGGAATGAGGATTCCTGGAGGTGAATGAGGAGAAGGAGAAGATCAGAATGGCGCAAGGGGGTGAAATTAAAGGAAAAGAAGCAAGTCCAACAAAAGTAAGTAAGATTGGAATATATTTGGATTTTCCAGCTTGTAATTCATAGTAGAATACCGTAGTGCTTTTAAAATTTTGGAAGTTTTTAACGGAGGTTCTACAATTTATTACTGCGGGATTAAATAGACCGACCTCCGATTTCTGTGCACACGAAACGAATTTCTGGAGAAATTACCAGCGTGGCTGAATGCTGTAATATCAGATAGTAAGTTAGACATTGACCACGGTACTTCCATGCTAACCTTTACGCCATCCACTTCTCTCTCATACCTTAGCATATATCGATCGGAGACCCCTGATCGGCTAGAAGCACACGTGATCTCATCGCAGCCGGAATTTTTGATATAATCACGTGATGTCTCATATAATAGCGATGCGCGCAGTCGGAATCGGAGTCGTTTTGCCAATCACAATTTGCTCGGAACCGACACTCCGTGGAATGGTGCAATGTGATTGGCTGTCGGGGCAAATGTACAGACCGGGGAGTCCTTGAGTGAGATACTGGAAGCGGGCTCTAAACACAGTGTTTAGATAGGAAGCCCCGGAAGTGAGTTACGAGGGTCACTACTGCTATTTGGATCAGTAGCAAAGACTAGACTGTTGGGGTGAAATTTTTCAGGCCGAATTTCCACGCTCATCTAATCTTGATTCGAACCGGAACTCGATCGCAGATTCGGCCATCGTTGACTTGCCAAATTTTGGACTCTCAAATTTGAATCGCTTTTTTCCTCCCGTCTTCTTCTTTCTCTATTGTATTCTCTTTCTTCAGACAACACTATTCCACGACTGCCACGATGTTGAGACAATTCTCCAGAGCCTCGGCTCCAATTGCACCCAGATGGGCCAGAACCTACATTGCTGGCCAATTCACCGGTAAGAAGAATGCCAACGGCACCTACACTGTTACCTTGATTGAAGGTGATGGAATTGGTCCTGAAATCTCGCAGGCTGTTAAAGACATCTACTCTGCTGCCAAGGTGCCTATTGAATGGGAACCAGTTGACGTCACACCATTGTTGATTGACGGAAAGACTACCTTGCCACAGCCAGCTGTTGACTCTGTCAACAAGAACTTGGTTGCCTTGAAGGGACCTTTGGCAACTCCTGTAGGTAAGGGACACACCTCTATGAACTTGACATTGAGAAGAACCTTCAATTTGTTTGCTAACGTTCGTCCATGTAAGTCCATCGTCGGTTACGATACTCCTTACGAAAACGTCGACACCGTGTTGATCAGAGAAAACACCGAGGGTGAATACTCCGGAATTGAACACACCATCGTCCCTGGTGTTGTTCAGTCCATCAAGTTGATCACCAAGCCAGCCTCGGAAAAGGTCATTAGATACGGCTTTGAGTACGCCAAGTCGATCGGCAAGCCTCATGTGCTTGTGGTGCACAAGGCCTCCATTATGAAGTTGTCAGATGGTTTGTTCGTTAGCACCGCCAAGGAAGTTGCTAAGGAATACCCAGACGTCACCTTAGATTTCGAATTGTTGGACAACACCTCTCTTAAGTTGACCGCCGACCCATCTGAATACAAGGACGTCGTCATGGTCATGCCAAACTTGTACGGTGACATCATGTCCGACTTGTCTTCTGGTTTGATCGGTGGTTTAGGTTTGACTCCTTCCGGTAACATGGGTAACAAGGTTTCCATCTTTGAAGCCGTCCACGGTTCCGCTCCAGACATTGCCGGTAAGGGTTTGGCCAACCCAACCGCCTTGTTGTTGTCCTCTTGTATGATGTTGAGACACATGTCGTTGAACGCCGACGCTGACAAGATCGAAGCTGCAGTGTTGAAGACTATTGCTTCTGGCCCAGAAAACAGAACCGGTGACTTGAAGGGTACTGCTTCGACATCTCACTTCACCGAGCAGGTTATCGCCAACTTAGAATAGACGTGCTGTTGCTCGTTATGCGTGTATAACATTTTCATATACATAGGAATATGTACATTTCAGATAACTTGAACTGTAGTCTACAGAAGGGATAGTTTAGAGTTATTGACAGTTATGATTATATCTTTTCAAAACTCTTATCCATGGTAGATACAGAGGGCGGCAGACAAAGAGTATGATGGATATAGGAAATAATATGATACGATCCATACTTTGTATCTTTGAGACATTATAGCCTTTAATGGGTAGACTGTAGAACAGACTTTCGGAATTGAATATGATACGTAATCCTATATTATTCTTACACAGTTCTACATAGAAATATACATTATAGTATGTATAGCTCAGCAAACAAGCTTTATATATAGACTATGATACACTTATGCTATGAATGATCTAGGTGATGATACATATAGGCTATATTTTCTAGTCCACCTAGATCTTCTCTTCAAGCTTCAACTCTCCTAGTTTTTCCACCGTCTTTGCAGCCTCCAACTCCTTAGCTACGATACTTGTACCTTCTACTATGGCTACATGTTCTACGGCATGCACTCTGGTTTCATACTCTTCCAACGTCTCTTCCTTCTTCAATTCCAACTCCTTGACCAAGATGGGTGCTCCACGATCAACCTCTGCTATCACTCGATGGATCATTACACCGCCCTTGGTGATTTTTCCGTCTTGTCCTGCCTGCCATGCTCTGTCTATAGCATGAGTTCCGTCAAATGCTCCAGGCAATGCCGGATGTAAGTTGATGATGGTTATGCCTTGAGCTTCCAAAGGTGTCAATACTGCTGGCGAAAGGATAAGCATCCATCCAGCACATACAATAAGGTCTGGCTTTACATAGGTGGAGCTGTCAGCTTTTTCGGATTTTGAATTTTCAGATTTTTCAGATTCCTTTGCTACGGTGCCATATATGAGCAAGTTAGCCAAATCCTTATTGAACTGTTCCCTTCTCTGTTTGCGTTCCTCAGTCTGCTCCTTGGTGGTCCCTTTGTAATAGTCCTTTAATACATGGGTTTTGGTGGCTATGCCCGCATTTTCAGCACGAGTTAAGCCATATGCCTGGGTACTTGAAGAGATGACTTCGTTGATACTAACATCTTGTAACTTGTTTGCCTTCTGGGCATCAATAAGCGCCTGAAGGTTAGTGCCCGAGCCCGAGATAAGCACTGTGATATTGACGGTCATGGCTGTTAGTTTGAGTTCAGAGAGGAGACTCAATGACCGACTGAAGCTTGAAAGCTGGAGTTCGCTTCCAACAGATAGTAATTTTCAGATTCATTTTTGACTCTGTTATCACGTGCACGGAGTCAGGAGCGCGATGAGACAATAAATTGACAGAAACTGTAAAAGATGGAGTTACAGTTGAAGTGAGAGTGAGAAAGAGTTTCGCACATAGCAGATAGAGATGGAAAAGTAGACAAATGTGGTTTTGGCTCCAGACTCGGAAAAGCTTAAAGAGGGAGTCTGCAACAGTCACATGATGGTGTTTACTAGTATTTCTTCATCATTGACTCTCAATTGAATGCAGCAAATGTGACGCTGAATGCTACAATTTCGTTTAAGTTGCATAGTTAAGCTCCCAGACAAAGTCGCAAGTAACCAAACTTGGTCACGTGTAAAATCACTTGAGTTTCATCTCACCTGATGTACTCCAGGAGTGCGACATTTAATAGGCCGCACACGACCGGTCATGAAATCTGAAAATTTTTCAGATAAGGCAAGTTGGCTACTTCATCATAGTCGCCATTGTCCTGTGAAAAAGGCAGTAGTAGTGGGAGAATTAGTTGCTGGGTGATATCTTTGAAACTTTCCAGCTATTGGCGGACTTCATGCTCTGTTCGTACTCCATAAATAAATGGATTACTATCATGTCCTAGAAATGTCGTCAGATGTAAGCAAGCCCTGCAGCAGTGTCCGGGTAAGTTTGGGGTAGTTTTCGCGGTAATCGTGGGTCCAGTCCCTGATATACGCACGAAGTGTCACACAAAACTTACCTTCTACAGACCAATGTCGTGTAATATCGCAGAGAAGCAAGAGGTTACCGATAGCCTGGTAGTTAAGCGCGACATTATGCCTTTTTTCTCACTCGCTCTTCTCAACAAAAATGTCGCCGCCATCTCCCCAATCCCCTCGTGCTGGACGATTTGCCGTAGTTAAAAAAGGATTTTTCATTCCCACTTTTTCTTCTCCCAGGAGTCTGATTTCTTAAGTTCAACAACAATAATTCAAAATGGGTATGTACCACAATCTCGAAACAGGTGTTGTGCACATGTAGAATACGTATTGTCTCGAATTGAACCAGGACGCTTTTTCCTGCTACTTCCTAATCCGTTGATCTGCCTCTTAACTGGGAGCCTGGGGGATGAACTGAGAAAATTTTTTCTCGCCAGGAATGAGACTAAATGTCAGCACCAGAGAGTACGAGAGGCATTGCCTAATGTAATTGTCAGAACTCGTATTGCAAGTATAACATATACAACGAGTGCAATGTCTGCGAAGTGTACCATTTACGTCAAATAGAGCTTTTGCAACATCTACAAATTCACAGCATTACAGCTACAACCCTCTACTTAATGAACTCTTCATACAGAAATACTAACATCTCACAGTTGCTTTCACTATTGAACAAATCCGTGAATTGATGGACAAGGTTACGAACGTTCGTAACATGTCCGTCATTGCTCACGTCGATCACGGTAAGTCTACCTTGACCGATTCCTTGGTCCAAAGAGCTGGTATTATCTCTGCTGCTAAGGCCGGTGAAGCCAGATTCACTGACACCAGAAAGGATGAACAAGAAAGAGGTATCACTATCAAGTCCACCGCCATTTCTTTGTACGCTGCCATGACCGATGACGACGTTAAGGAAATCAAGCAAAAGACCGAAGGTAACTCTTTCTTGATCAACTTGATCGACTCCCCAGGTCACGTTGACTTCTCCTCTGAAGTCACTGCTGCTTTGCGTGTTACCGATGGTGCTTTGGTTGTCGTCGACTGTGTTGAAGGTGTCTGTGTCCAAACTGAAACCGTCTTGAGACAATCTTTAGGTGAAAGAATCAAGCCAGTTGTCATTATCAACAAGGTTGACAGAGCTTTGTTGGAATTGCAAGTCACCAAGGAAGACTTGTACCAATCCTTTGCCAGAACCGTTGAATCCGTTAACGTTATCATCTCTACCTACGTTGACCCAGCCATCGGTGACTGTCAAGTCTACCCAGACAAGGGTACCGTTGCTTTCGGTTCCGGTTTGCACGGTTGGGCTTTCACCGTCAGACAATTCGCTTCCAGATACTCCAAGAAGTTTGGTGTTGACAGACTCAAGATGATGGAAAGATTGTGGGGTGACTCTTACTTCAACCCAAAGACCAAGAAGTGGACCAACAAGGACAAGGACGCCGATGGAAAGCAATTGGAAAGAGCCTTCAACATGTTCGTCTTGGACCCAATCTTTAGATTGTTTGCTGCCATCATGAACTTCAAGAAGGACGAAATCCCAACCTTGTTGGAAAAGTTGGAAATCTCCTTGAAGGGTGACGAAAAGGAATTGGAAGGTAAGGCTTTGTTGAAGGTTGTCATGAGAAAATTCTTGCCAGCTGCTGACGCTTTGTTGGAAATGATCATCATCCACTTGCCATCCCCAGTCACTGCCCAAGCTTACAGAGCTGAAACTTTGTACGAAGGTCCATCTGACGATGCTTCTTGTACCGCCATCAGAAACTGTGACCCTAAGGCTGACTTGATGTTGTACGTCTCCAAGATGGTCCCAACCTCTGATAAGGGTAGATTCTACGCTTTCGGTAGAGTTTTCGCTGGTACCGTTAGATCTGGTCAAAAGGTCAGAATCCAAGGTCCAAACTACCAGGTCGGTAAGAAGGAAGACTTGTTCCTTAAGTCTATCCAAAGAACCGTCTTGATGATGGGAAGATTCGTCGAAGCCATCGATGACTGTCCAGCTGGTAACATTGTCGGTTTGGTTGGTATTGATCAGTTCTTGTTGAAGTCTGGTACCATCACCACCTCCGACGCTTCTCACAACATGAAGGTCATGAAGTTCTCTGTCTCTCCAGTTGTGCAAGTTGCCGTTGAAGTCAAGAACGCTAACGACTTGCCAAAGTTGGTTGAAGGTTTGAAGAGATTGTCCAAGTCCGACCCTTGTGTCTTGTGTACCATCAACGAATCCGGTGAACACATTGTTGCCGGTACCGGTGAATTGCACTTGGAAATTTGTTTGCAAGATTTGGAAAACGACCACGCTGGTGTTCCATTGAAGATTTCTCCACCTATTGTTTCCTACAGAGAAACCGTCGAAGGTGAATCCTCCATGGTTGCCTTGTCTAAGTCGCCAAACAAGCATAACAGAATCTACGTTAAGGCCCAACCAATCGATGAAGAAGTTTCCCTCGACATCGAATCCGGTGTTGTTAACCCAAGAGATGATTTCAAGGTCAGAGCTAGAGTTTTGGCTGACAAGCACGGCTGGGATGTTACTGACGCCAGAAAGATCTGGTGTTTCGGTCCAGACGGTGCTGGTCCTAACGTTGTTGTTGACCAGTCCAAGGCTGTTCAATACTTGAACGAAATCAAGGATTCCGTTGTTGCTGCTTTCCAATGGGCTACCAAGGAAGGTCCTATCTTCGGTGAAACCGTCAGATCCATCAGAGTCAACATCTTGGATGTTACCTTGCACGCTGATGCTATCCACAGAGGTGGTGGTCAAATCATCCCAACCATGAGAAGAGTTACTTACGCTTCCATGTTGTTGGCTGAACCAGCCATTCAAGAACCAGTCTTCTTGGTTGAAATCCAATGTCCAGAAAACGCCATTGGTGGTATCTACTCTGTCTTGAACACAAAGAGAGGTCAAGTTATCTCTGAAGAACAAAGACCAGGTACCCCATTGTTCACTGTTAAGGCTTACTTGCCAGTTAATGAATCTTTCGGTTTCACCGCTGACTTGAGAAAGTCTACTGGTGGTCAAGCTTTCCCACAATTGATTTTCGACCATTGGTCTGTCTTGAACGGTGACGTTACCGACCCTAACTCCAAGCCAGGTGCCATTGTCAAGGCCAAGAGAATTAGACAAGGTATGAAGCCAGAAGTTCCAGGTTACGAAGAATACTACGATAAGTTGTAGGTATGATGGTTTTTATCAATAAATTCCAAAAAGAGAGAGAAGGCAGTTTTTGCTGTTCATTTTTGTTTTGTATATCTGTTAATATAGTCATTTCTCTATAAACTTATTGTTTCTAGTTCACACCAGTATAAATACAAATTTATATAAAAATAGTTGTATTGTAAAAATGCGAAGGTATTAGAAATAATTGAACAATTTTAAGTTGAATGCACAAGTTATCAATGCAATTTCTTCAAAAATCAGTAGTAAGTTTCGTCTTACAAATTATGACAAATATCGGTTGACAGTTAGAATTTATTTATAAAATGAGTGAATTCATTTGCATCACACGAGTAAATTCACTAGAGACAGGATACAAATATGAAGTGAGCTGGAAGTGACCCGATCCTACTGGATGGTTACAACGAGAGCAAGATGAAACAGGGAGTAAACTCGAATCATTTAAGGAAGGAGAAATGAGGCGAGCTGGGCGTATCGGCGAAAGGAAGGGATAGAAGAGTAGAACCGAGAGGTAGGTACAAGTTGAAGACGAAAATCAGTTTCACAGAAGAAGAAATAGTAGAAACAACGGAAGACATATGTAGTGGTAACAAATACTGGCGGATTAAATTCACAATAAATTCAAATTTAACACTAATTGAACCGTAATTAGATACCAATTAAATATTGAATAAATTCTAATTTTCATTACCGAATACATTTTAATAAATACAAATACTCCGAATAAAAATTATCCTAAATAACCAAAGTAGAATAGTGATTGGCAAAATTGCAAACCCAGAGATCCTTCAGATTATGGAATGAAGAATTCCGACAGGCACCGAGTGACACCATCGGGATTCATCTTACAGAATATTACAAATATCGGATGCGGTATTTACTGCTGATGCCGGTACGACGCTTCTTCCTGCTCGAATCAACTCCTTATTGTCTAACATGTGCTTCGGTTCTTTCTCCTGGCATCATGACCACTGGACCGGAGATTCCGCAATGGGAATTGTTCTTGGCCCAGACAAAATAACCGGTTAAAACGGCTGGTCTATTTCATTAGCTATTCAGGCTTAATAATCTCGCGCTAATCCCGCTTTCTCACGAGACATATACGATATGGGAATTTACCTCTGCTCATATTGTGAATAGAGCCGCTCCATGCTCAGTTGGCATCACCAGAATTATATGACCGGAACAGTTCATAAATATATATCTACCTCTTCTTGATTTTCCAGGTTTGTTCGTTTTTGAAGCTGCTTGTCCATGGCTGTCTTCATCGGTACCCTTTGTCTTCAGTTCTACCGTTTCTGTCCTTTCACTACTTTCACTGCAGTTGGCGAATCTCTGTCGGCTATTAATAATCTGGAGTCAACTTCCTATACCGATATTTGTCAATTTTTCACTTTCCAGGTTTAAGAATTTAAGTTATATTTTTCACTCCATATCCATTCAAGGTTCCGCTGTAACCCTTTTGTTCAGCTCTTATATTGTCGTAGCATTTTCCACAGCTCATAGAAATGCCGTCGTACCTCTCCAAGCAGGATGTGCTAGCTTCGTTGCTGCTGCTCTCTACTCATTCATCAAGCTCTGACATGTCGGCCTACTACTACATTCTGATAGCACTTTCGTGCTCTCTTGCTACTTTCTACATAACGAGATATACTCGGATAACAAAGAAACTACCCTCCTCATCTGACTCCGATATCCGGTTCTGCTTAGGCAGTTTGGTCGTTCTAACAGGCTGGAACTTGCTCTTCACGCTATTCAACCAGCACATCATATTTGATTTACCCACCATTACCAGATTTTTGGAAAGCATCCTGGACTCGAACCTCGTCAACAAAAGAAGGTCGTCTTCATTGAATTGGTTCTATTTCGTCAAGGATATGGAAATAGCTCTGATCATGGTAGTATCAATGCTTTTCATCCATTTGTTCTCAATAGGTATATTGCAATGCGTAGAATTAATTGAGTCGATTATTGTGAATATCCAACTGGCCCAGGAGGCTTGCTTCGGAAAGAACGAGGGGGGAATTCCCACTTTCAGTTACAAAGACGACGATATAATAGAAATCGAAGCGAATATAAATCCGAGTCAATTACTGAATTCGAACAGTACTTCAGGCATAAAAACCAAAAGGATATCTCTTTTGCCAGAGCTTTATCCCAAAAGGTTTTTCAAGAGAAACTTTGCCATATTGTTGATAGCCCTCGTGGCTTCAGCCAAGTTTCTACCAGCAACTTTTCAGTTGACGTCGTCATCGATTCTTTTCGAAACCCAGCGCTTTCAGTTCCGGTTTGATCACATATATGTTGCACTTGTAGTTACCTTCACTCTAGACACTGTAACGAAGTTCATCAAGGTAATAAGTATTTCTGGTAGCAGACCATACAACTCGTTTAAATTCACCAATTTGTTGACGAGGTTCATTTGGCTCTACGATTGCATAATTCTCAACTTCTCATTGCTGTTCATCATCATCTTCAATGATGTTCTCATCAACATGATCAACCTCATAATCAACCAGAATTCATCGAGCGATTCGTCATTACCGCATTCGGTATCGGGAAGGACCTCTATTCAGTTTATCAGCTCCATAATGATCAACTACTTTTCCCATAGTGGACTTTCTTCAGAGAGCCCTATGTGTTCCGAGGCTATTTCGCATTCATACTGCGACCGTCATAAGTTACTCATCTCGTTCATTGCTGCATTTGACTCTTTGTACAATATCTTGATTAGTTGTTGGAATGTACTCAATCTCTGCTGCTTCATTGTGGCTCCGTTTATGATCTGGATAATTATCGAGATCAAGATTGAGTTGTTGACAAGACACATAAAGCGTACAGGCTGCCCAGTATAACGGGTAAGATATTTTACGATTCCCAATGCTGCTATTGAACAAATCGCAACAAAGTTGTGTTGTAATTACGAGGCATACTAGTACAAACATTCTATTGCTCCTAATTTCGAAAAGTTCAAGTAGTTGTAGTACATACCAGCGATACTGTAGAGGGAAGAATGTACCACTTACGAATCAATAGATAACGACACACCTAGTAACAGCAATTGCAACAGCAACTTTGGTAGTAGTATTAGTAGTATCCGAGATAGTACTACTAGTCCAATTGTAGTAAATGCTTGCATTGAGTAGATATTGGCGGAATTGTAGATTGCACATAGTGAAATGATGTTTGTGCTACTAAAACATAATTGCAAGTGGTTCTGCTGCTAAATACAAAACAATGAACGATAAGTTCAGTTTCATAACAGTTAGGTAGAAAGAAGAGAATACCACGACGTACAGGTAACCGAAATACCAAATGTTATTAGCTTTTCGTATATATTCACTGCTATCAGGGGGGATAGTAAGGTTCTGATATTAAAGATATATGAAAAAAAGAATCAAAAATGGAAGAAACTCATGGAGAAGGAATGATAATTAGGAAATGGTATGCGCTTTTCCTCACACCTTTTTCTGGTAAATACAAACGGTTAGTATACTCCTAATAATATAATAGCTAAGAGGATGTCCAATAGCAAGAGTGAAAGTAAATTTTTGCAATCGTTGCAACTCATTCCAGATCCAGCAGAGATTGCTGCAGTCGCGCAGATAGAGAATGCGGGTCAGGTTGAGGTGCGTGCGCGACTACCTACCGTTTGGGGCAGGTGATCGCCGCATGGATTTATTTGCCCGATTAGGAGCGATAAGACGGGCATCTTCAAATAATTTCAATAAATTTAGCTAGTAACGAGGATTGGACTGATAAATCCCACTTCTCTATAAATAGGAGTAAAAGTCCTGGAGCTGGATTTAATTTCTGTATGCTACCAGATCAACTTCATCTACCTTGAAAAATGGAAAGATTGTCCCAACTCGCCACGCAATTGACCTCGGGGTCTACTGCCACTGCTCCTCACCCATTGGACCCTTTATCACCTTCGGAAATTAAGGCTGTATCTGACATTGTCAAGTCCAAGTACGCTGGCCGTACCATCAATTTCAACACTGTGACCTTGAGAGAGCCAGTGAAGAAAGTGTACTACAACTGGAAGGAACACAGCGGACCTTTACCTCCACGTTTGGCCTACTTTGTTGTCGTTGAAGATGGTGTTTCTGCCATCCAGGAAGGTGTTGTCGACATTGGATCTGGTGTACTCGTAGAATTGAGACAAACTGAGGGTGTCCAGCCAATCTTGACCCCTGACGACTTGCAAAAGACTGAAGATATTGTGAGAACTGACCCAGAAGTCATCAGACAGTGCGGAATTTCTGGTATCCCACCTTCAGAAATGGCCAACGTCTACTGTGATGCCTGGACAATTGGTTATGACGAGAGATGGGGAGCATCAAGAAGACTCCAACAGGCTCTTATGTACTGGAGACTGGATGAGGATGACTCCCATTACTCCCACCCACTTGATTTCTGTCCAATTGTCGATATGAATGCCAAAAAGGTGATCTTTATTGATATCCCCACCAGGAGAAGAAAGGTCTCCAAGCACAAGCACTCGTCTTTCCACCCCAAGCACATCCAAGAGAAATTTGGTACCAAGGAGAACCCAAGTGGGTTCCGTCAAGATGATACTCCTATCAACATCACCCAGCCCAACGGTGTCTCCTTCAACTTGCAGGGTAATGTGATGACTTGGTCTAACATGCAATTTCACATTGGTTTCAACTACAGAGAAGGTATCGTCTTGTCTGACATGTCATACAACGACCACGGCAAGATTAGACCCATGTTCCACCGTATCTCTCTTTCTGAGATGATTGTTCCTTACGGTTCTCCAGACTTTCCTCACCAGAGAAAGCATGCATTGGATATCGGTGAATATGGTGCTGGTAACTGTACCAACCCGTTGACCTTGGGCTGTGATTGTAAAGGTGTGATTCACTACATGGATGCACATTTCCCTAACAAGGACGGTGAGCCAACCACTGTGAAGAATGCTATCTGTATTCACGAAGAAGACGACGGATTGTTGTTCAAGCACTCGGACTTCAGAGATGACTTCCAGACCACTGTGGTTACGAGAGGTAAGAAGCTCATCATCTCACAAATCTTTACTGCTGCTAACTACGAATACTGCTTGTACTGGATCTTTAGACAAGACGGTACCATCAAGTTAGAAGTCAGATTAACGGGTATCTTGAACACCTATATTTGTGCAGAGGATGAGGAAGCAGGTCCTTGGGGAACCCAAGTCTACCCACAGGTGAATGCTCACAATCACCAGCACTTGTTCTCCTTGAGAATCCACCCCAGAATCGACGGGGACAACAACTCCGCTGCCACTAGTGATGCTAAACCATCTCCTTATCCATTCGGATCTAAGGAAAATATGTACGGAAATGCATTCTACGCTCACAAGACTACGTTCAAGACGGTTAAGGACTCTTTAACTGACTCTGATGCATCCACCTCTAGAACCTGGGATATGTTCAACCCCAATTCCATCAACGCATACTCCGGAAAACCTGCTTCGTATAAGTTGGTTTCTACCTTCTGTTCGCCAGTATTGGCTCAAGAGGGTTCTTTGGTGCGTAAGAGAGCACCATGGGCTTGTCACACTACGGAAGTTGTTCCTTATGTTGACGAGGACCACGGATATGGTAGATTGTATCCATCAGGTGATCACGTAGCCCAATGGTCCGGTGATGGTGCTAGAGGTATGAGAAAGTGGATTGGTGATGGCTCTGATAACGTTGAAAATACAGACATCGTCTTCTTCCACACTTTCGGTATCACCCACTTCCCGGCCCCCGAAGACTTCCCAGTGATGCCTACGGAAATCTTCGATTTGATGTTGAGACCTAGACATTTCTTCACCGAAAATCCAGTTCTTGACGTCAAGCCATCGTATGCTAAAACTACCAAGGAAGTTAAAGCTGGTGCCGCTGGCCATGACACTTGTTCGTTGAATATCGACAAGACCTCCAGGTTGGCATTCAACACCACCGCTTCTGAAGCTTCTTCCTCTTGTTGCTCCAAAAGATAATCATTTAACCGTGTATATCCCCAGCTAGAGTTTCTAATAATTGAGTACATATTTAATTGAACATAATTGTAATAAAGTATCCGTAGTTGCAGGTAGAAGAGAGATGTAATTTTTGCACCCAATTCAATGTGCTCACTGATTTTGCAACTGAAATATCGAATGGGTGCACTACTGAAAAATTTCGATGAGCTCACAAGAGAAACCCCACGAGAAGTAGATTAGACTATACTCCTCATCGCAAGAACAAACTCCTATCAGGACACATATCACACAATGAAGTACATAATAGAGCATATGGAAGAAGGTTTTTCTGAATGGGTGATTCTCGAATATAGCCAAATCATCAAGGAATTAGGCAAGGAAAACTTGATTTTGACATCTTTGCCAGAAGCAACTACAGAAAATGACATTCCAAAGAGACTTTTAGACTTGGGATTGCAATGGACTACTAAGGAATGTGTCGATATTGACGACGGTAAAGTGGACAGATCCAGAGTTTGCTTGTTGGACCCAGCTGCCACGGAGAATTTGACACCTTCTGACGCTTCTGAATTTGACTATTTCGTGTTTGGTGGTATTTTAGGCTCACATCCAAGAATTGACAGAACTGGTCTCTTGAGAGAGAAATATGGCTTTGCTGGAAGAAGATTGGGTGAATTACAAATGACCACCGACACAGCTATAAGAACTACACAGAAGATAGTGGAGAACCAGGTGAAGTTTGATGATATCAAGTTCTTGGATTACCCAGAAATCAGATACAACAAGTACGAGTCCACAGAGATGCCCTTCCGCTACATTGTAGATGCTAATGGCGAACCCATTTTACCTGAGGGTATGTTGGAGTTGATCAAACACGATGCTGAACAGAGCATTGATGACTTATTGCTTGAATGAGCCACCAAAATAAAGATGTATATATAAATAAGTATTATCGTATGTGCTACTATGTAAACGTATGTGTGTACCGATAATCATTGATAGGTCGTAAATGTCTTGGATGTTACTGCTTCTTTGCCCGAGGAAAGGACTTCCTTCATTATAAAGCCAGCAGTATCCTCATCTTCAAAGTATGAAACATGTGCACTTACAGCTGAAACGAATGAAAGATCAAACACTCCCATAGGTAAACAGTAGTCTACTCTTCCTGTTCGGTTTAAAGCTAGTAACGGTTCCAACTTCTCACCTTGAAGTTCAATATTTTTGTACACACTTTTGCTGTCAGACTTCTTACCTCCTTTGGCAATGGAGCTGAAAATGTCTCCAAGTGGAGTCTCTTGCGCTGCCACTTCCTCAACACTTTTGCCGTCTTTCTTTGTTTCATCGCCGGACTTGCTGAACCAATTTGAAGCTTTGAGAATCTTCTCGGAGATTCCATCTCCCATACTGGCCAATTCTTTGATCTGAGTGTTTAAACCTCTCACAGCAAATGGAATTTGTTCTGGCTTAAAGTTAGCATACTCTGGATTAACCAATGGTTCCATTCTGTAACCTACTGGGTCACATGGATGGAAAATGTTGAACAAGCTTTTGCATTTTGGGGAATCATACTCTGTGGATATAGGACCAGACACCAATGAACGCGAAGCAATGTTCTTTTGTTCCAACAACTTGAACATTCCAATAGGTGAACCCACACAGAACAAGTTCTCAACTTCGAAGTCTAATTCTTTAATGAGATCAAGCCCTTGCCCTTGAACTGTGCGCTGGTTCGACATAATGTCAAACACAATCGCAGATCCCAACGAATGGCCCATAATATGAACCTTGCCATTGAAATTGGGGTTTCTTTCCTTGTATAATTGATATACTCTGTTTAGCTCAGATGTCACCAGCGAGTAGATCTGATTGGCATACTTAGGCTCATAGTAGAGAAGAATATCTAGTACAACGTCACCTAGAAGGCCTCGCAAAGCCTTGACGCCGTCAACATTAATCTGGGACAAAGTAGGTAGACGATGCTTTCCTTTGCTGTCAAACGATTCTATGGGCTTGGAAGGATGGAAGTCCACCTTATGTCTCCAAGATATAGGTAGGACTTGGATTCTGTTGTTCGTTGTTGTTTCTACCAGCTCCTTTTTAGGGTATGCCAACGTCTTGTATCTTTTATCTTCTTTGTAGACTGTTCGCATCGTCTTTCTAAGAACGTTAATACTATGAGTGAAGTTCACAGATTCATACTTACCTCCCAATACTTGCCCTATACCATGTACGCAGAGCACTAAATGGTCAATTTCGCGATTGGAAGAAGCCGCAGAAACATCCAAATCATAATCTGACTCCATGACTTTCTTCATATGTTGATTCTCTTGTTTACTGCCATCTTGTCCGGATTTTTTAGTCTTCTGTCGAAACATCGAGCCTAACTCCGAATCAATTGTCTCTGTCCAATTGGGAAGTGGATTACTGTTGGAAATAGAGTCCAAGATTGACTCTCCCAAGTCGTCCGTGTAACCTCGCTGTATCTTTTGCACTCCAACCATGTAAGCAGCACTGCTGGGTGCAAGGTTTCTAATGGCATTGAGCTGGAGAGGGGTGTTGAAAGAGTTAGGAAATATGAACGCATCCTTGTTGTCTACAAAGAGAACATAGTTCCCGTCCAGAAGCTCTATGAGATCTAGCTCTTCATCTAATTTTACTGACGAGGCTACTTCCTTGACCAGATCCTTGAGCTTGTTGAATTCAACTACAAGTTCCCTGTGGTTACTGAAACGTGCAATATTTTCCTTTGAAAACATGTCGTCCAACGCTGGTCTCTCTACAAATTGATATGGCTTCAAATTCTGGTATCCATCTTCAATAGCCTTGGCAACTTTGTAGGGCAAAGGTATACCACCAGAATCAAACCAGGTGCCCCTACGAACTTCGTAAATGGGCCCCTCCCAGTAAATCGGCTCTATCTCGAACTTCTTTAAATCCACCTGAAACAATTTATCCTCGTTGACTTCCACAGTAGGTGACACGTCTACGCTGGGAGGAGCTTGCCTGTGCAATTCTTGGTATTTTGACTCTAGTTGACCAGAGTCGTAGTCCGAGAAAGGTATAAAATTGGCAGCGTCTTTCTCCTGCTGGTAGTTGAACCACTCAGGCTTTGAAAGAGGTACATCTGTGGCATAGAACCACTTGACTCGGATTTTCAGCAGTTTCTTGGTACCGATTGTTGACGTTGTGGCAGAGTCATTGGCGGACAGCCAGCGAGAGAAAAACCGTACGCTATGGCGGACGCAATAGCCGAAATTATGATTAGCAGTGGGACCAATGACCAGCAGTGTTATTTTCAAGATTGTCCTCATTGTTTCTCGTCTTGAATGTTTATGAATTGTTAATTGAATAGTCCAATGCAAGTAAAGAGTGCCAAATATTCTGAGGGACCGACTCTCGCATCTGGGGTCGCTTGTGCGCATTTTAGTCGGAACAATTACAATTGCGCTGCAATTCGCGCATTGGAACATATATCCATAATATTGTTCAATAATGGAGCGCCACTGCTACTTCCCCCAGCTCTTGAGAGCTAGTCACATCCTCAGATATGGAATCTAAGATATTGAAAAGTATACCTAAAATTCTAGTAAAAAATAGACAGCTTTGTCCTCTTTACCACTTTTCTGCTACCAGCCAACTTTTCTACAGTATCTATATCCATTCTAATATATATTCTAATTATTAATCATTAATCACGTAAGACCCAGAACAGGAAGCGTCAACTCACCGCTTGGCCACCTGAGAACAGCAGAATTGGTGAAATCACTGTAAGAATTTGTATCTGGAATCTTACGTCCAACTCTGATGTAAATCATGATGTTACCCTCATCATCCCTGTACCCATTTTTCAAGCTGTCTGCTATTTCTTTCTTCAAGTCTGCCAGAGTATCAAAAAGAGTTTTCAAGTCTACAGACTCCACACTATCACCTATGTATCTTTCAATATCATTGACGAGCACCGAAATCTGCGAATATTTTTCATAAATTTTGGCCTGGATCGGAGTAAGAAATTCTTCTTTAATTCCAGTCCATGAAAGAACGCCTGCAGTCGAATTATAGGCTAATATTTCAGGGGGAACCACCTTGCCTCTAGGATCGTCTCTTTTCAATGAAGTCACAGTTTCGGCTATAGCTGCCAATCCCCATCTAGCAACCCCAGATAGAAACAACCCAAGCAAGATGCCTTGGAATAGTAATGCAGTTCTCCCTCTGGTGGCGCATCCTGGTATCAAAAGCATAGCCAAAATGTAATGATGGATACGTAAGGTCAACCCAGGCAAAGTATGAACAACAAATAAGCCGAAGATGAAACTGCCATACACCAATAGGTATTTACGAAAGCGTCCTGACAACCAAATCTTGTATGCTTGGATTACGGCACATATTGCTATGGTTCCAATTATGGAGCCAACTGCTAAGAATGCACCACTTTGTTCCTTCAAGTCGCTCCAAGTCAAACGGTCAACAGGTAATCTGTCGAAAGTCATGTTGTTCAATACGCCTAACCAGAATAATGGGTACCAGTAAAACAAACGACTTAAGGGCGATTTTTTGATGTCTTGCCCAGTGGGATGTTCCGAGAGAGTGCGCTTGGCTGAGCAATGCCACAACACATACAAGATACAACAGGCAGGCAAGAATTGCTCCAATCCAATAGAAATTAACTCTGCAAAGTCTTCCAGGTTGGTTGCATCTACAGTGATAGGAGGATCCGTTGCCATACAGATGGTCCAGAATCCTACCACACTTATGATCCAGTACAAGACAGCACCGCTGGCTAAGTACACTACAGGGATACCCAAGATTATGTTAACTAGCAAGACCAACAAACGTGGATCGTAGCAATGTGTGAAGCTGCCGCTACCCTCAACCCCACTTAGCAAATCCTTAAAGAAGTACGACGATTTGAAAAAGGAAAGAAACTCAATAGATTTGCCAACTCCGAAATGTCCCATAGTTGAAGGGAAATACGATCTTTCTTCACTATCATACGAAATCCTAGCACATCCTCCGAAGAAAGGAGAAATTAACCCAGCATGGATAGCAGCTCCACAAGGGTATGAATCGGCTCTATATGGGTTCGAGACCTGATCAGGATGTATCTTTTCTACTACTTGATCGCCTCCTCCAACAAAAAAGCCCCTATGCTTGATTCTCTGGTCACCAACGGGTATTAGGGAGTATGTCCAGCTACCTCTATCACACAAAGCAGGACAACGGAACACGATTTCAGAGCCAAGTTTTTCAGACGGACAATTTTTTGCATCCAAACCACATGCTCCGTTTCTTCCTTTCCAGAAACTCGATTGTGCCTGGCAAGAAAGCGAAAGAACAGTCACGTCCGGATCATTTGTAAGTGCAGATGGAATAGTTAAATAAGGCACAAGTATACTATAGCAAAGTCCGAACCAGAATAATAGATAGCAAACAACAGCTGCTATTCTGAATTCGCGTGGAATTCGCTGTCTGAGCTTATCCGGAAGTTCTTCTAGAGCTTTGAGCGATTTAATCTGTGGAGGTGGGTTATCTTCTGGATGGAGAGGGCCCTCCCATATTCTACTGAAGAAGCCCTTGATTTTTCCCAAAGCAGTTGAGCTATGGGAGAAGTTATGAGAGAATTGCTGAAATTGTGATTCTTCGTTTTGGTACTCATCACTTCTGCTATTATGGTAATCATTATCTTGCTGAAGCTGGCTTCCGTCTCGCTCTAGCAATCTCCCAGATGCTGTGGAACTTTCAGATCCTGGCTCAAAACCCTCTTCATTGTCAAAGCTACGAGAACTCATTGTGTGTTTCTGTTCACTTCCGAATGTCGTAAGAGCAATGGATTCCGAGCCAGAATTGTCATCCATGTGACTGGTATCATGTTTTAGGCTGGTCATATCATCAGAAATTAGTCTGTTCCACCAAATACGGAATTCAATTTTTCCGGTTGCACGTTACTGAGCTCCGCGATAGTGATAATTAGCAGAGTGAAAAGCGGGAGAAAATGGAAGACAAGCGAGAATGGACAAATTTGGAAAATAGCAGCAGAAATAAAAATGCAATATATACAGTTTCCAGTTGCTATAGACCAGTCTTGGGATGCTTCCAATGTTAAAAACGAATAACTGGATAATTGAAATTGTGGCTACTGAAAGAAGAACTACAAACAAATCTATTTTCTAAGCAAGAAGAAAAAGTTAGAACCGAGCCATAGTGGTATGTGCAGTACTGGCTGCGAATAGCATACTTGATGGACTTTCTACTTATTTGTTCAAGAACAGATATGATAGGAATTGATGCTTCTTTCGTGTACGAAGCCATTCTCTACTTTCATATTACAACTGTCTTCAATAAACTTATTATTAAAACGATTAGATAGCCAAATAAAAATTAATATACAAATGGTTACTGCACCAACGTTTAACCAGAACACATGGTACAAGACTCGGGGTTGTCGATAGCACAAGCGATGACCTTAGCACTGTAAATATCGGCTTCCATCTCGGCAATAAGCTCGTCAGAGGTCTTTTCGTCAGAAGACTTTTCTTCCACTGGCTTGTCATCACTGATTTTGAGTTCACCAATAGAGTTCTCCAAAGAAGTAGGCTCGGTAGAGGCAGATCTGGTGGAAACAGATTCCACATCGCTGCTAACAGAGGCTCCCTTGGCAATGTACTTTCTTTGGTTCAATTTCTCCAAAGAAGCAATGGTGTTGCCAGCTGTCTTGGCCGAGTTCTTGTCGACAGTGAACTGGATGGCAGCAGCAGCAGCTTGGGTTCTCAAGTAGTACATACCGGTCTTCAAACCTCTCTTCCAACCGTAGAAGTGCATCGACGTAAGCTTACCCATTGTAGGGTCCTTGATGTGGATATTCAACGATTGCGATTGATCGATAAAGGCAGCTCTGTCAGCAGCCATGTCAATGATGTGTTTCTGAGAAATTTCCCAGACTGTCTTGTACAATGCTTTAATTTCATCAGGAACATTAGCCAATCCTTGCACAGAACCATTGTTGGCAATGATATTGTTCTTCATGGCATCGTTCCAGATTCCCAAATCTACTAAGTCACGCAACAAGTATGGATTGACAATTTGGAATTCTCCAGCCAACACTCTTCTCGAGTAGATGTTGGAGGTGTATGGTTCGAAACATTCGTTGTTACCCAATATTTGCGAAGTGGAGGCTGTTGGCATAGGAGCAACCAACAATGAGTTTCTCAAACCGTGCTTGGCCAAGTTCTGCTTCAAGGTGTCCCAGTCCCACAATTCAGTAGGCTTTCTGTCCCATAAGTCGTACTGCAATAAACCCTTAGAGGCTGGAGAGCCCTCGTACGACTCGTAAGGTCCTTCAATTTGAGCTAACTCAATAGAAGATTCCACAGCAGCATGGTAAATGGTTTCAAAGATCTGGATATTCAATTCTCTGGCTTGTTGCGAGTCAAAGGGCAATCTCAATGCCATGAACGTATCGGCCAAACCCTGAACACCTAAGGCAATAGGTCTGTTTCTCATGTTAGATCTCTTAGCTTCCGGAACAGGGTAGTAGTTACGGTCGATGATCTTATTCAAATTCTTAGTGACGACCTTGGTAACTTCGTGCAACTTTTCAAAGTTGTACCAGAGCGAAGAATCGTCCTTTTCTACGAATGATGGCAAGGCAATAGATGCCAAATTACATACGGCAACTTCTTCTGGGGATGAATATTCCACGATTTCACAACACAAGTTGGAAGACTTAATCATACCTAAGTTCTTTTGGTTGGACTTTTTGTTGCAGGCATCCTTGTACAACATGAAAGGGGTACCGGTTTCTGTCTGAGCTTCCAAGATGGAGTACCATAACTTTTGGGCTTTGATAGTACTTCTACCACGGTTCTCTCTTTCATATCTTTCATATAACTCTTCGAACTCATCGCCGTAGACGTCAGCCAAGCCAGGAGCTTCGTTAGGAGAGAACAAAGTCCAATCAGCGTTCTGTTCTACTCTCTTCATGAACAAGTCGGGAATCCACAAGGCAGGGAACAAATCTCTAGCTCTGATTTCTTCCTTACCATGGTTCTTTCTGATGTCGATGAAATCAAAAATGTCCGAATGCCATGGTTCTAAGTACAAAGCAAAGGCGCCTGGTCTCTTGTTACCACCCTGGTCAACATAACGGGCAGTATTGTTGAACACACGCACCATGGGAATGATACCGTTTGAAGTACCGTTGGTACCAGCAATGTAGGCACCAGTAGAACGAATGTTATGGATATGCAAACCAATACCTCCAGCGCTTTTGGAGATCAAGGCACATGTCTTCAATGTGTCATAGATACCATCAATAGAGTCATCCTTCATTGCTACCAAGAAACAAGAAGACATCTGAGGAGAAGGAGTACCAGCGTTGAACAAAGTGGGCGAACCGTGGGTGAAAAGTCTCTGCGACATCAAGTTGTAGGACTCAATAACCTTTTCAATGTCGTCACCATGGATCCCAATAGCAACTCTCATGATCAAGTGCTGTGGTCTTTCAGCCACTTTGCCGTTGATTCTTAACAAGTAGGACCTTTCCAAAGTCTTGAACCCGAAGTAGTTGTAGTTGAAGTCACGGTCGTAGACGATGGCCGAGTTCAACTCGTCGGTGTGCTTGAGAATGATGTCGTAAGTCTCCTTAGAGATCATGGGCGAGTGCAAACCGGTCTTTGGGTTGATGTAGTCATACAATTCCTTGGAAACAGAAGAGTATTGTTTGGTGGTTTGCTTATGTAAGTTGGACACAGCAATTCTGGCAGCTAAGATGGCGTAGTCTGGATGGATGGTTGTCATGTAAGCAGCAGTCTCGGCAGCCAAATTGTCTAACTCGATAGTGGTTACTCCGTGGTAAACACCACTAATCACTCTTTGAGTGATTGCTACCGCGTCTACGTGGTTGGGATCCAAACCATAGCAGAGTCTCTGCACCCTGGCGGTAATCTTGTCGAAACGAACCGGTTCTTTACGACCGTCTCTCTTGTTAACATACATGATAAAGGTAGAAGATGTTTGTTGGGAGAATAGAAAAAGTAAGACAAAATACAAGAAGATATTATTGGGAAATACTGCGAGCTTATATATGGGTACGCGTCTTTACAAATTTTTTCAGACGCACACGTCCATCTGAAATATGTAAACAAATCCCGGTGTGAGCAGAGGTCTGTGCAACTGGGACGGAGTGATGGCAATGATCTGCTAACAAACTATCCCGATCTCAGGAGTTTCTAGTTGTCACAGACAGGAAGTGCGCCACCAGCGTCATGTTTGTGTACCTTTTGTGAGAGTAGGCTTCCGTGTTGTGGAGGTGTATCTTTTGAGCACGACACGCGTCTTACTAATCACGTCTCATTTATGTTTACTATTTGTCCCAAATGCGCGACTAGACGTGTATGGCGTTCTGATATGAAATATGAAAAAGGAATGGCTACCGAAACGGAGAAGTGATTTTGAAGAAATTCAGAAAGAATAAGACTGAGTTGTGTAACTTTGAGTGCTCGGAAGTTCACTAAAATACCCTCTAAGGTAGTAACGTGCAAGAATTAGTGTAGCAATAGTTTCTGTCTAACTTCTCTCCCACTAGTGATAAATGTCAAAAGATACTCGAAACACGTCTGACCGGAATAGGACGTGGTCGCCTTCACGGAATACAATTTCACTTGACCGATTAGAGATCTTTTTCCAATTCCTATTCCATCCAGATTCTGTTTTGCATTGTTCATAGCTGTCCAAATCCGGAAACTTTTAATTCATCATATAGAGTCTATATTTTGATTTCTTTTTGTATCACGTCCGCATTTTTGTTTAGATAAGATTGAATCTGAAGGATAGCCCTTAACGCAAAGGGATATGAATGGCTGTGGCTGAGAAAGTAATTGCGAGGTTGGGTTACTTCCGCTGCTCGGAGAAGCTATCGATGGTGTGATTTTAGTCGTCTTTTCACTTCCCTCATTTTACATTTCTCACACCCTTTTAGCTTTACACTACATTTCAAGTCTAATTTACAGGCGCTTTTAGAACTGTTCGTCTATTACATACAAACTTCGATTTCGTAAAATCCCATTGATAGTCCTGAAACCATGACTATTTCGTCTCTTCCTTGGTCAAGTCGCTAGAATAGTTAGTATGTGGTCAATTCCTTTAAGTATCACCTAAAAGGGTCTTATCATTGCTGACCATTGTCCATCTTGGAATAATGGCTCAGTGCCATGTCATGTCCATATCAGACGATGTGGAGAGACATGGCTTGTTTTCTTTGAGCGCATTACAGTAGTAGCCTCTCTTTCTGCCTTTAATAAAACAGTTTCACAGTTACTCAGAAGAGTCCATACAGTATTCTCATACTGTACGCTCAATCAAAAGAACCAGTAGAGCCATCGAAATACAGAATTCCTATTCTTGATGCTCTTAACACATTCTAATAGCACACAATGAAAACAAAAATTGGTTGAAAGACATATCAAATAACTATTTGACAGAAATTAGATAGGCTTCCCTGTTAAGATTCTTAAATTGTCAATCCTTCCATCCTTATTCACTAATATTACTTACTTGAGAAATTTCTCTAAGTCAAAGTCGTCTTCCTTAGACTTGACAACAGGAGCTGGGGCAGCTGGAGCAGACTCAGTCTTTCCTCTTGGAAAGGCAACAATAGCTCCTACAGTAGCCAAAGTGGCAATAGAAAGCTACAAGGTGTTAGTCATATAAAGTCCTTCGTTACCGAATATGAGCCGAAGTGGTGAAGCATGCAGCGAAAAATTACAATTTTCCAACAAAATACATCTTCGGAACTTCAATTACTTACAATATGAGCTGGAACTTGTCTTCCAAAGATAGTGTAAGCGCCTGCCATGTTGTTATCGTTGGATTTAGATGGACGTTGGAAGAAGGAAAGCTGGCCAATGGGACTGTTGAGAAGATTAAATCGCCGATCGTGGAGACTGCGACACGGCAGCGCGACATTATAATCTACAAAGGTGCGGCCCTTCCTTGAAAGAATCAGACAGTTTACCTAGTCAACAGGATGAGGCTGAAATTGGCTAGAGAAATGATTCATACTATTCGTTATCTATTGGTACGATCTCTACTTAGTTTTCTACAACCAAAGCTTCTCTCCAATAATTCTCGATCCTAAATCTATGAAGTACGTCAAATGCTTCATCTTCATCACGTGAATACATCACACTCCATTTCTGAAAACTAAGCTCTTTGACCTGGCCCTCCCACACCAAATAGCATTTATTAGCAGACAAGTCTTGGAGCTCTTGTGCAGATTCATTGCTATGCTTAGGAATGACGTTCTCAGTCCATTTAATTCTTTTAGTAAGAAGCTTATTAAAAAATTTGATGCTTTTGTGTCCTCCTTCTACGACTATCAAGTTGAACTTTGGATTTCTCAAACAGATACCTACCAAATCGAGCTGTTGGGCATTTTTGTTCACCTTGAAGAAGTGCTGGGGGTTGCTGAGATTATCTACTCTGTAGACAGAAGTAAAGTATCCCTTGGAGAGGTCTTTCTCTCTTTGTTCGTGTATCTTCTCATGTCTCTGTTCTTTTGTAAGCTTCCTAGCTTCGTTTGTTGCTAAATGATTTTGAAGTCTTTCTTCTACTTCTTGTCGTACACGCATTTCAATTGCTGTAGGATCTTTGATGGCTTCGTTTGTGAGTATATTCATTAAGTTAGAGAGTTTGACTTTTGGTGGGGGAGGTGCATCAAGGCCAAGCTTAATTCTGTCTTGTTTGTCTTTGTGTTTTTCCAGTCTTTCGTTCTTTCTTATTCTCTTCCTCTCTTTCTTGGTCAAGTACATTGGCTTGGTTTCCGGATTGTGCTTCTCCCACGGTGGTGAAATGAAAACAGGATGCTGGATATATATGGAAACTGGCTGTTCTTCATCATTAAAATTCAATCTTGTTGAATCTTCAATTTGTGAATAATCTCTGTCCAATACAAATGGCTTATCCCACCACTCAAGCAGAGGAGGATGTTCTGGTTTGTATAAGTGCTCCCCAAGACTTTCATCAGGAGCAAGACCTCGGGCTTTTTTTTCCTCAAGTTCCTTTTTCTGCTGTTGTTCAAGAGCAATCTTTTCACGAAGGGCATCTCCTTGTGCTATATACCTTCCCTTGGGATTGAATACTAATTGTCTTGGTTTATGTTGAGGAACAGGAGAATCTGTTTGTTTCAAGTATGGATTGATGGCAAAGGGATCAAACCACTTCCGGACATTCTGTGAAAGAGGATTGTGGTTCTTAGGAAGAGCAGGAGTGGGCACCGTAGCTCTGAGAAGAGGGTGTATTTCTACGTTGAGTCCACCTTTTCCTTCAGAAGAAGCTTGAGACAAAATGCCTGCTTCGGACGATCTGACTGCTCCGAGTTGCACTGGATTTGCTGATTTGTCGTTTGTTTGTAGATTTGTTTGGCCGTTTGAGAGGAATGGTGCATTTTTCAGTTCTAGTTTCTGTCTCTTGGTGCCGTCTCTGTCGTTACTATATCGTCTTCTACCAGACATTTTGTGAACCTTCGATTTTGAAAAGAGTTTATATTGCAAGAGAATACAAAAGATACAAGGACTTAAGGGCCATGAAGTAGTAGTAGAGTTTATTAATACTTCTACAAGATAGAAGTTGTAGATAGAAATATTCTGTAAATAGATCTATCTTTTCGCGCCTGCACATTGATTCGCACTGCTTACTTAAGGCCAATTTATCCAATGCTCTTTTCCTGAAAACTAATGCTCATTTCTTAGAAATTCTTTTCTCTTAGAGTTACTTTATAACTGCAGAAGAATTCATCTGGATATCTGATTCTGGCTGAGTTTCTTATACCTGTTTGAACTGTTGCAATTATCTTCCAGCTAGTCGTGAATTTGCATTTTCTGTGCTGGTTCCTTTATCATTACTAATACCACAACTAAGGAATCACTGTTAATCGCACAACGGCTGCCTGAGCTAGAGTGTTCCGGAGAATCCGTCTACCAGAAACTTTCAATCGTTTCTACGACTTCAACGACCTGTTATAAGACGCGAGCCCCAAGGCCCTTAACCAAAACTAATTGACTTTAGACTGAATACATTCTCATTACCATCATAAATTACATCACCCGTCCACATTTGAAATTCAGTTTATTTCCATTATAAGATTTTTCCTTCTGTTTCATTAATATTCCATTTTGTTCATAAAGAATGATTGTAGAAAAACGTGACCACTTGGAGCGAATGGAAATGGCCAAGCCGATGCGGTCTTTGATTGATGATTTGACCAGTTGCAGCATCAAGGAGTTGCCTGCTAGATTGGAAGCTAACCTCAAGTGGGAAAAACCCAGGGGTGATCTCTTACATTGGGTTAGTGTATTGAACCGAATGGACGAAATATACGAGGATATCATCAACAAGTACGACTTGGAAAATGAGTTCCCCAAACTACAGCTCTTCTCGCAAGAAGAACAGACCCTCATATGTGCCTGTTTGAAGTTCACATACATCCTTCTTGACCATTGCTCTGATAGGCAAATATATTCTAGCTCAGAACGAATCTTTGCCTTATTGAATACACCAACAATTGATGTCAGACTCCATGCTTTGGAAGTTGCAGTGTTGATTTCTGAGAAATACGCTCAATCATCATCTTCTAGATACTCAGCTCCCAAGCAAATCAAGAATAAAGTTCTCCAAATGGCAAGATCGTATCCTCCTATAGTTCCTCCTAGTTATGCAAAAGCTCACCAGGAAGATCCCAAAATTGAGGATTCAGATAAGCCCTCAGTGATGGGAGATCACTTTAATTTCATCGACACGTTAAGTTCAAAAAAGAAATATCCTTCCAAATGGAAGTCTCTAGAATTTCCATATTATAAGACAGTCTTGGCGAACGACCAGAAAAAATCGCAACAACCAGGATTCGATAGAAAAAAGTCTGAAAAGTCTGTAAAGGCTGACAAGTCCGATAAGTCAGTTCATCGCATTGAAGGTTTATCGATTTTCCATTTATCAGAAGATTCTGTACGCAAACTTACTCTAGAACAGATATACGACAAGGCATCAGATCTGATTCCGAAAGAATCGTGGTTTGAATTTAGTTTGGTTACATCAGTTACAAAGGCTTTCAATACTAGATCTTATGAGTCTATCAAGCTACGTGAAAAATTGCTTCAAATCAAGTGCCTAGCAATTGGCTTTGTGTGTTGTATGTGTTCCAGTCAGTTCACTTCTTCAAGACTTTTTGAAGCTGAACCATACATTTTCAGTTTCCTTGTAGACTTGGTGCTGCCTACGAATGACGATAAGGTCTCTACCCAGGTCTACTACGGCGCTACTAGAGCTCTTGAGTGCATTTCTTCCAAAAAACTCTGGGGAAGTGACATTATTAGATGTATGGGAGGAAATGTCAACCATGGAATTTTATTCCAATGTATAAGACACATAAACAAGATGGTCAAGAGCGAAGACCCTCTCTACTTCGAAAGGGGATACATTCATTTCTTCAACATGTTAGGTAACTTGATTAATTCAAAGAACTTGATCCCCAGATTGACATCTGGAGGCATACTAAACGACTTGATGTCGTTCTTTGACCTACGTACAAGGTACAGATGGTCTTGCTCAGCAGCTGTGCATTTGACTTCAAACTTCTTGAAGGCTTCACCTGACTCATTTGAAGAATTTGTCAATAAGGATGGTTTCAATCTTCTTATTAATACCATTAGGTATGAAGTCAATTTTGCATTGCAGAATCCAGACTATGATGGTGGCGCTCCAACAGATGCAGTTGTGCATTACAGCATATCATTCAGACAAGCCAACTATATCAAGAATCTCATGAAATTGGTTTCTGATCTTATCCAGTCAGACTCTGGAGACAGATTGCGAAACTTGTTTGATTCACCATTATTGGAAAGCTTCAATCAGGTTTTACTTAATCCCGAGATCTTTGGCCCGTTGATATTGTCTACAACAATAGATTCCGTTTTCTTCATTATCCACAATGAACCAACGGCATTCTCTATTTTGAACGAAGCAAAAGTGGTGGATACAATTTTGGACAATTTTCACACGTTGTTTATACCTTCAGGCAATTTACTTGTTTCTCTCCCTGAAGTTATTGGTGCAATCTGTTTGAACAACGACGGATTGAAGAAAGTGAAGGATAAAGGAACCATTTCCACTTTTTTTCAGCTCTTCCAAGATCTCGAGTGTCTGAAAGAATTAGTCAGATCAGATATGGCTACCAATATGGGCTGTTCTTTTGACGAATTGGGAAGACATTACCCATCTTTGAAGCCAGTCATATTGGACGCTACTAAGAAGTTGATTGAGGATATAGTACCGTTCGCAAATGAAAAAATGGCTGGCGCCCGATTCTATACTTCTTCTAAAGGAGCTCTTTATAACAGCGAAAAAGAGGAAATTATCGAAAATGAAGAGGGACAGAACGAAATTGAAAACTGGGACTCCACTGACATGGCATATATTTTGGATAATGTATTCTTCTTCCTTGGAGGATTGTTACAAGATAGTGGCCAATGGGGTACAGATTCTATGAAGGTGATACCGTTCCAGCTTTGGTTGAACTTCTTGACAATGCCCAATGCTCCTTTTGACTATATTACTTCTAATGGAGTTTCTACTTTGATGGGTATTTTGAAGTATTTTGATGACGAGGGCCGTGAATATGGATTTCCTGAGTTGTTCGTTAGATTGAAGGAGCAATTGGAAAATCCTATTATTCAGGAATTCTTGAATTTTGACGACTCCAGCGCCTCGTTTTTCAGTAGATTCGAAGAAGAAGAGGAGATGGGAACCATGTTTATCAAAGAGTTCAATATCTTGCATACCCTTCTCTACGTCATGACTGAAATCTATGTAAATCCCATATCTCTATTCCATGAACGTTTTCAACAAGTCTTGAATGTTTTTGGTGGAACAGGCTTGTCTACAGTGACTGATGTAGGCTTATTGTTGAAGAGAGTGGTGTTGGAAGAAACTATCATTCGTACTAATTTACCCTTGGAAGTATGCAAACAATCAGAACGTGCACGATCAGTTACCCCGGAAATTCCACCCCTTCCCATCTGTGCTAGTGAACCCTCTTCCAAGCTGCTCAAGCAAGATTTTACCAGTGCTAAGTTCAAGAACACTCTCCAGTTAAGGACTTTCAACCACAATTTCCAAACTTATATTTCCAGTATTTTCTGTTCGCTTGGTCGCGTTTGTCTGAGTAAAAGGCCTGATTTTGCTTTAACTCTGTGGCGCAGAGATGCCGTAGCTCTAACGATTGAAGTTGGTAGAGTCTTAAGTTCGATCTTTGATGTCCAAATAGACAATGAGTACTATTGGGAATGCTATGTGTTGAATATTGCCACAGTCGTCTTATTCTCATTAACTTTACGGGATCGAATCAAAGACTCCCTTTACACTTCGTTGGCCATTTCTTTGTTCCAGAATGGATTCTTTGAGAAATTGAAAGATTTCGCTTACCGCTTATGGATGAAGATCCTTCAAATCGACCCAGAGGAAATGAACAAGACAAAGGAATATTCGTACATCAGTAGAGACGAAAGCAGTGTTGTGAAAAATGCCTTGAATCTGCTGTTAGCCATCTTTGCCAAATGCGTCAATACCGAAAGCTTTTCCAATATACCTTCAGCAAAATTGTATTTCCACACTGGATATGGCAAGGATGCTGATAATAGAGTTACTTGTGCATTGCTAGTCCAAATACGTTTGGTAGCATTGGAGTTCTTCCAGTCAATTATCGAGACGGTACAGAGACCTATGATACCTCTGGACTCTCTACAAGCCCTTGAAGCCTCTGGCCAGGTTTATAGTAGATGGGGACATCCTGAGAACATTCCTTCACCTGTAATGGAACAGGTAATTCTGATTGCCAAACATGTGTATTTGGGTAGAAAGGAAACTTTGGATGCTGAATTCGTCCCATTGCATGTTAGCAATGTTTCTCCTCCAGCTGAACAAGTTTCTTATCTTGTTTCATTAGGTATGACGAGACTGGAAGCAGATCACTACTTTAGACACTTACAAGATGTGAGAGACATTGCCAATAAGAAATGGCCAGATTGTCCACAATTTGATATTTCTGAAGAGCAATGGGAGAAGTATGGTCAAATGATCAGAGAAGAAAATGCCAACTTCGATCTTACCTTCCCTACTTACAGGAAGAGTTCCGAGCTTAGGGAATTGCGTAAAAGCGGAAAGAACCTGCTTGTTGTGGAATTTCTTGGTATAGCTAAACAGTTTCCAAGGACTGTTGAAGCAATTATTGTTTTCTTTCTTGCTATTTTTGTCGATGTTCAATAAGTCGTTGGTAAGATCTTCGAATCCATTGTGTATCTTGTAGATATACAGAATGATAAGGGTCAAAATTTGGCTGTATCCATCCATTTGCTCCAGTTACTCTTGAGAAATGAAAGATGGTCTCGTTCAAGTGGTCCCGTCTATGAAAAGTTTTCTGCTTTCATAGCCAGCGAAATTCAGAACCACGGAGATCTCATAAATGAAGATTACTTCACACATAGCTTGACCCTTTTTGAACAAATACTTGTATTCAGAGATTTTCCAGTTCCGGAACCAACTGAATATAACGAAATCAAGTACAATGATATTGTTTTGCCATTTGTTATTGACGAAGAAAAGAATTCGCAAATATTTGAAGGAATCTTGAATTTGAAAAATTTCACCAGTATGACATCGGTTATTGCAGTCACAAGGATTTTAGTCTTATACGCGAGGAGCGAGACTTATGTCACGAGAATAATCAAATCTGAATTATTTAAGGAGTTAATAATACTTCCCAAACTTCTTTCTAAGAACGTAGCAGGAGTGGAATTATTGAAAACTCCTTTGGTAATCTTGATTAGAAGATGCCTTGAAACAACTGAGGTTTTGCACTCTCACTTTGCTGAAGAGGTTAGGAGCCAGTTTGGCTCTTCGTTCAAGAGAACGAAAGATCTTCGTTCATTTCTAAGAGAGGCTGCACCTAGTGTTATGCGAAACCCGGATGCTTTTGTTGACTATATTTCTACCTGTATTCGTCTTGAAGGCTATGATGGACATCCGCTGTTTTTCGAGGATAAATTGCCCATTGTAAGGATAAAGCCACAAACAGTGGAAGATGTCGAAATGTCAGAAGCTGATGAACAGAAACCTGTTGAAGAACAAAAGGTTCTAGGGTCCAGTGGGGTTATGTATACTCTTTTGAAGAACTTGATGGAAGCTGTTAGGAGTGACTGGACTACTGATGCGACTGACGAATCAAATGAAAATGCTGTTACTGGAACTGGCAACTATAACTATATCTGTTTCCTTATCAAAACAATAGCTGAGCTTCTTGGTTCGTACAAACAGTCTAAGTTGGAATTTTTGACTTTCTCTAGAAAGCCGAATACTGATGAAAAAGTGAAGCCTCGTCCAACTGCTCTTAATTTCTTTATTCACCAGCTTATTCCGAAACATCTGCTTGAGAAGCCCTCTGTCATTGAGCTTTCTAGAAGGTCGATGGTGTCTGCTCTTGCTAAATTGGCGATTACTTCTCTAGTGTCAACGCCTCTTTTGACTGAGAAAACTGTTCAAACCATCAAAGATGAAGATATTGAAATGTCTTATATCAGAAAATATTTCGTAGAGATCTTGCTGAGAATATTTAAAGATACTGCCAATCTGTCAGCTGTGAATAGCTTGAAGTATGGCAAGTTGGCTGACTTATTTGAGCTTTGTAGTTCAGTTATCTCAACAAAATATCGTGAGGAGGGTGGTCTTCAGTTAGATTCCGAAGGTACTAAATGGGACATCTTCTTTATCACCAAAGCACTCTTGGAAAAACAGATACCTGGACAAATCACCTCTATTGTTGCTGACTTGGATTTGAACTATCCAGATATTGATAAGGTTATCAAAGCTTCGTTGAAGACTATTACTGCAATCGCTAAGGCAAAGGTAGAAGATTCTGAAGTTCATGAAGGTGACCACCAGGGAGACAAAGAAGACGATGACATCGTTCCAGAAGAAGTGGATGATAGGGAGGAAACTCCTGATTTGTTCAGAAACTCCACCTTGGGCATGTATGACGTGGATTTCGATTCCGATGAAGAAGAAGACGAGTTAGACTACTTTGAGGAAGGGCCATTGGAAGTATTGATGTCTGGTGAAGACATTTCTGTTTCAGAGGATTCCTCGGGACTTTCAGACTTGGACTCTGACATGGAAGATGAAGATATTGAGGATGGGTATCAAGAAGTTGAAGATATTAATCAAGACGCCAGTGAGGATGAATTAGATGAAGACTTGGATTCGGAAGGCAGTATTGATGACATTGAAATTATCGATGAGTTAGACCTCGGTTCTCATAGTGACAGAGGGGATAATGAGTCTGAAGAAGGAGACAATGAGTCCACTGATGGGTCTGACTTCTACGATTTTGAAGATGATGGGGAAGTCAGTGAGTACGATTCAGAAGTACTTGATGGCTGGATCGAGGAGTTTGAAAGAGAAGAAGACTCAGCCAATGAAGGCGATGAAAGCGACCTTTTGGCAAGATTGGGCCGGAATGTTATGGATGGTACGCGTAGACGTAGTCGTAATGCAGATGATAACGATAATGAATCCAGTGGTAGCATTAGTGACAGCGAAGGTGACGATTTGGAGTTTAATCCTTCAAACATAAACCGCTCAGTTCTCGATAGCAACGGTTTTCCATCTCCTGCGTTAGCTGTGTTGTTGGATAATTTTTTTCGTGATGCTGATTTTGCTGTACAAGTAAACGGTATAGAAACTCGCTTTGATGGAAATCGCGATGGAAGCATCACGCGCTATTTTGAGAATGTGATGCGCAATAGGCACAAGTCTGATTCAGATCCGGTTAGTCACATACATATCAAATCGGTTAAAGATCGTTGGAATGACTACTTGAAGATATTCTATCCCAACAAAAATAAAGACGCAATTTTGTTTCGTGCTATTCCAGGCATTGTCAACAGAATTGAGAGTGATAGTATCGACTTGTTCAGAAAGAACAAGGAAGAGACCGATAGAAAAAGAAAAGAAAGGGAAGATAAAAGGAGACAGCAGGAAGAGGAAGAGAGGAAGAGAAAGGAAGAAGAAGCTCATGAGCGCGAACTTCATGCTACAAACACAACTCCTCACGAGCCAGTGATTGTTCGTATAGCAGATAGAGAGGTTGATATCAGTGGAACTGATATCGATCCGGAATTTTTTGAGGCCTTACCAGATGATATGAGAGAAGAAGTCTTCACGCAACACGTGCGAGAAAGACGTGCTAATGCTACAAGCACCGGTTCTGATGCCAGAGAAATTGATCCTGATTTCCTCAATGCTTTGCCAGACCAAATAAGGGATGAGATTCTTCAACAGGAAGAATTAGCCAGAGATTATGGAATCCATGAAAGATTAGATTCTGGCGAATCAGAAGATGAACAGGAAGAATGGTACGAGGAGCCTAGATTTTATTCAAGAAATGAAGAAACCGAAGAAACGAAGAAACCAAAGTCAAAGAAGGTTTTCTATACACCTTTGGTAGATCGTCAAGGTGTTTCAGCTTTAGTTCGTATTCTCTTTGCGCCTTTGACGATCAATCAAAGAGAAAATGTTTTCCATACATTGCAGTACTTGTGCTACAGCAAACAGACTAGATTGGAAGTTATGAGTATGTTAATTGCAATTTTGCACGAGTGTTTTACGAATCAGCGCACAATCGAGAAAATCTACGCTCAGATTTGTAGTCGTGCTTCTGCCAGCAAAGAAATCAAGAAGCACAATCATCTTCCGGTAGGCTCCACTACTATTTCAATTGGTATTCAGATCATTGAAGCTGTGGACTATTTGTTGGAGCGCAACACCCATTTACGATATTACATTCTTACCGAGCATGAAAATCCGTTCATTTTGAAGAAAGTCAACAAAAAGTTGAAGTTGAAAGATTTTAGCAAAGAATACAAATACTCTATCAATTACTTGATGATGCTTCTTGAAAATAACTTGGTAAAGAATGACCAGACGTTCATGGATATACTTGCCAGAGTATTACAGATCTCGACTAGACCATTGCATGTATTGCAGAAGGTGGAAAACGAAGGTGAAAAGAATGAGAAGAAGCAAGCTCCTCCATTTCCACCTCCAGTTATTCCCAACAGCAATTTCCGTCAAATCATCAAAATTTTAACTGCTAACGAATGTTCCAATACGACTTTCAGACGAACCATTAGTGCCATGCAGAACTTGTCGGTATTGTCGAATGCTCAAAATATCTTTTCATTGGAGCTTTCGGAGCAGGCAGCTGCTTTGGGTCTATCGATTGTTGGAGATTTAAAAACTTTGACCACTGAACTCACCCAGTCCGCTTTGTTTAATACTGAAAGTAAGTCATTTGGCAAATTCAGTGCAGCGTCTTCGGACCAAGCGAAGTTGTTGAGAATCTTGACAGCTTTGGATTATATGTTTGAATCGAGAGAAAAAGATAAGGATTTAGAAAGTGATGCTGCTGCTCTTGGAAAGTTAGGCGAAATTCAGGAGTTGACTGACTTGTACAAGAAGCTTGGACTTGGTAGCCTTTGGGATGCACTCAGTGATTGTTTGCGTGAATTGGAAGATAGGCAGAATTTGGCTAATGTAGCAACGGCCTTATTGCCCTTGATAGAAGCATTAATGGTGGTCTGCAAGCACAGCAAGGTTCGTGAACTACAGATCAAGGATGTAGTGAAATACGAAGCCAAGAAGATCGATTTCACCAAGGAGCCTATTGAGAGATTGTTCTTCTCATTTACAGACGAGCATAAAAAGATTTTAAACCAGATGGTTAGAACCAATCCGAATCTTATGAGTGGTCCATTTGGCATGTTGGTTAGAAATCCCCGTGTGTTGGAATTTGACAACAAGAAGAACTACTTTGATCGCAAGTTACACTTGGAAAAGAATGAGAATTCGAAGCTCTCTATCAACGTTCGCCGTGACCAAGTCTTCTTGGATTCGTATAGATCTCTTTTTTTCAAGTCCAAGGATGAGTTCCGGAATTCAAAGTTAGAAATCAACTTCAAGGGCGAATCAGGAGTTGATGCTGGAGGTGTTACCCGTGAGTGGTATCAAGTATTGTCAAGACAAATGTTCAATCCAGATTATGCCTTATTTTCTCCAGTGGCTTCTGACGAAACTACATTCCATCCTAATAGAACTTCGTACGTCAATCCTGAGCATTTGTCATTCTTTAAGTTTATTGGAAGAGTCATTGGTAAAGCTATTTATGACAATTGCTACTTGGATTGTCATTTCTCACGTGCTGTTTACAAACGTATCTTGGGTCGTCCAGTATCGTTGAAGGACATGGAGACGTTGGATTTGGAGTACTTTAAGTCATTGATGTGGATGTTGGAGAACGACATTACCGATGTCATCACCGAGGACTTCTCGGTTGAGACTGACGACTACGGTGAACACAAAATTATTGATTTGATTCCCAACGGAAGAAATATTCCTGTCACAGAAGATAACAAGCACGATTACGTAAAGAAAGTTGTAGAATACAGATTGCAGACATCAGTTGCTGAGCAGATGGACAACTTTTTGATTGGGTTCCATGAGATAATCCCCAAGGAACTTGTCGCAATCTTTGACGAACAGGAGTTGGAGTTATTGATTTCGGGATTGCCTGACATTAGTGTCATCGACTGGCAGAGTCATACAACTTACAATAACTACTCGCCGTCGTCGTTGCAGATCCAATGGTTCTGGCGTGCTGTCAAGTCGTTCGATAATGAAGAAAGAGCCAAATTGCTTCAGTTTGCAACTGGTACGTCCAAGGTGCCGTTGAATGGTTTCAAGGAGTTGAGTGGAGCCAATGGAACATGTAAATTCAGCATCCACAGAGATTATGGTCTGACAGAGAGATTGCCATCTTCCCATACTTGTTTCAACCAGATAGACTTGCCTGCGTACGAGACATATGAGACATTGAGAGGGTCGTTGTTGCTAGCCATCACCGAAGGTCATGAAGGGTTTGGTTTAGCATAAGTGTACACTATATCGATATTATATATAAATATATTATAAATGTAAAGGTTATGTAAAAGTAAAGCCAAAAGGTTGTGTATAAATATAACAATAATACTAATAAATGTACTTATAAGAGCTATACATAGATGTATATTATGAAGATTTATAAATACAAAAAATTATAGTATATTCATAAGCTGTAAAAATATTAAGAACTGAAGTATATCTAGGTTTCTGTGCACGATATGAACTATTCTAATTGAGTTCGTGTGCCACTCTTTCTAAGTCTTCTATAGAAGCCATGTGGCTGACCAATGGGTAGTTCATTGCGTTTTGAGCTTCCGCCTCTTCGCTATACAAACCGGCATCTTTGAGCATATCCACTGGTTTGAAGGTCTGTCTGCCATTCTTCTTAAAAACGTACTTGGTAACGGCAATGGTGTGCAATTTGTCACCCTTTGTGACGAATTTGGACAAAATGAAGAGCCATTTTTCATCCCAGGCAAAGACCTTACTCTTGATGTCGAAAGACTGGAAAGGCTTCAATTCTCTTTTGAACGAAGCTTGCACGGTAGCTATAGGAGCATAAGGCATATTAGCAAACCCTGTGGTCTTGAACTCGCCATGGACGTTTCTGTAACAGTTCCAAAAGAGTTTCTGGAACACTCTCATCACCAACTTGGTTCTGGCTATATCCAAGTCAAGAAAGTAGGTGGAATTGGACTTGTGCAAGTACATGTCTATTTCCAAAGGAGACACTCTGGATTTCAAAGTGACCCATTTGAAGAGATCATCTGGTTTGGTAAAGCCAAATGTATTTAGCCTCCTTTCATGGTATTTCCAGTCTGTCAAGATGAACTGACGGATGATATGGTAGTAGAAACGACATAAATAGGCGAAGGGTAGAGTCTTGTGGGTAGACACCAAAAAGAGAGCGATGAGCACTTTGGTTGCGGTGGAGAGCATTGCAGGAGGAGGAAAAAGTCAAACGTATAAGGAACGTCTAGAATGTAAATAAGACAATTCGGCTGACCCAGCAATAAATATGAGAAATACAATCCCAGCTATTGTGATCCACTGTAGCAAAAAGTGAGAACTGATAAGATCGGCTGAAAAAAGTTTAACTGTGAAATTTTTCAACCGAGGTACACAGTAATTGAAAAGAGAGGGAACAAACGAGTCAAGACACAGAGGCTGGAATAAAGGTTAGTGTAAGTGCTGATGTCGAGCATGACTATGAAAGCTACAGAAGAACGGGAACAAGAGTGAAAGCGAGACGGGTATAAGAATGGAAATAGGACGTTCGGTGGAAGATGAGATCCCACTCTATTCTCCAATTGCATACAAACTGGATTGCAGATGTGCTCCGATTAGTCCGTCTCACGATGTCCTACAAAGTCCTGTTAACTCCAGCAATTGGTGACACTAACAGCGCTGGCGAAGGTTCGAAGAAGGTGTCAAATGCTGGACACAAAGTGGGCCTCCAGACACAAACCAGTCTCGGCTTCAAGCTAGATGCACTCTGAGGTCTCGGTTTAAGTTGAGTTAAAGGCGAATTGGTTCAGCTGCAATTGTTCACAGAGTGTTCTCCATTGTCCAGTTCTTTTTGATCTGAGAGGGACCCAGACTTTACGAGTCTGTACTATGCTGCCTGGAGTTAAAGCTCTTGAGCAGTTGTGGTTCCAAACTCATTCAAATGACGTCATGGTGCCAGAGATTGCAACCCCGATTGCCTATCTGATTGCCTGTGCTGGTAACAGCCCTATATCACAGGCTCCGCATCACGTGAGTGCGTCTTTGTTTCCGTGTTTGTGTTTTCGGATCTTTCACGTCTCTGCTCATTTAGATCCGAAGCCGGCCAGGTGTGGTTCTTTCAACGTCTATTCGTGTACTGAAAAAGCTTTCGTGTTTTGAAGAAATTGCAATATCTTTTGGTAAAGCTGGGCTCAATGGCGGATTCCGCTCTTGCCTCAGGATTCCGCTCGAAACCGTTGTCGGGCTTCAGGTCTGCTCTATCCGGAACATCTACGGTTTCCTGACCGCAAGCCTACTGCGGAACAACTAGTTGCAGCTGAATCGTACTGTGCGTGGAAGCGAGTTTTTCTCGGTGGGCCAATTTCATCTGACGGTGGGAAATCTAACGGGGCTTACGGGACGAATATACAGTTCTCGTCCTGAAAGGAGAGATGGACGGCGATAGATCGATGGGGTGCGGTGCAACAAAGGGGTTCTTCACACTCCGTACGAAACTATGGGGATGTACAAAGCACCGAAGAGCCAACGACCGAGTATCGTACAAGAAGCCAGTGCCGTACCAAGAAACCTGGGGCTGAGATATAAGTGAACGGCGAGAGAATGTGGTACCAAGACTGTTCCTTCAATTAGGGGAAGGCTAGTGAGACTGAAGTACAGACGAGACTGAAACTGCCGAGAGCTTTCCACAAAATATCGCCCCCTTCAGTACCACCTCTCGTATCATCTGGCTTCTACGGATGTGTAGTTCTATCTAGCGAATTAGAACGTCTGTGTGGCGCTATTGCTCCGTATCGTGAGACACTCAGTGTCAATTGCTCTGGTAACCCTGATCCAGCCGTTCCGCAAATTGGCACAGGCAATGGCAATTAATGCCTCGCCGATTGTTCGGTAGAGATAATTAACGCGCTCGGGGCAGCTCGCGGTATTATGCTTGCAATAGGTGAGGAATTTGTCGCTAGCTCCCGATGGTCCTCTCCCGCTAGAGTCTCGCTATTTTTTCTGCTCGCTCTCGCTACAAAACGGTGGTATTGGACCACGCCACAAAAGTAGTCTTCTCTATCCATAGTCATGAATGATCGACGACCAGTCAATATCTCTCACATTCCTACTCGTGTAGCCAGTATCTGTAGCCACTAATACCAATTTTACTCTACAATATCTACATGCTCATTCTCTAATCCGTACATTCATTACCTATTCTTTTTTGATGACATTGAGGGCATAAGGACAGCCGTTGCGTTCGATGTGGTTAGTGATCCAATCTTCGACGTTCTTAAACTCGCCCTGGCACATTCTACACTTGCCGGAAACCTTCATTCTCTGGTCCTTCTTGGTTCCGTTAGGGTACTGGAAGTGGATGGCCTTTAAGTGATTCTTAAATGTGTCGCACCGAGAAAAGATACCGGTGTTGTGACAGCAGTGGTCCGTGGCAGAATTGTCGTCGCCAGAAACTGCCGTGTTCTTGAAGGGGCATTTAAACTGGCCCTGGTCACTGCCGATTTCCTTCCAGTGGCACTTGATGTGTCTAAACAAGTCGTTGGGGCGGGCAAAGCCACGGTCGCAATATTTACAGATATGGGGTCTCAGCGTAGGCTTTAAGTGTGTAGATTTGTGTGTAGCAAGATTGGAAAAATACAATTTGCATTCGGGACATTGTCTCTTCTTACGGGGCTTCCAGTTCTTCTTGGTTGGCGGTGAATCCAGTTCCGTTAGCACTTCGTCCGCAGATTCCTCTTCTTTTACTAGTGGCGGTGTAACCAGCTGAAATGGTCCTGTGAGCTCGGTAGTGGGAGTAGAGTCTTTAATGATGGGATCAGAAGATGATCTAGTGCGGTTGAGGCCGTCTACGGAAGAAGCCGAAGAATAAGGAGAGTTCACAGGACTGAGCAACCGCGACGAAGATGTAGACGAAGTGTATGATGGCAGAAGCTGTACTACGCTGTTACCGGAGTTGCTATGGATCTGGCTATGACTGTAGGTGGTATGGGGGTAGCTTGTGTTGGCGACAGAGCTGGCGGGTGAGGGAAGAAGTACGCTTCCACCACGGTGCGGCTGAGGAAAATATGTCGATCTAGCGGGCGATACTTGTAGAGCAGGGAGAGTCATGGGCGTAGACGATATCGGAGGGAGGCTATACATGGGAGTCTGGGTCGGGGCCGGTGCTGCTGTATTCTGGTAGCTGGGTATATCCAACAGAAGCAGATGGATGGAGGGCAATTTAGTCTGGGCTGAGTCGCGGGGACTGTGCTGGTTGGCTATGGCGTAGGAATATAAGGCGGAGTTCATAATGGCATAAGTGGTGAAAAGTCGCGATAATTGCTAGCGAAGAAGGGTCTAATTCTAGTTGACGCAATTAAATGTTAGCGGTTGCTGTTGACGATTTATGAGGATGTAGTATATAGAGTTCAGTAATAGCAAGCTATCGGTCTAGTGGCTATAGCGTCTATATTGTGGAAGTTATCGTTTAATGCTGTAGGTCGAAGTCTCGGTAGGATGCTGGCGCGAAAGCTTTATCTCTGGCGGCAGCGGGAGTTTTTCTGGCGGCTAGTGCAAGGAGCCAGTAGGAGGGGCACTAAGTATATGGTCGGGCTATGGACAAGGAGAAGATGTGAATGCAAGTAAGCGTTCACTGCAAAAATGGTCGCTAAATGGAGGGGATGTTACAAACGGAGATTCTAAATCAACAAACCAGCCTACGACCAGGCAACCCCAGCTTTCGTCCGGATCGCCCAATATATATATGTAACGCTGTGAAAGTCGGTCGTTGACATATTTTTCTCAGCCGTATTTTGGTGATGCAAAATTCAACAACAATTATTTTTGTGGGACTGCAGACATCTCCAATATTTTTGGTCCTTCCCAGGACTTAATTTAAGTGCGGACCTGTGGTATCGGGATACATAATGGTTTAGTAATGTGCCCAATATGGAGTTTCAGCCGTAGAGTCCTTCATCCGAAGCCGATGCCAGCCGTGCTCTTACCGTCTCAGTCGTAGGTAAAAGCGGAAGTTGACTCAGCTAAAATCTCGCCGTCTCCGAGTTTCGCTGGTGAGTGCATGGAGTGGGTTGTATGGCCACAGCAGGGAATAAAGAAAGCAGTATGGAAAGAAGCGCTAAAAAGGTGAAGCTCCAAGCTCACCGCTTACAAAGTCTGCCGTACGTTGCTGCACCCTGCTGAACCTGCCATAACCGTCGCCCCACAGCCAGTTCTCTGCTCTTCTCTTCAACCAAGAAACCGAAGTCTCGTCAAAGGCTAACGCTACCAGCTCAGCGGTTACGACCAGAACGCTACAAATCCCGGTGCCAGAGGTGTCTGTTTGGTGGAGATGGGAGAGAAAAAAAGTCTATAGGGCAACGGCCCCTCCTGTCCATAATAGGGGCTGGATGGCTTGGGCTCGGTACCTGTCCTGTCGGGACAGGCTCACCAGACCACATCCACACTAGTCGGGCTTCGGCTCAACCATAGTGCTCAATCTGGAATCACCGATTGTTCCTTAGTAATTCCTCCCCAGGCCTTTGTTACGTCCGCCGCTTATTTCCTCTCGGCTGTAGTCCTTCGGATAGCCCAAGGTTCCGACAGATCCAGCGGCTACGTCACTGTACAGGTGCGTCAATTCTTGGGTAAGCCGTTCGGTCGGCCATTTCGCAGCTACGCCGAACAGGCTAGAGGCTGTAGAGCGGTTTCATCTTGCGCTAAACTTAGCAGGCTGTTTTTAGCAGTAGAAGAGGGCAGCTCGCGGCGAGACCACCAGGCTGGTGGAGCCAGTACGAATCGACCACGACACCAAGGATTACTTTTTAACGTCCACGGCGCAATGCGAGACAAGCTGACAGAATTCTCCAACTAATAGAGCCAGAGGCAGCGTCAAAATGCTAGAGCTGATACTGGTAAATTCTACCTAAAACAGATTCTTTTGCGAGAAAGTGAACCAGAGGGACAAGCGGCAGAAAGTGCTGGCCAGACTTCTGCTCTGTTCTTCTCGGTGAGCTTTCTGACGGAAGCTGCTGATTAGAGTTGTTACGACACCCACGCTCTTCGCCCTAGCCAGTAGTCCATTCTCCACTTTCTCGGCAGGAATGCCTGACTTACTTCCAGGTTTCGGCGTGCTGATCTGCCGACATTGTTGGTGGCACACCTCACGTGATTCTGTTTGGTTTATATCTGTGGAGAGCTCGGAACCTGTTAACACCGACTAGCGAGCTGGAGCTGGAGCTGGCTGGTCTGGAATAGTCTAAGGCTCGATTTATCGACTACTGGCACAAATCCTCTACGCGTAGTTCTAGTCTGTGAATCACCACTATATATTTTCCTTATTGTATATGGCTACGATTTGTAATTTTAGTTATGGAGTATTAGTAGCAAAGCAATACGAATGGTAGATATTGCAGAGATGCTCGATGAATAGATTTGCTAAATCTTGCAGTGTACACGGAGTTTTCTGAATAGAAGTGCAATATAATGCAAACAATTTACGATATTACAGTACAGTGGCTAGTGGCTAATAGAGAGGGACACGCTCTAGAATCTACTCTATAGTACCTTTTCTATCGCACCACCATTATCCACAAAACCGCACTCCAACGAGTTGATTCTGAAAGACAATAAACACTTCTATTCCACGAATGGATTCCAGCAAAATCTACATTTAAGCTTTTCTGGATCTGACCTTGGAACCTTCTTCACCACTGGCGACTCCAGAGGCTGTGGCACCGGATGAAGTGCCGGAAGATGCTGGTGTAGCCTTCTTTTTCGATCCCTTGGTCTTGTAAACCTTGATGTAGAAAGAAATAAAGAGCAACAAATAGGACGTCAAGATCAAGTAACCGTAGGCAGCAGCGAGTTCCGAGCCGTAACAGTCGCCGACGTGGGGCAACCATGGGAAGTATCTAAAGGCGTAGTGGGTGTATGTGGCGAAGTACACAAACACCAAGTCGATCAAGAACTGGATAATCTGGAATCTGGTAACCCATTCCTTCCACCACACCTTGATGCCTCTAGCCGAAAGGAAATAGTACCAGTACATAACTACGTGGACTGCCAAGTTCAAGGTGATAGGGACCCACTCTACTGAGGTGGAACCGGTCAACTGGGTGTAGCACAACAAGGCGGTAGCACCATGGTGGTAGGTGTGGAGGAACAACAACTTCTTCTTCTTCAACACCAAGAACACAGTGTCGATCAACTCCACGTACTTGGTCAAATAGTTCAAGTAATACAACGTCACCAACTTAGGAGCAAAGGCCTGGACATCACAGATGGCGTAGAAAATGCCGTGGTAGTACAAGATGGGAACCAACTGTTCAACAGCCAAGAGCAACAATACCAACGAAGCCACGGTCAAAAACACATTGTGCAACTGAAACAAAAAGTTCAACTTGAGCGCAGGTACTTTTAACGTGGCCAACAACCAACGGCCTCCGAAGATGACGGTGTAGTAGACGATGATGATCAGGATGGCGTGCCAGCCGTTGGCGAGAAACGTCTTGTGGTGCACAAAGTCAAACTCTTCTGCTGGGTAGCCAGCGACAGCCTCGAAGGCTGCTGAGAAAATGGGCCAGAGATGCAAGCCAAACGGACGATCCACACTGGGAGCGGAAACTTGGACAAAGGAGGGTAACGACATTCTCGCTGGCACTACGGGAGTATCCAAAAATGAAACAGATAAAAAAAAGTATACAGATATAAATAGTAAAGCAAATGTATAAATATACTAAATTAAATATATACGTAATTGAATTCGAATTGAGAAGTTTCAGTTCAGTAGTCGCATCCTAATTTTCATTTTTTCTGTGGAATCATCGACGATGGACGCGTACTGCACATAGGCTGTCCTGTGACTCGCGCGGTCTGTTCCCTGTTTGTGTATTGCCGAGTACACATTCTTAACTATGGGAGACTCTCTGTCTACAATAAGGGCAGTCACTGTCTGGGTTCTGAGATCTGCTAATGAGAGTGCAAACGTCGTAGCGAGAAAGCTGATGCGATTGGATGAAAAAGAAGGCAAAAGAAGGCAAAAACTTCGGAAGGAACACAATCGCGATCGCATTTGCATACTGGGTAATCTCAAAAGAACAAGACATCGACAGATCTTGAAGACACCCTTGGTACGGTACCTTTGGGAAGTATCTCGAAATCGGAAGCAATAATTCTAGATAGAAGCATTCCCACACACACGGACTCCCATACATGGAGCTATCCGTCCCGTATGGAAATAGCTCTAAGTAGATCACGTGAAAATCTTCAATTCCTCTTCCTCAGCACACTACGCTGGTAGAGTGGGCTACACTCAACGTCAATTACTATCGATTGCTATAAATCGTCAGAGCAGAGCTCGATTCATGTCTCTCTTCTAAGCCTTCTTGTACTTTCTACATCCCCTTAATCAAACATTATATTACTAGCATTATATACATAGTCTTTTATGCGGTCCGCGGCTTCAAGTTCAAGAAGTCAATGGACACAATGATGTCGTAACCATTCTCCGAGCAAGCATACAATGCTTCATGCTCGTTGGAATGGAGGAACCGGATGTTGTCGCCAACCAAAGCTCTCAACAATTTGGTAGAGTTTAAGTCCCTGATTTCTATGAAGCCAGGCTCAAATGACAACAAGTAGGGAAAGAACAATGCTACATTTTGAGGATTACCTTCCCAGTAGATGTCCCAATAGTGATTGGTTCTCCACCCGTTCTTATTGATCAAGAATACGAATTCAGCGTAACACAACAAGAAGTCGCTTCTGCCCAATCTGTGGATAGCCAACGGTGTTACTGTTTCTCTTTGTATAGCGAAATCTAATGAAGGATCAGCTTCATCAAGAATAGATTCTTTCATTCCCTTCTCCAATGACAAACTCTCAAAGCCCTTGGTACAACCAACACAGAGCATGGTCTTCAAGAACGAAATTGATATAGGATCAGACGAAAAAGTCACTTCCTGAATATCGTACTTCTTGTTCTTATTTCTCTGGTTATTCTTGTCGAACGGATTGGCAGGCTCAAAAATACTGATGGAGTGGGTGCTTCCCGTCTTTGCGGCACATACCAACAATCTTCCGTCACATATACCAATCTTGAAAAACGAGACATGGTTCAAGATCATTTTGCCAGACTTGGTGTTCTTTTGGTGGTCCAAAGAATCTGTACACGACAAATCAAACTCGTACAAAGTCTTGTCGCTTAAGATCAAGATCTTGGAGTATTCCACTACAACCTCTATCTGAGTAACGTACATCTTGCTGATAACTAACGTTGGATCTGAACAGATTTTTTCGTTAGAAGTAGCGCTGATGGAACGAACAGTAGATACCCACACTCCAGAATCTGTACCATACAATAACTTCTTCCCTCCATAACAAGGAACAGCACAGTTGATCTTATTGTTGCCATGGAACCTTCTTGTTTCATACTTGGACAATGAGAACAAATCATTTTCTTCAATGAGCTTCTTCTGCTGGTTGTAGATCTGCTGCAAGACCTGGTTCTGCACTGACAACTCATCTGCAAACAACGTTGCATGGACCTGATTACTTCCCAATCCTAAGATGTTCAACTGGAACTTGTTGGTAGAATTAGAGTTCAACGTAGTACCAATGTACGTAGTGCTTTCTGCTCTGTTTTTTAATCCAGTATCAGATATAACAGATCCTCTGTATCTATGGCTTATCACCGATCTGATGGTAGGAACATCATAGCCACTATTGGCATACAATAAGGGGAGATAAAGAGGCTTTTCAAACACCTTATGCTGTTCTCTCTTGTTCTGTATCTTGTGTTTCACCAATAAAAGAGCATGCTCGAAAAGATACAAGTCGATCTTTTCGTTATCTCTCTTTCTACTTAACGTAACCTGATAGATAATCCGGTGATTGTAGGATAACTTGAAGTTGTACTTCGTTTCTAATGTTTGTTTTCCTAACAATCTATGCAACACCATAATCTTGTGTCTGTCAGTGCTTTCACCTGTTTGAACGTTGATCTTGCCTAAAACTCTCTCGATCTCTTCTTTGGCCTTGACAAGGTTTTTATAGTCAGGCGACTCTGGCTTCGTATTCTTCAAGATACCACCCAATAACAACTGATATCTGGCAGGTCTCTGGACTCCCTTGATCAAGAAAGAAGACAAATCCTGTTTTCTGGACTCGGGTTTCTTTTCGATGGCATCCAAAAAGCGGGCGTATCTCATGTTGACTTGCTGTTGTCTCTCATGCTCGAAACTGGCAAATACCTTGTTACCAGAATACCTAATAAACGGCTCAAAGTTGCCCACATAGTCTAAGAACACGTCACCCAACGTTTCTACAACAGGCTTCTGCTGTTGTTGACGTCTGGTTAAAGCTTCACTCATATTCTTAGCCAATCTCAAAAGGTCGCCAACTCCACCAAAAACAGTGTGGATAAAGGTTTCACGCTGGTTTTCAGGAATAATATTGTTGGCAGGGTTTCGCAAAGGCATGATATAGAAATCAGTCATGAATTCTAAGTCCTTGACGTAGTCTCTTTCAGTGTAGATGAATTCATAGATTAACTCTTGTCTCATCTTTTCCTGCTTGTCCAATTTATCCAAGATCGATTGTGGAACTGTTTCGTGCCACAATGTCTTGGTCTCTTCCTTTTCATGCAAAGACAATCTAGAAACAGCCCTCTTTAATCCGCCCTGTGGCTTCATATTGAGACGTGCCTGTTGCTCCAATCTACGTGGACAAGCAATACTGTAACACAATCTGTTTCTCGTACAAGTAGGCGAGTAACAGTCGGTCAAGATGGTGAAAACACCGTTTACGCCAGTTTGTTGTGAAGCAGAAACTTCCTTGGCGATGCTATTAGATTTGACAAGAGAAGTACTTTCTTTAAGAACCTCGGAGCTGGGCATTAGGGGAGAAATTGATGGCTGCTGCAGATGGAAAGCTTGGTCCAGCAAACCATGTTGCAATTGATGATTGTTGTCTACTACGAACGAGCCATGTTTCGAATTGTTTGCGCTGTTGCCATTTCCCTCATCATGGTAGAATTCTACGTCACTATAGATGTGACTGAAAGCATATACTTCGTGGACAGAGTCTCTCAACCTGTGATTATAAGTAACATCATGAAAGAACTTCTGTGCATCCAACGATCTTCCTAATAACAAGGCCAAATTTCTGTCACTGGTGCGGATAATTCTGCAGATGATATCCACCGACATTTTACCAGTAAAAGTGTCGTGGTACTCCAAACCATCTTTGGTGTTTATGGTCAAGATAATAACTTCTTTAAAGACCTTAGCTACTTCTGACAAAAGAGCAGGATATACCGAAGAATTGTATGGCAAAGGCTGCATCACTGCTGTTTTTGACGAAGCTCCTGTAGAAGTTCTATCCAATTTGTTATTGGCTATGTTGCTGTTGGTTAGAGAAGAAGACGAGTTGAACTTCTTGGTAGACAAAGAAGACAACTTCGATATCGAAGTAAATGATCTTGACTTGTTAGACAACGAAAACGTATGATGAAGCGACGAAGACGAACCCCCGCTACTAGACAAAGGTCTGTGAACGGTCGAACTTTGCGGCTGTGGCTGTTGTGAATTATTTTGCCGAGGCACTTGTCCGTATTTAAGAGACGAGGACGACAATGACTTAGTTCTAGATTCATTGCCAGACTGCTGTTGGCTAGGACTCGAAAATGACAGATACTGAGGCATGTTAGGCGAAGATACAATTCTTCTTGCGCCTCCCCCATCGCTCATAATAGGAGGAAGATTACTAGAAGGAGCCTTACGAAGAGGTCTACGATGCTGAGGCTGCAGAGGAGACTGTTGCTGCTGCTCTATTCCAAAACCGGCTCCTGTGACAGGAGGAGAGGTTACAGATCCAGGATTAGAACCACCCACAGTGCTTTGAATCGACCCAGGAATACTTACAGAACCAGTACCAGGTCCAGAACCATATGAGTTGACATTATTGGGAGGCTGTGGATAGCTGGGAATGTTTGAATTAATACTATTGGAGTTGATGGAACTTAGTCCAGAGTTCATACTATTACCGGTGAGACTCCTCCCTACGGGATAAGGAGGGTCAGGGATTTGGGTTTTGTTTTGATTCTGGTAGCGAGGATCCATCGTTGATTCTTGAGGACCCCTAGCATATCCTTGTTGGTTCGCCTGCAGTTCGTATGTCAACGACAGAGTCGAGCCGTCTGCCTTGTAGTACCTTGGGTTCATGGGCGGTGCCGGCTGCTCTCCGTTATGGTTTTGAACTTGTGGCGGAAACTCGGAAACCGGATAGACAGGGCCTGAAGCTACTCTTTGTATGCTTGATTGAGAGTCTTGTTTAGGAAGCTGTTGTCGAGGATAGGGTTTTGGAGCTTGTTGTTGCTGACGAGTAACTTGCTGTGGGGGTAGTTGATGATGTTGAGGAATAGGAGGAGCTTCTTGCTGATGTCTATTTTGTTGTTGGTGTGGATCTGTAAGCTGCTGACTCTGATGACTCTGGTAGGTCTGAATAGATTGTTGGCTCTGTTGATGTTGAATGGGTTGATGACTTTGTGGATGTTGATTTGGTGGTTGATTCTGACGATATTGTTGATGTTGAATAGGCTGTTGGTTTTGTTGTTGATTCAGTTGATTTTGTTGTTTATATCTAGGATCCTGGCTTCTGGAGCGAGGTTGTGGGGGAGGCCTTGGCTGTTGTGTTTGTTGCGGTGGCTGATGCTGCTGTTGTTGCTGCTCCTGCTGGATGTCTATAAATGCCTGAGGCAACAAGTGGGCGGGGATGTTGACCGCCTGATGATGGCTTCTGGGTTGGTTGAAATTGGAAGACATGGCAGGGGTGGAAATTTACGAAGCAATAGCGAGAGTTGGTTATGTGAAGAATGACGATACCAAAAATAGCTAGCTAAGCTTATGGAATAATAATATTATTATTATTAGTGGTAAAACAAAAAGAGTAGAGTGCGGATAGAAGGGCAATCCTAAGGTGGCAGAAGAAGCAGCAGGGAAGCTGATAGATGGTTGGCTGTACTGTGTTGGTGTTGTGTGAGTGGTAGTAAAGCTGGTGCAGTAGCAGTAGCTTTTCGAAATGCTAATGTTGTAAACCAATCGTGATAGTCCAATTTACAGTAACGAGTATGGAAGATTCAATATTGCCGTGCGATGTCTAACGGATGCTAAGTGGCTGTCGGAGGCCACGGTGCTTGCAGTGGTCCTCTAGATCAGACAATGGCAGTATCCAAGACAAGTTTGGTAAGCGGCAAAACAGCTGAAGAAAAGGAAGCTCGCCGAATTGAAATTCAGAAGAAACCAAAACTAACTCAAACTCAAATTCAAATCCGGGCCAAATTCTACTTCAAATCTCAAGTTCAAATTCCTACAAAACGTCAGAGAAATTAATTCTGGAGCGAGAGGGCGAGTGAGAGCTTCGTAGCGGTGGGAATGAGAATTATGAGACTGGGACTACCACTAAAACGGCGAGCGACTATAAATAATTAGGGAGACCAGAGAGCGAGGGAGGGGAATTAGGGAGATTAGTGCGGCAGGGTTAGCGGGACCTGTGAAGTAGCCCGCCATCTGGAGTGTCCAGTGTACGCTATATTTAGTACGCTGCCAACAGTAATTATCTCATATATATTTCCAGTATGCGATACATCTACAGAGTTGATAGTATTCACCCAATCGGGGTAGCCAATGGGCCAATCGGAGTAGCCAGTCGAGTTAGTCAATCGAGTTAGCAATCGTTTGATTGCTCAGTTAAGCTGAGGTCACTCTAGTGAGGTAATGAGCCTTCCAGTGCCACTTTCCCATACTATTCGGCTATGTCTCACCACAAAAAAATGAAGGCAGGGTTTAGCGTCAGTGAAATGTTACAGAGAAGACAGTATAGTTGGGGACCAGCAGACGCTCTAAGGCGGAACCACTAGCTGCTACCTTGTTGGGCCCAATTGCATATGCCTGAAATAGTGTTTGTGTCCTTGCTTACGTAGCTTGCATTACAATGGACAATGGGAGTGGCAAGAAATTGGCTTATGAGATCGCTTTGGGGCTACAATAGTCTTAGCCGTGGTATACGATGGCACCGGCTACCGAGACGTGCTACCGAAAATTTAGTCACCGTAGTGCTGAGTTTTCTCGCTATTGTGTCTCGAGTTCTTGTACGGTCTCCCCAAAAGAGCGCAGAGAATTTCGTGCTAGTGACACATTTAGGGAATCTCAATTACACATTGATCCCACAAGACTACAACAGTTAATATTCTTTTCATTCATAGGAATGCTGTTTTTATTCTATTCTTTTCTTGGGCCTGGCTCTAAAGCTACCACGGCTTGTGAGCGAATAGTGTTACAAGCTTCAACGGAACCCTCACCAAATGCCAGGCTGGTCTTGGTCTCTAATTTAGGATTTGTGAAACGATATGGTATATGTTATTGCTTATAACCGCATATATATGTATTTAGTGGAGTGCAATCGCCCTGGGAACCCAGTCTTTGTGTGTTTTCTGCAATTGACCTCTAGAATGTAGCCCCACCTCGGTGGCAATGGTCTTCGAGTCTCTGGATATTAGTGAGAAACTGTAATGTCTCCCCGGCGACGAGATCATAGAATCCACACTCTCAGTTTTTGGATAAGCAGACGCCCAATAGTAGTACAAGTCTTGTTTGAGCTGATCCTGCTTTTTCAATTTTTTGCATTTGAATAGTATTTTTCATTTAATCCCGATTAGAACCTTTGGAAATCTCTTACATAGACAGACAACTCCTCAATCGCGATAATAGTAGTAAATTTCAACGCTAAATACATGAAAATAGCTCAAACTTCTCCCGGTATATCCCCAGTCTACCGAGCTACTTCCTCTACTTTTCGTTGAATCATCGAAGACGAGGTTCATCACTTTTACATCCCAAGTACCGTGCGCTACCATGAAAAATTCCATTTGTGCATAATTATGAGTTCATCGTGGATGTGAATTTCAGTGCCGTTTCACCTACAACAGCAACTGGAGGTGCTTGTCCTGGTATATTGACGTGAGGCTCTGTATTGAGCAGAAGAACCACTAAAGCTTTCTGGGTGTGTCTGGTGGAACACTTGATATCACACGACAGTACTCGGTTGGGTTATATTAAAGATGAATTTTCACTAATAACCTCGAGATGCAGAGTACTTCCTTTTCTGCAATTCACTTTTCACCATGGCATAGAAAGGGTTCACAATTCTTCGTTGCTTCTGTCAGCTCCCAGCGACTTCCCTACTTCATCTCTCGCTGGAACTGTACTCTGGAGTCCACTACGGTGCGGCTCAAAAACCCGATCTGATTTCTCTTTGCCATATCGCCTGCAGACAACCACCCGTTGACTCTTGTGATAACACTCCTTAATCTACTATGGCTCTAGCTAAGAATGGAAATGAACTCAGCTCTTCCTATTAGTTTTGCATACGATTTCACCGATACTTGTTAATATTCTCTCTATACACGTAAGCACACTATGGGGAATACGCCGTCGGCACCCAAAATAACGGCTCAAGACCGGGCCATTTTCCAGCTCAAACAGCAAAGAGACAAACTCAAAGACTACCAGAAGCGATTGACATTTGTGATCGAGAAACAGACCAATCTAGCACGCGAGGCTGTCAAAAACGGTCAGACCGACAAAGCCAAGTTCTTCTTGAGACTGAAGAAACAGCAGGAGACCACCATTGCGAAGACTTGTGAACAACTAGACAATCTAGAAGGATTGATCGGAACCATAGAGTTCAAGTTGATTGAGAAAGATGTCATATATGGCTTGGAGCAGGGTAACCAGGTGTTGAAGAAACTCAACAACGAGATGAAAATCGACAAGATCGACAAGATCTTGGACGATTTGGAAGAAGAACGAATCAAGGTGGACGAGGTATCTGATGCCTTGGGGATGGGCAGTGGATTAAGTAAGCTGGAAGAGTTTGAAGTTGACGAAGAATTTGAAAAACTTGAGCAGGAACTCAATATTGTAGAACAGAAGGAAGATGTCCAACAAGTACCTGAACTTCCTGAAGTTCCTAAAGTGGACATCTTGCCAGAAGTTCCCAAATCTGAGATTGTTGAGCAGCAGCCTAGTAGAGTGCTAGCCAACGAACCAATAGCAAGCTAAATTCTATAGGAGAATTTAAGCTAGAAGGTGTTGCACATCATAGAGATTGCAACGAAGTAGACTCTTCTACCGATAATATTTAATTCCTACAATCATTCCTCATACATCATGGGACATCCTAATAGAATATATACTATATACAAATGCATCATTCTCTCTTACAGATATAGTTATCATTGTAAATGGAACGAAAACTGAACAGAACTAACTACGAACAGCCCAAATACTATTGACACTTTTGAGATTTAATAAAGTTATAGAGTAAGTGTCTGGATCGTTGAAATCCTAAAAGCTTCAGAGCATCTTAGCTAATCAAGCCATTCTAAGAACTCTGGAGTAAAGTAACTGATGATCAATCTGGCGCCTGCTCTCAAGAATCCCTGGTGAGACTCAAAAGCTATACCCTTCAAATCAACAATGCCCTTTTCAGCAGCAGCGTGCAACATGGCATACTCACCACTGACATGGTAGGCACAGATAGGATAGTCATGGCATAATCTGGAAGCGTCGCTTATGATATCAAGATAGAAGGTTGAAGGTTTGACAATGACAGCATCTGCGCCTTCTTCCATATCTCTCAAAAGAGCTCTACGAGCCAAGCCAGCACCACCTGGAGGTAACTGGTAAGCTTTTCTGTCGCCGTGGCTAGGAGCAGAGCCGGCAGCGTCTCTGAAGGGCCCATACAAGTTACCAGAGAACTTGGCAGCGTAAGACATTACAAGACACTTATGAGCCAAACCAGCGTTGATGAGACCAACTTTGATATCTTTGATTCTACCGTCCACCATATCTGATGGAGCTACACAGTTAGCACCGGCCTTAGCGTAGTTAACTGCAACAGCACCGATTCGTAATGCCGAAGTCTCTCTGTTTAAGGAACCGTCTTCGTACAACACACCGCAATGTCCATGGCTCGTATATTCGCACAAACAGACATCACACATAACATACAAGTCTGGGAAGTTTTTCTTCAATGCTTTGATACTCAAGATCACTGGACCCTCTGGATCATCAGCTGCCGTTCCTACTTCGTCCTTGACTCCTTCTTTCAAAGGCACCCCAAACAAGATGACAGCACGGAGTCCTTTGTCAACCAAAGTTTTGACATATGGAATCAACTTGTTGAGCCCGTATCTCTTGATGTTTGGTAAAGCAGGAATTTCAGTCTCTTCATCCGGCTCATCGGATACGAATAACGGGAAAATAAACATGCTCTTGGTTAACTGCCTTTCCAGCTGCCACTCTCTGGCAAGCGGGTGGTTGTAACCGCCCTGGAGAACCGAGCCGATTTTGGTACCTGTTTCGGGAAGATACTCTGCTGTGTGGACCATGTGGACAGTGTTGCTCTATGAGAATTCAGTGGTATGTTGCTGGAACCACTGTGATAGAGATGGTTCAACAATCAGAACTGAAATTTTCATCCTATTTGAATGACAAAGTAGACCCGCGCAATGTTTTGCCGCATTGGGTGCGAAAAAACATGAAGACAAAGATTCTCCCAGTATAAATATATAATTCTAGCAACTGAACATTTTGAACAATTTGGCCAACTCGAACACTTCACACAAACTATCCCGAACACAGCATATTATCTCCGTGTTTCGTGCAAGCAAATTACTCTACCTAGATTGCCATAAGGATATTCATACATTATAATTATCAATAGTATAGTCTAAATAGTCGCACAAACTAGATTATATCATCTTAATGACAATCAGGCCAGCTTCTTAAGCTCTTCTTCTTCTTCCTTCTTGTTGAACTGGTTGCCATCGTAGAAATACTGCTGGCCAACCAAAACCGAATTCAAACTAAGCGAGGTCAAGTAGCCTCCCAATAACACCCAGTCGCCAGAAGAAACCTTGCTTCTCTTAGACTTGGTACTCAAGTCCTGGATGGTGGTGTAGACTCTAATCAACGAACCGGCTACATTGGCGTGGAGGGTGATACTGGACAAGTGCGATGTCGTCTTCAAGATGCTGTTCTGTCTGATTTGTGGTAACTTAGAAATGATGGAAATGGGAATGTTCAAGATCTGCAATACAGTGATCAAACTGGTTGGGGCTAACTTCGTCAAGAAAAGCAGAGTTCCCAAAATCCAGCCAACAGGTTGCGCCAATTCTCTGCCGACAATTTGAGCTGATTCCTTCCAGGTCTTTTCGTGTAAGTCTGGAATGGAACCAGAGCCTATTGCACGATAATACTTAATCAATAAGATTATGATTACGTTTTGTAGACCGAGCAACAAGCTTTCACCGTAGTTCAAAAACAGGTTGTTGTTCTGAGAGTTGAATACGACATGCACCAAGTAGTTGAACGACTCGATAGAATAAGTTTCTAATGACAAGCCGTTGACGACCTTGATCTTGTTTTCCAACAACTTTGGGTTGAGGATCTTTCTGATCTGGGGAATCCTAATTACAGAAGACACTCCCACGGTCAACAACGACAAGAGCAAGGCAGCAACCTTAGCATAGCCAATGGCACTCATCTGCTTGAGAGCCATTTGCAAGATGATCTTTTTCGATACATCGGGGTTGAACAACAACTTGATTAGCATGAACACTTGAGGTGCCATTTTAGTATTCTGTAGACAGTATGTAGACCCACTAGAGATTCACTCCGAACACACTATTGAAGTACCAGGGTGAGGAAAAAGATTAGTTAGAGTCGAACCCTGTGTAATTCTTGTTATATTTCGATAGTCCAAGCTACTTATAGAGTTTCCTCGGCCAAAGTATTTGATGCAATGTGTAAAATCACACTAGAAGAAGTGGAGTCAGCTCACTATCAAAAATTCATTTTCCCGTATTGCGACTCGAAAAAAAAACATATGCACTTTTAATTTTGCAAATGTCCCTTGGTCAAAATTCGCGAACCCCAACTTTTGACATATTATACCTGTATTAGGAAATGCATTATGTGGGGCAATTGGAGAGCCGTGGTGCAATGACTTTGGAGGGATCTTTCGTTGACTGTCCATATGATCTGTTCTGGTGTATTGTTCTCATTGTCTCTGCTTTATCGTACACTCTACTCAGTTACCTTATCGGCTATCTTTCATGTACCTTTCTACTATTTTCTTTTTATTTTTTGCTGTACAATATTTTCTATCTGCAAGTTTGTGATCCTTCTTAAAGTGCATTTCCATAGAACTGCCAATAAATAACAATCTCATAAGTATCTATCTAGATGGAAAGTGAATGAAATATGTCACATCGTATAGAACACCTACAGTTAATGGTATCTCCATTGAATCTATCTCGAACTTTTGCTAACATGATAGTATATTACTCTTCCCCTACGCTGGAACATTCTTCGTCAATGTATATATCTACTTATATAAAACATTTGCACAATGCATCTATGCTGTTGCATATTCTCTCCTAATGTGTCTTCTTACTATTATTGATCTTGTTGATCTTGGTCTTCAACTTCTCTTCGGTGTCTTCGATGTACTTCAAGTTGTCCAAATGCAAGTTCAACAACTTGACTATTTCTTCAATAGGATTTTCCTCACCGCTACCGGACTTGTTCTCAGAGGCGCTTCCATTTTGGGATCCACTTGCAGGAGCTGGAAGAGCAAACTCGTTGATCGAGTTCTTGGTAAAAACTTCACTGACTGCATTGATCTCGCTGATCAACGTCGATAAGTTGTCACCCAAGTTATCGAGTCTCTCGTCCAACAATTCAGCCGAATGGTACGCCTTTTCTCTCAACTTATCAGTTACACTTAGCGTGCTGCTGTCTCCATTGTTGCCAGCTGACGAGCCACCCTCATCAACTCCAGATCCAGATCCACTAGCATCGGCAGAGTGGTTGGTGATACTATTGCTATTGGAATTTAATTCTATGTTGTTCAACAAGATATCAGCCTGTTGTTCATAGTTGTCTAACACCTTTTCCAACTCACTCTGCTGGCTCTCTACAAACAACAAGTGTTGATCAATTTTACTCTGCAATGCTTCCGCTTCAATCGAATCCTGGTTCAATCTCAAGATCTCATCTCCACTCACAACTAATTGTTGATCCCATTCTCTCACCTTGTCGGTGTATGTGTTGAAAATCTTGGACGTCCCAGCCAACTGTTTAGACCATTTTATGATAAGCTCGTCAAGAGTCTTGTTGTCAATCGACACTTCTACAGGCTGTATTTTGGTGGGCTTTAGACTTGGGTCAATTGTAGTGGTGGCTGTGGTAGAAGTAGCCGTGCTACCTGTAACTTCATTCTTTTTATCGTCAGTCGTTTTATCTGACTTTGTGGCGCCAAGACTGAAACCTCCAGAAGATACACCAGGAGTGGAACCCTTCTTTTCTTCATCTTTCTTAGCTCCAAAAGAGAAATCTCCTGTTGTTGGTTTTTCGCTGGTTTTGGTGTCGTCTTTCGGTTTGCCAAAAGAGAACCCTGAAGACACGACCTTGTCGCTCTTTCCTTCACTATCTTTTGCCCCAAATGAAAATCCCAGGGTGGCTGGTTTGTCATCTTTCTTGGTTTCATCCTTCTTGGCTCCAAACGAAAATCCCAGGGTGGCTGGTTTGTCATTTTTCTTGGTTTCATCCTTCTTGGCTCCAAACGAAAATCCCAGGGTAGCTGGTTTGTCATCTTTCTTGGTTTCATCCTTTTTGGCTCCAAACGAAAATCCCAGGGTGGCTGGTTTGTCATCTTTCTTGGTTTCATCCTTCTTGGCTCCAAATGAAAAGCCGCCTTGCGTGGAAGTACTTCCCCCAAACAATCCACCAGCAGCTGGTTTATCATCTTTCTTTTCTTCAGATTTAGTTCCAAAAGAAAACCCACCTGCAGCAGTAGGAGCAGTAGAAGATGTAGTGCTTCCAAATAATCCACCAGAGGCAGGTTTGTCGCCTTTCTTTTCTTCGCCCTTATTAGCACCAAATGAAAAGCCCCCACCAGAAGAAGATGAAGAAGGAGCACTTCCACCGAATAAACCACCAGGAGCTGTTGTAGATTTGGCTGCACCACCAAAAGAAAAGGCTGGCTTCGTAACTTCCGAATCTTTTTTACTCTCATTTATAGTTGATGTTCCCAAAGCAAGTTTAGGAATATTAGAGTCACTACTGTTTAAGGAAGTACTAAATGATACTGCTGGCTTGTCTGAAGATGCTGTCTTAGGTGCGCCAAAACTGAATGCTGGCTTATCGCCTCCCTCGGCAGGTTTGGAACTGGCACCAAAACCAGAGGATCCATCTCCCAATTTAGGTGTAGAAGAAGTGGAGAACGGAGTTACAGAACCCGTGGTCTTCTTTTCTTCTGGTTTCTGCCCAAAACTAAAACCAGTATTGCCTGTAGTTGTCGCAGCCGAACTGATCAAAGCGCCAGAATCAGCAGCAGGAGTCGCAGGTTTATCGTCTTTTTTACCAAACAAACCTCCAGAAGGTGCTAGGTTTGTGGACGTATTACTGTTACTGGTTCCAAAGATACTTCCACTAGCTGGAGGGGCATTTGAAGCTTGTCCAAAGGGGGTGGAAGAACCTGCGTTAGAAGATCCAAACAAGCCACCAGAAGGAGCAGCAGTATTGCCTTTAGTAGAAGCTCCAAAAGCACTAGAGCCAGAAGCTCCAAAAGAGGGACCTGAAGTTCCAAATGCAGGTGTAGTAGTGCCGCTACTGTTAAGGGAACCAAATCCCAGAGGCTTGGAGGCGCTTGAGCCAAAACTAAAGGCTGGAGGTTTGGAAGCATCACCAGAGGTGTTAGTCGTGGAAGGAGCTCCAAAACTGAAGGTAGGTGGTTTCTGCGCTTCACCGGAGGTGCTGGAAGTAGGTGGGTTTCCGAAGCTGAAAGCAGGTGGTTTTTTTGGGTCGTTATTGGAACCAAACATATCTAACGAATATAAATGTGAATTCACTGAATGCTAAATAACGAAAATATAATTTTTTGGCAATCTGTTACAACTGTAAATAACAATAGATGATCCTCAATGAATTGATGAAAAAAACGATCAAGCGATTGAAATGTAATTGTGCTTGTAGAATTGATTATTATACTATGTCAGATTTCTATTCGACTGCTTTTGAATCAAAATATACGATTTATAGTCAGAATCAGTAGGATTTCTTGGAACTACCACTAACTGTGATTTGTATGTGGGACAGACAAAGGTCGCAATACAAGAGGTTGCAGTTCTTTTAATGTGTTTAGTTGAATCGAAAATGAAGATTCTAATTTATTTTCATTTTTTGATGCACTTGTTGGTACTTTTTTCGGTTGCGACAGTAGAGCTAAGATGCCAGCCTGAAAGCTTAACTATGGAAGAATGAAAATGGAGAGAAATTATAATGGAGCAATAATACACATATTGCAAAAGCCATGACAAGTACATATTGATATAAAATAGCTAGGATTGAAGTACTTGGTCAAGTTCATTATTACTCAAGAACTGGTACTTTCGAATTCTGTCTGCTGAATGTGGCTCTCTTAGTTACACGAATCCATGCGAATAAACATACCCATACAGTATTTTGATTCACAATCCCTTTGAAACATTCACTCAGTTTAGCTTCTATTCAGCCGAAAGGACCTTCGGCAGTCTTCAATGTCTTTCGATGAACATGATAAAAGAAAACATTGGTATTAACCTCATATATTTGTCTACAAATCAATTATAGGTCTACATTCATCTCTACTTGGTAAAGTCCTATAGATTACTTCTTGGTACCTTGGGCAGCAACGGCAGCAGCTCCGGCAGCAGCAGCTTCTGGGTCCAAGTAGTAAGCTGGCTTGGTTGGTTGCAACTTTTCGTCCAATTCGTAAACCAATGGGATACCAGTTGGAATGTTCAAGCCAGCAATCTCTTCGTCGGAGATCTTGTCCAAGTGCTTGACCAAGGCTCTCAAGGAGTTACCGTGGGCAGCAATCAAGACGGTCTTTCCATCCAACAAGTCACCGGCAATTTCGTCTTGCCAGTATGGCAACAATCTGTCAATGACCAAAGCCAAGGACTCGGTCTTTGGCAAGACAGCTGGGTCGATTTCCTTATATCTGACATCACCAAATTGCGAGAATTCAGAATCGTCTTCAATAGGTGGAGGTGGGACGTCGAAAGATCTTCTCCAGGTCTGGAATTGTTCTTTACCGTAGGTTTCCAAAGTTTGGGCCTTGTCCTTTCCTTGCAAGGCACCGTAGTGTCTTTCGTTCAATCTCCACGACCTCTTGACAGGAATGTACAATTGGTCAGCAGACTCAAGAGCAATGTTGGCAGTCTGGATGGCTCTGGACAACTTAGAGGTGTACAAGATGTCAGCAACAATGCCAGCTTCCTTCAACAATTCACCGGCTCTCTTGGCTTCCTTTTCACCAGTTTCAGATAAACGAACATCCACCCAACCTGTGAACAAGTTCTTTTCATTCCATTCGGATTGACCGTGTCTGACTAAAACTAACTTTGGCATTGTAGTAAATGTAGGTTGTTATTGGCTAACAATTGAGAAAAAGAGTCAATTGAGGAAAAGAAGATTTGGAAAAGTGAACAATTAAATCATCCTACAGCTGTGGTGGAAATCGTCGAATCGCACCCTCGTTTCTCCCGGAACTGAGGAAGTGCGCATCACCAGAGGAATTTCGGGACTTCGGACTTCTCTGGGACGAAGCACGTGATGGTGGATAATAGGTGAATATAGTGGTATGATGGCAGAGAGGATGTGGTGAAGCCTAATACTCTGTCAGGAAAAGAATCAATACAATGTGCTTTCTTGCTCCGGCCGATTCTGTGTATTGGCACATTTCAGAGCTCAATTGTTCAATCATATCTTCTACCATATAGTATCTCGGTTCAATCGCACCACTTAATCTGAATTTTTCAGCCTGGCAGGATTAGAATTATGACTTGGCTGCTCATGATCTTAGGCTTTGTTCCAGGTCAAATTATGCTCAATTATTGCTTAACTAATCAGTTACTCAACTACTCAACACCTAGATCTTTCTTGCGGACTAAACTGTTCAATTATGTTACTGTATTGTCCAATAGCATCTAATTTTTATGTAGCTCAGAGAACGTCATTGCCCCATGCGAGCACAGACTCTCACATTGTCCTTGCAACCTCATATTGTCAGAAGATCATAGCATTCAGATGCCTATACATTCTCTACGTCTTCGTTTACTAATTTAGAGTACTTCAGGTTCTCTCGATCGCTCTAATCCATCTACACTTTTGTTTTTTGCTAACCTTCTTCCATTTCTTCATGGCATCTGTGGTTTCCAGGATAGCTCGTAACAGTATTATCATGTTTTCTTCGCGTCATTTGACACACCGTGAAATCAGGAGATCGCAGCGTCTTAACCAGTAGAAACGACGCCCCGCATACATCACGGTTGCAAAATGAACAATACACGCATAGTGCTCTCTACTTATGTGGGACCTTTTTTCCAAAGCCATGCCAAGAAGACTTCGTTATCTTCAGATTGCCTGAATATATGTAATTCATCAACATATTTCATAATCTTAATCTTGTTTCAATTGTAATCTTTGATGTCTCTTGCTTATAGATGACTAGCATCATTATGAGAGTGGCAACTGTTAATTTTATCTGTCTTTATATTTCTAGCTTCCAAATTCAAATCCATTAGAGTGCTCAACTTTGGTTAAGTTTTTGTGATCGGCAGGGTTAGCTGCCAGTTCATACAAGGTAATCACTGGATCTCTGTTCAATTCGGTGTACTCACCTCTGAGCTCTATGTAATGCAAATGGCTCTCTTCTTCGTCGTCTTCATCGTAGATGTTTTCAATAAACAAGGATAACTGCTGGACTCCTGTGAAGATGTGACGTGGCAAGTAGTGCTCTACAAACTCGTTGTCATTTTCTACATATTCCGGGATTTCTTCATTTCCATCATCATTGTACAACACTCCGATACGAGGATGAGTTATGACAAATGTCGGCTTTTTTGTCTCGACGTTGTCAAAGTCGATATTCGAATCGTTCTTGAAAAGTTTTATAGTTTTTGGACAGAATTTGTCACCGTTGGATCTCAAGATCAAGGAGAATATCTTAGCTGAAGCATTGAGGAAGGGGATATTGATGATAAGTTGAGCGTCACAGTCGGACTTGACTACAGGCTTCAAGCGGTACTTCTCTTCCGGGCGTTTGAACAACTTAGCAGCCTCGTCGGGAGGATTTGCCATATTCAATGCTGTTACTTTAGTGGTGTCTATCTTGGAAAGCAACGATTGCGAAGCGTTTGTTGGAATAGGAGCAATGTGCTGGTGGCCATCATCACCATGGCTGTGACTGTGACTGTGACCATCATCATCTCCATCATGTCCACCATGGCTGTGAGAGTGGAAATGCTCTTGCTCGCACGACATTGGATTTGGAGAAGAAAAAGAAAAGGAAACAAGTTAGAAGAAATATTTGAAGATGATTTAGTTTTGGAAGTTGTGATTTATTTCGTTTTGTGGAGATTATTTTTTAGAACTTCAATATTTTCAGTGAGTTCTCAGACAAATATTTAAGAATTCCTAAGCAATAAATACAAATACAATATTTTGGTTTAGAATGTTCAATCAATACTATTTATATGGGTCCCATATATAAATATACTATATGTACTGTTGACTTGGCGTTCAAAGGCGTGGGTAATTTTATGAACCAATCCATCTATATTGTAATGCCTTAAGGCTTCTAGACTTTTGTCTGTAGATTCTTGTCTCTTTTTCTATCTTCCTGAAAGTAGTCTCCCTCATTTCTAAACCAGTTTCAAGAATAAGCTGGTGTACAAACACAACACCATCACCACAAAGCCCCATATGGTCAAAGCCAACGAAAGGTTCTTGAAAACATTTTCAAGAATGCTGGGGTCGTCCAGCTCGGAGCCAATCAACTTGTAACCGAACAAACCTGGCAAAATAAACGAGATGGCTGTCGAACCAGTGGCACCTACAATGGCTAACACCAACGCAAACGATTTGATACTAATGGCAAGCGTATAACCGGCAAACAACAAGATGGTAGTGATAACAACAAACGTCTTGTGAGAGAACGGCACAATGTGAGATTCTTTCTTTGCAGCCGCTGTTTCCAACGATTCCTGGCTGAGATCACTGCCTAACAAGGTAGAGTTCTCTGTATTAGAAGATGGAAGAGTAGCATTTTTGTCATTATGGCCATGAAATACGTTGATCTTCGTCCAGTAGAATATGTTATTAACAGAGATTCTAGCTGGGTGGATCATCAATGGGAACGAGAAGATCACCATGAAAACAATACAAAAACGGCCCAAAGCAGTAGTCCATCCATCGGCGTACAGTAAAATTACGTTCCCATTTACATTGTCTCCAAAAGTAAGATATCCGGTGATACCGACTAAGATGAAGAAGCCCGATGAGATGAGAATGGCGTTGTTTACAAGACGGGTAAGACTAGACAACGATTTATCTCCGGCTTCATTTACGATAGAAAACATGTTCTGGTGGCCAGTGAACGCAAACACAATAATCGAAAACGTGCTGAACACTCCAGAAACATTGGGAGGCATCAAGGTTATATCGCCCTTGAGTTCCTGAGGGACATCACCAATGAAAAAGTGACTGACAACAAGAATGGACATATAAAGAATGGCCACCAAGCCGAGCACGGACGTGTACTTCAACGAGTCCAAGTTCTTGAGAAACGAAAGAGGAACACATACAAATGTCGAAACCAAGATCCAGAACGTTCTGTAGTTGCCTGGGTCTATATAAGGAACGTAGGTGACGATGGTCGGGGTTATGTCTCCGATTAACACCAAGTACGACAAGGCACAGCCAAAGCACTGCACGGCAATAGCAATGTCAAATACTACCGACAAACTGGGGTAAGTCACCGAACACAAGTTGAAAAAAGTAGCATGTCCTGTTGGTACGTATTTGGAGGTGTAGGCTTGAAGAAAGAGGCCGTAGCCTGAAGTGAAGGCAGCTAGGAGAATAATGAGAACTCCCGCAACAAGACCATCTGTGGAAAATGCGAGAGGCATTGAGAGTAAGCCTGCCCCAATGATGGTTTTCACCAATGAAATGGAAGATGATATGGTGGAAGCTCCTTGGTCGACGGTGGGCATTTTATTATTATATTTGTGTAAATCTCAAGGGAGTTATGAAATGGTGTGTTTACGATATGTATTTTAGACGGCAATGATCTGGACAGTTATAAGTATAAGAATGGGTTAGATATTGCAGGATTATTGGCCTATAAATACAAGCTTTTAGTTTAGTATTATGTTGTGTCTGCTGAGTCTTTAGGGTATCTGATGACTTGTAAAGTATGAGTAGATCAACAGCGCCAACGTGAAATGTTTCGCACAGCAAAATGCAACAAGTATCTGAATCTTGTTATAATCTTTTCCGCTCTCTCTCGTACTGGAAGATAAAGAAGAATTGCATAGAAATTTCCACAATTGAGAAGAAGGATAACAAATCAGAAATACAAATTGGTATGGCGCAAAGTTTATGCAGTGGGGAACTTTTCTTTTTCGTACGTCACAGAAATGGAAAACAGCATAGAAGCTCTGGCGATCTGGAAAAGCCAAGGAGATGTAGCCAAAATTCCGACGTTAAGTAAGTCCGTTCTATAGCTTGGCGTAAAAGGAAATCTGGAGAAGTTGCTCCTTTTTGATGGGAAATCGCCAGAGTTATTTGGATGTTGTCTGATTTTGACTTCTATGGCGCGGCTATATATTTGCGTTATTCGCTGGCGGTTGCGAAAAAGTGAATAGAAAATAATTTGTAGAACTTTTCGTTTCAATTTCAATCTTAACAAGATTGTAGTCGATAATGCCAAGTTGGTAATGAAATAAAAGAAGTAACAACCACGAGAGCGAAATAGAGGCATTTTATTGAAATGAATTTGCAAAAGCAGCCGTGTGGGGCCCAAAATTGGGATATTTAACTACATTTTATATAATATTGTTGAATTTCATTGGGAATTATATTCTTTTTCCAGGTCGAGACAGTTGAAAATCTTTATGAAACAAGATATTTCAGTGTCTCATTTCGGACAATAAGAAGAAATATTTGTAAAGCAAAATTTGTCATATAGAAAGATTTGCACCTAACAGCTCCAGGCTGATTAGTATAACTAAACCCTTGGAACGGAACATAAAATCAACACTCTTACGCCCCTACATAATATGCATTCCACACCTTGGCTTGCCACCCTTCGAGGATCCCATATATTCGTCGCCAACAGTCATAGCCCAGTTTTATTAATCTGATAAGACTGACCCCACAACCGATATTATCAGGAATATTTCCTAATCGGTACACGCATATCTGTAAGCAATTTCCAATCCCACACATTTGAATGGATGTTACAATCTCTGGTTAGCATAGTGGGATACAATAGAGTCGGCCAGAGAGACTTTCTAGATGGTATTTCGAGCAAATACTTCTTCCAGTATAGCCCTGACCCTGTTACAGCGTGGAAAAGATTACACTCAGTTCCACTCACGCTGTTTCATAGTCAATGTACAATAAAACGCTCTCAAACATATCTCGAACAAGTACTGTCTCTAGGTTTTAGTTCTCTTTTTCTTCAGAAACCAACTCTGTTGCAGTCATTCTAGTTCGATAGAAGCCATCTGTCTCTCCAGGCCCACCAAGTTTCGTAAATTGTAATTCGTAAATCAGTAATAATAGCCAGTGGAGAGCTTGTGATACTGCCTGCACATAATTCCTCCACCAGGGAACTCCTTATCCAGTCATTCCTGAAAATAGCACAATAAATCCCACTGTTGCTTCCAGCGAAAAAGGGGAAGACCATCAGTTCTGATTAAGATCATCCATCTTCTTAGGCAAACCAGTTATAGCAACGCAATACTACTCGAAAAGGAGTGTGCGATCTTTTCTACTTTTGATTGGTGAATTTTTAATTCTTCATCTATTTCCTCCTCCAGACTCTTGTCTCACAGCAGTTCTAAGTGACTGGAAAACGACAATTTCAATAGACCTGGAACAAAGCACATAGTCTTGATAATCTATTGCTACTACTACTAATATCGTTACCATTACCCAATACCAATAATTATTTCTACTGCTATTAATATTAAAATTGATATTTCTGAGCAGCATAATACGAGCAAGTTATAGCACTATTTGTACAATTACTACAATTATATCGCCATGTCATCAGACGGAGAATTCACAAGAACACAAATCTTTGGCACGGTCTTTGAAATAACCAACAGATACACCGACTTGAACCCCGTGGGCATGGGAGCTTTTGGATTGGTGTGTTCTGCAGTGGACAAGTTAACGGGCCAGAACGTCGCCGTCAAGAAAATTATGAAACCGTTTCTGACATCGGTATTGGCCAAGAGAACTTATAGAGAGTTGAAGTTGTTGAAACACTTGAAGCATGAGAACTTGATCACGTTGGACGACATCTTCTTGTCGCCCCTTGAAGACATCTACTTTGTCAACGAGTTACAAGGGACAGACTTGCACCGGTTGTTGACGTCGAGACCGTTGGAAAAGCAGTTTATTCAATACTTTACCTACCAGATATTGCGGGGTTTGAAGTATATCCATTCAGCCGGTGTGATTCATCGTGATTTGAAGCCTTCGAACATCTTGATTAATGAAAACTGTGATTTGAAGATCTGTGACTTTGGCTTGGCCAGAATCCAGGATCCTCAAATGACCGGGTATGTATCTACAAGATATTACCGTGCACCAGAAATCATGTTGACATGGCAGAAGTACGACACCGAGGTCGATTTATGGTCTGTGGGCTGTATTTTAGCAGAGATGATCGAAGGAAAGCCGTTATTTCCCGGCAAAGATCACGTTCATCAGTTCTCTATCATCACTGAATTGTTGGGATCTCCTCCACCAGACGTCATTGATACCATTTGTTCTGAAAACACACTCAGATTCGTGCAATCTTTGCCCCACAGAGATCCTATTCCGTTCAGTGAAAGATTTGCACAATGTACTCATGTGGAGCCAGAAGCCATCGACTTGTTGGCCAAAATGCTTATTTTTGACCCCAAGAAGAGAATTAGTGCTGCCTCTGCTTTAACTCATCCATACATGGAACCTTACCATGATCCTACCGATGAGCCTATTTGTGAAACCAAGTTTGACTGGAGTTTCAACGATGCTGACTTGCCTGTAGACACATGGAGGGTGATGATGTACAGCGAGATTCTTGATTTTCACCAGATAGGGGGTGTAGGAGAAGATGCCGGTCAGAATGTAACTCAGGAAGAAATAGCCCATATTCAGCAGGACGGCATTCAGGCTCCACAACAACCCCAGGAACAGCAAGTAGAATAGAGAAGACATAATTGTTCAATTGTACCATATTAAATCTCTGTTCGCGAACTTGTAGAAAGATAGCGAACAATAATACTGTTGTAGATACAATATACAGAAACTTTTAACATTGACAGAGGACTGTCTTCTAGAAATGAATTGTCTTAATTTGGTCTAATTTGGATATAACTATTCCTATAATTGTTGATTACTAGCGAGTGCAACTTGGTGCGGAAAAAAGTACGCAACATATGAGATAATTTAAATATTGAAAAAGTGTACCCTGCTATTCACTGCGATTGGGTTTTCTACATCATGACTAGCAGCTCGTTGAGACATAGCATCGACAGGTTCCACGAGTATGTTAAACCCGAGTATGTCAAGAAGGTGAATGAGTCACTTTCAGTCTCGCTCACGTTTATTGAGGATTCGCAGCCCGCTCAGACTATCCAGGAGTCAACAACATGTGAATGTTTGATCAGTTTCCACAATGTCGATGAAAGAGGCATCACAATCAATGAAACTGACGAGTCATCCTTGAACCAGACGGATTCAAACGACTCTGGCTGGTTTGGAGGCTTTTTTGGCACAAACTCCAATGGTTCCGACTCACGATTGTTAGTTAACAAGACGTCCAGCGAGAATGAGGATTTGACTATATTTCTTGGATATGTCCAGTTGGTTGGCTACATAGTGCTTAATTACAAGTTTGGACTTAATAGTTCAACTTCGGCCATTGATTCTGGCAAAAGTGCCCACTGGTGGGAGAATAAGGATTACATCTACAACTATAAAGATGCTGATGGAGAAGACGGCCAATACGAAGATGAAACTGCAGACAAATTGGACCAAGTACCGTATATAAAAGAAAACTTGGCTCATCCACTAGTTGTTGGTGGAAAATTGGGTGGGGTCAATGATTTGACTGTAGAGCATGGAAAGTCTTCTAATCACTGGATAGACGAAAAGGCTTTGTACTACGTCCACGATCTTTTGTACCCTTTCAATTCTCGGGGACCTCCAAATTTCAATAGAATTGCAGACTTTGACGGTGCTGCTGAGATCAAGATACCTGTCAAGGAATTGTCAGACTCCATCATACCATTCTATTCTACTTCGCAATCACTTCTTTTCACAGATTTACATATCCCACCAAAGTCGACAAAGACATTCCATATTAAGTTCCCCAGATCAACTGACTTACCTCCCACATACAATGCCAGGCTGACTGGACCAGTTTGCGACCAGGGTATGGTTAGCATCAAGTACTCTCTAATTGTAAGTCTTCTGCAAAATTCTGGATCCAGCATGGATTCGCGTTCCATTTACTTTCCGCTTAGCATCAAGGGCGAGAGAATAGGTTCGAACGAGAGATACATGCAACGGGACTACTTCGAATCGAAAAGTATGATAGATAAGAACTGGCAAGTAGAAGTCATAGAGGAAGAAGAAGCCATGGAACCACCCGTAGTAGGAAATGTTTCTGATTCTCTTGAAACCAGAGAGGCATTTTTCGAAGACATTTCAAAATTGATCAAGTCGGACTTGTACAATATGCCAAAAATGTCCACAAATGAGAGAAAGAAGAGTATCCATTCGTTAGAGTCTTGGGTAGATGATGTACCTGTAGATGGGAAATATGTTCCACAGCTTCCGAGCCATTTGAAGACCCAGTTCCAGCTCAGAGTGAACAATAATCAGCTTTGCCAAATTAGTTTATCGCGTCCGTATTATCATGTTGGAGAAGACATCAATTTCATCTTGGACATCAACCCCGAAGAACATAGTCTCTCTACCAAGGTAGTGGGGTTCATTGCACATTTGGAAGCTCATGAGATTTTTCACTCAAGCCACTCTAGTACTCCACAGGGCAAAGAGAGCTCAGAAGCATTTACGAATACCTACCGAGTTTCAGGCAACATTAAGTACAATACATTTATGCCCTCGCTTGCAAATTCTATATTGCCAGATTCAGAACAGAGGCGAACTTTGATTAATGGATCGATAAATATACCCAGACATTTAGCACAGCAATTCCAGAGCTCCAGCTTCATGGACCTAAAATACTTCATAGTATTCAAGTTTAATTTGAACCAGTTCTCAGAATTGCTGGAAGAGGTTAACGAAGAAGCTAACGGGACCGAGGTGAACGGAACCACCAGCGACAACCCAACTGAACTTGTAGAAGAATTAGCCGATGTCGAGGCAAGCCTACTTACTACTTCAAGTATATTACCTACAGATTCTGTACGCACCAAAATCGACTCCTTCAAGGCCAATAATTATGGCACAGAGTTAAGGTTCAGACTTCCCTTATACGTACTACCATAGAAGTATATAAGCAAGTGTACAAAAATCAGAGCCAAATACTTTCTAACTCCTTGTTTAGTAGAATCTTCTTAGCCCAGTATGTATGTCTATGCCCAAAGGAAGAGTCGGTTAAAGCTCTAAGTTGAAATTGCGTAGGAGCCCCCACTTCGCAGCAACTAATATTGTGCATTTCACTGTAATAGGTAATGCAAATTCAGTGATAAATACTGAATGTGAAAGCCAGCGAACCAAACCTTCGCAAGTTTAAGTTGTAGCCCACAGCGGATACAAAACTGTGTTAGTTATTTGAGCAGGGCTTGTATACCACAACTTCAACAGTAGGTAGGTTGAACTTTGGAAGTCTTAGCCAAAATTTCCTAATTAGGTTTGCTTATAGATGCCTCAACTTACAAAGTATTGGTGGTCTATTTGGAGTCTCCTTTCTCAAACGGAACATATTGTTCTTGAAGTGGGACAAGCCATATTCCCGTTTTGGGAAGTTGCACAAAATTTCCTGTTTGGGACAAGAAATGGAAAAAAACTGTACAGAGACAATAGACTGCGAAAAATTTGGCTAAGATCCTTAGCAATAAGGAACAAAACAAAGTAATTATGCGGCACATTATTGACTGAAATCTCAAGGATACTCGCTTTGGAGAAGTTTTCCCCGATACTTGAAATATAAATACATTTGATCTGCCGGCTTGATAGCCTGAAATACTTGCCAGATGTTTTTCTGTATTTCAATTTCTTGGTTTATATACTGATAATTTCTTCATACCTTCGTTTCCACTCCCTAATTCCTACGAATTGTACATTAATATCCACGAAGACGTAGTGTTCTTATTTACTAAATTCCAACATGAGATTATCTTCCGTTGCAGCCGCCCTTTTCACTGCTACCACTTTGGTGTCAGCCCAACCTCAAATTGATCAAATTTTTGAACCGGAAGCAGGCAAGTATGAAAGAGAGCTTACCGTCGTCCAAGCCCTCAAATTTGAAGAGAGGTCTGAGATAGGTAATATTGTTGACGACTTATTAAACAGTGTCAACTTTTCCAAGATTGTCAGCTCTATTGATTTCGAGAGTATCTCTGGATGGGCCAACAACTTGTTAACTGAGAACGATCATATCAAGTACCTCGACGACATCTTGATAGGCTTAAAAGACACTGGTATTCTCCCAGAGGCTGTTGTATTTTTAGTTACCAACAACTTTACAAGAAACATCGTCGGAGAAGTTGTTGTTGATTCCTTGCCTCTTGTTCTTGAGGTTAACATCACACCAGTTCTAGTTGCTTTAGACAGATCTGGCTTGTTATACGGCATTATTTCTGGTGTCATTGAGGACCCAGACACTCTTCCATCTATTGTTGACATTGCTAAAAAGTTCCTCGCAACTGGAACTGTCACCTGGAGCGAAGTGTGGAATATTCTTGAAGCCGCAATTGGTAAGTTGTTTGGTTCCTCATCGTCGTCTAAGACTGCTGCTTCTGCTGCAGTTGTTCCATCTGTTACAACCAAAGCAGCTGCTACTAAAGCTACTACTGTCGCTACTCAAGCAACAGCAAATCTTGGCACTGTATCTGGTTTGGATGTTGTAGCCAGTCTTGCAAGTGTCATTTATCCAAACGGATCCCCATCAGCAGCTGCTGCTAGTGTGAACACTGCTGCCACTGCTAGCTCCGGTACTAATGATGCCACCATTTCTTATTTGGAATCTATCTACGGTGGCAGCGGTTCTTCCGCCAAGAGAGAATACATTAACAACGCCAAAAGACAATTCTACGAAAAGGCCAACACGCTTGTCAACCACCCTCGTGACAATGTATACGAAGTATTGGCCAGAAGAGACAATGTAGAGGACTTGTTGACCACTGTGTTTGCATCAGTTCAAAGATCTGGTTTAGTTACCGAACTCGTTCATCAACTTCTTACTGACGACCGTTTCCAAGATGTCGTAGTCCTTTTGCTTGAAGGTGTTTTCAACAATCTTGCTGAAACAATCACGAACCTTGATGTTAGCCAAACCATTGAGACTCTTAAGCCTCTCGTAGACTCGTTATACAGCTCTGGTGTATTGGGTAATCTCCTAGAGGAAGCTCTTAGTGACTCGAACTTAAAGACTGCATTGTTCAACGACGTCAAAGATGTTTTGGGTGCTGTTTTTGGTGGCTTGTTCGGTGGATCACCTAGTAGTGTTTCTGTTTCTGTTGCTCCTGTTACTTCTGTTTTGCCTGCTACAACTGCTACTGGTACCGGAACCACAGCTGCTCAAACAACAGCTGCTCAAACCACAGCTAATCCTGTTACTACTGGCACTGGTATTACAAGCACTTCCGCATTCTTAGCTCAAATTGACTCTCTTATCAATGATGTTGCTACCACTCTTCTGACTTCAACCACCGGTGTTGTCAATGCAGATGTAATCAAGGCTGTATCCGCCAACGACACTGTCAAGACTAACACTACAAGCACATCTACGGCTACGGGATCATCAGGTGCTCAAGGACTTGTTGCATCATCAGGCACCAAAGTGTGGTCTGCAATTCTTGGGGCTGGAATGGTGTCATTCATGCTCATTTAAACCTCTAGATAATTCTTTAATTTATACCTGAGGGATTTGCACCCAAAATCTCTCGTTAAAATTTCTTCTCGTTATAGTTTCTTCTTTTGATTAATTCACATATTTATGGTAAACGACCTGCAAGTTTGTAGGCCTTGTGTAGCAACAGTAGACTGTATTAAGGGTAAACACAGAGTAATCTTCATATTAGGGAGAACTATCTTGATCGGTCAAGATACATACTTTCTTTCATGTACAACAAAGCTTCAAATTTCTACTTTTCTTCAAATTTGATTATAAGAATACACAATTTCAAATTGGAGCAGACAAGCGAGTCGTATTGAAGTGTAACACCAATCTACTATATTTTACATGTACTCGCCAAATCTCTTCAACTCTCATGTACTGGCTCGCCCATTTGTGCCATTTCCATATTGCGCTTTGTACTGTACAAACAACTGGAACGCATGCCTTCGGACTCACCTTGAGATGCAATGCCAATAGGACACTGATTCTTTTACAGTGGACGATTGAAAAAGGTATCAATTGAGAGTTCGGAACGCAACGTCCTCTTTGAGAAACTAGAAGTAATTCCTATCATTGTTATTTTTTGTTGCTCGATTTCGTATTCCTTTTCAGAAATCTCAAATCTTCCCTGGATTTTGAATTTTCTTTGTTTCACTTTCAGCATGCCTTTCTCCATGGATTTCCACAAGGGCAATCACCTTGAAGATCACGATCTTTACTCCCATGATGAAGTAGATGCTGACGATGAATTTGAACATCATCACTTCAACAATGACAGTGACGATGACTTGCTGAAATCTTATACTTCTACCCACTTTTCAACTACTGAAGATAGATTCATCAAGGACCACGACTTAAAGGTCAAGGCGTTTGAAGCTCTCCATAACTTTAATGCTGGCAATTCTGGTGCCAAAGTCGAAGGTTTCCAAGTTCCAGGTAGCCCCCTGACTTCCATTAAGAGAAGGCAATCCATTATTGAGTTACCCCAAACTGTTCAAAATACAATTCCGTACTCCAATGGAGCCCCCTCCAGCTTAACTAGCCAGTTCGCCCAAAGGAATCTACATTCAAATGCACTTCCTGAAGAGTTTCCTTCAGAAGAATTGATTGAATTGTACCAAAACGTCAAACTCTGTCTTGAACTCAGACACAAATATTTGGCCAATTCTTTGCAGATCGATGAGATGGACAATCCCAAGAACAAGGAAGGGTGGACTATCTATCCACCTCCTCCAAAGCCTACCTACAAGTCTAAGAACAAGTTCAATCAGCTTCCTGGAGCTCAGAATGAGGCAGAGGAAGAGTTTGATTTTGGCAAATGCATAATTCCAGGACCTCTGGAGCAATATGAGTTCACTTTCAACGAGGAAGATGTATACCAAATTGTAGATAAAACTACAGGAGAAAAAATTTTCCAGGTCCCTACCTTGAATGACTACTACAGCGACTTGAATAACATAATCAAAATGTCGTCTGATGGCCCTACCAAGTCGTTTGCGTTCAAGAGGTTGCAGTACTTAGAAGCAAAATGGAACATGTACTCATTGCTTAACGACTTCGAAGAAAGCAAAAAGTCGAAACGTAATCCACATAGAGATTTCTACAATGTCCGTAAAGTAGACACGCATATCCACCATTCTGCTTGTATGAACCAGAAGCATTTGTTACGTTTCATCAAGTACAAGTTGAAAACCCTGCCTGACGAACAGGTAATCTTCAGAGACGGCAAGGTGTTGACATTAGCACAGGTGTTTGAATCATTGAGACTATCTGCTTACGATTTATCCATCGATACGTTGGATATGCATGCTCATACCGATTCCTTCCATAGATTTGACAAATTCAACTTGAAGTATAACCCGATTGGAGAATCGAGATTAAGGGAAATATTCTTAAAGACCGATAACTTCATCCAAGGAAGGTATCTAGCTGAGCTCACTAAACAGGTATTTGACGATCTTGAAGGATCCAAGTACCAGATGGTAGAGTTAAGAATTTCAATCTACGGTAGATCTATCGATGAGTGGGACAAGCTTGCCAGCTGGATTGTCGATAACAAATTGTTTTCTCACAACGTGCGTTGGTTGATCCAAGTTCCCAGATTGTATGACTTATACAAGAAGAACGGCAATGTCAAGACGTTCAACGACATCTTGAAGAACCTCTTCCAACCCTTGTACGAAGTCACTATCAACCCGCAATCACATCCTAAATTACATGTTTTCTTGCAGAGAGTAGTTGGCTTTGATTCTGTAGACGATGAATCCAAGAGCGAAAGGCCTTTGCAAGCAAAGAGGTTCCCCCCAGCGTCAAGCTGGGACAGTACTACTAATCCTCCCTACTCTTACTACTTGTACTACATCTATGCCAATTTGACGCCTTTGAACAAATTGAGACAGAAGTTGAACTACAACACGTTCGTTTTAAGACCACACTGTGGGGAAGCTGGTGATCCTGAGCATTTGATTAGTGCATTCTTAACTTCCCATTCGATTTCGCACGGAATCTTGTTAAGAAAGATTCCCTTCATTCAGTATTTGTATTACTTGGACCAAATCGGGTTGGCTATGTCCCCTTTGTCCAACAACGCATTGTTCTTGACATACGATAAAAACCCATTCCATAACTTCTTCAGAAAGGGGTTGAACGTGTCGTTATCTACTGATGATCCACTTCAGTTCTCCTACACCAAAGAGCCGTTAATTGAGGAGTATTCTGTAGCTGCGCAGATCTACAAGTTGTCTAGTGTGGATATGTGCGAATTGGCATATAATTCAGTTAGACAGTCAGGTTGGGAAGCTCAGATTAAAAAGCACTGGTTAGGTAAGAAGTACCAATTGGGCGGTATGGCAGGGCACGACATAGAAAAGACGAATGTTCCAGACATCAGAGTGGGCTACAGAGAGGATACGTTAAAGAGCGAAATAGAATTGGTTAACTACTATACGAACATGAAGAAGCTGGCCTAGAGTATTCGTGAGGCTTTTGCCATTGGCATAAGGTAAGAGTTCTATCTTTATCGACTATATTGTACTTCAGTATTGTTAAAATCTTATAACAGTTGTGTGCATTGATTGTGTGTGTCAAATTGTTTATGTAATTGTTTTATATTGACATCTAAATAGAATAAAGGAAAATGAATGTGTTATTTGTTCATGGGTGCAAAATTTGGATAAAAAAAAGAGTAAAATTGTTGCAGAGTTTTTTAAGCGCATAAATTGTCCATGCGATTGTAAGACCTAGTATAATCCTACACTAGTGAATAATTCACTGAACAAATTTGGAGAAGATTCCTCCAATTTTGTTCTAAAGTTCTAATATAGGCTCTACTCCTTTGTTCATACCATACAATATAGCCATCGTGTTCAAAATGGCCGCAATATCTGTCGTGAAATTGAGAACTCCGACTGTCAAGTCCAAACCAGTCCTACCAGCTGTATTAACTATAGCAGGATCAGACAATTCGGGTGGAGCAGGTATCGAGGCCGACTTGAAGACATTCAGTGCCCACAAGGTTTATGGGTTGACGTGTATTGCCGCTTTGACAGCCCAAAATACACAATTGGTAAAGACATTTGAAAAAACTCCAAAAGAATTGATTAGAGACATCTTGCAGCTCAACTTTGACGATTTTCTCTACGGATATGAAGACAACACACAGCCGTTGAGAGTTATCAAGACGGGGATGCTCACAGAAGAAGCCGTACTCATCGTTCAGGACTTCCTACCAGACATCAAAAAGCGCAACGTGAAGCTAATAGTCGACCCAGTGATGATCAGCACTTCTGGATCCAGTCTTTTTGATAGCGAAGGCATGAAGCTTTGTGTAAATACCTTGATCAGTGGAGCCTATTTGATCACACCTAATTTCGTAGAAGCCAAAGCACTTTGGGAGATTGCTTGCGGAGAAGATGCAGCTATCGAGATGCTCAATATCAACTCTTTGGATGACTTTGTAGACTTTGTCAAGCAATTACAGAAGAACCTCAAGTCACAGAATGTTTTAGTAAAGGGTGGACATATTCCATGGGATTCCCGGACTGGAAAACCGTTTGTTGGAACCAATCATTCAGGTGCCGAAGACAGTATTGTAGTTTTGGATGTGTTATATGAATCTGAAATCGATAAGGCGACTGTGTATGAGTCCAAGTACATAAATACGAAGGATTCACATGGAACAGGTTGCACTCTTGCTTCAGCCATATCGGCTAACATTGCCAAGGGAAAGAACTTGAAAGAAAGTATCTCTTTATCCATAGACTATATCCACAAGGGAATGTTGAGTGTAGGCAAGAAATTGGGATATGGAAATGGACCCTTAAACCACAATGTGGAACCCGAAGACAGCCTAAGCAATGTCATCATTGGTAAAAACACAGAAACGTACATGAGCATTAAGAAAAGCGGACAGTCTTTCTTTGAGTACTTCAAGAACCATCCTAGTGTCAAGGAAAGCTGGAAGCTCTACACTGAGCATAGATTTATTCAGCAATTGGCTCAAGACAAGTTGCCATTCCTGCGGTTCCTTTACTTTTTGAAACAAGATTACTACTACTTGATCAACTATGCTCAGATGCACGGATTAGCGGCTTCAGTAGCACCAACATACCATCAAACCCATGCGGAAGCACTTATCATAGGAGAAGTCATCACAGAACTCGAAAAGCACAAAGAAAAGCTTTCCAAGAAATATGACATTGACTATGAAAGGGATATTGATTTCGATATCGAGTTGCAACCTGGAAAGGCATGCGTGGACTACTGCAATTATCTCTTAGAAATCGGAAACAGGGAGAATTTCTTGGGTATCAAAGTAGCTTTGGCTCCTTGTTTGCATGGATACGCCGAGGCTGGATTGTATGGTAAGAGCATCAGAGAGAAGTTTGACAAGAGTGACTCCAGCTTGGATAAGGTACTCTCCGAAACCTACGATACGTGGTTAGGAGACTATAGTTCCGAATGGTATTTGAGAGCTCATAAGGAAGGAGAGGCTACGCTTCAGGAGTTGATGGAGTCGGACGAAGTTTCAAATGAAAGAATGGATGAGCTTGTTGAGATATTCAGGAAGGTGACAGAATTGGAAGTGAACTTTTGGGACCAGGTCTTGGACGAGTTACCATAATTGCTGGTAGATAATATATAAGTTGGAATTCTGATCCAATAATATAGACTTTGGAGTGTCCACGAGTCTCAATGAAAGAACCTCGGTAGAGTAGAATGTTGTGTAAAGAAAATAGAAAATATACATAACTGTTTAACATATTGAAAATAGAAAAAGTGTTCAATAAAGATATACAAGATTACTAGAGCAAGTGTTGCAGCCAGACTGGGTGCGAAAAGCCTGCTTCAGTTGTGGGCAGAGACATTTAAAAATAGGAGTTACAAAGATGTAGAGGTAGCACCAAAAATAGTGAAACTAAATTTTTTGTCGGAATTATGTAGGCACCTCATATATCTAGGTCTAGGTCTATAAGCAATACTTCTAGAGCAGCCACTTCTTGTGTGTCTATGTATACGGCAAAATAGTCAAGGTGCTTCTACTCGCACCCATTTTCAACTAATAAAAATTTCTCTCTCCCCATGGAGTGTCTACAGTTTTTCTCCAACCCGCACTCTCTATGATTTTCCTCGGGTTACGATTCTCAGTCGACCCTGAGTTTAGATTCGCTTTTTCAGGCATCGTTCTTCACCTCTTCTTTCATCCTTTCTATCTTTCACAAAGTTTTGCCGTCAATCTTCAATTCTGTTTGCAATGTACAATCCATACCAGCAGCAGCAGGCAGGATTTGCTCCCCAGCAGACGGGATTTGCCTTTGGAAACCAACCGTCACAGCAGCCGCAGCAGTTCCAGCCCCAGCAAACAGGGTACTATCCTCAACAACTTCAGCAACAGCAGCAACCACAACAACAATTACCCCAACAATCTTTGCAGCAGACCCAGTCGCAAATTGCTTCCCAGTCTACAGGATTCTACCAACCGCAATTGCTGCAGCAGACGCTTTTCGCTTCGTCCCAATTCCAGCCCCAGACTTCGTTTGGCACTGTAGCTGCTATCCAGCCGCAACAAACGGGCTACATTCAGACTCAGCCTACTGGTTTCGGATCTCAAGGTATTTCAGCTCCTACCGTATTGGAAAATAGTAGTTTGAAGATCCCCAGCATCAGGTTGTCGTTTATCACTGCTGAAGACCAGAAGAAGTTTGAACACTTGTTCCGTACGGCTGTCCCCAAGGGAGAACAGGCCATCAGTGGAGACTCGGCCTCGACCATTCTCTTGAGATCAGGACTTACACCTGTGACTTTGGCCGAAATTTGGTCACTTTCTGATACCAACAAACTGGGTTCCTTGCTTTTTCCTGAATTTGCCTTGAGTCTTCATCTCTGTAGTATGGCCAAACGGGGAGAACCACTTCCGGGCTACTTGCCTGAGAAATGGGCCAATGAAGTGAAGTCGTTTGTAGATGCAATCTCCTTTTCGGTGCCAGAGGATCCTGATAAGATCTTGGCCAATACGCCGTTTGCCAGTTTCTCGGGAACAAACACGCAGGACGACTGGTTAAGCAACTTGAGCAACCAGACCAATTCTGCGGCAACCTCTTCCAATTTTGGTGCTCCAGGATTCACTTCGTTTCAGCCACAGGCCACGGGATACGGAGGAGGACTTCCACTTGCTTCGCAAAGAACAGGACCTGGCTTGGCTTCTATTGGAACTACGTCTTTCTCGGCTGCTGCAGCTCCCTCAGTTGCTCCATTGTCTTCTCAAAGAACAGGAGGGGGTACATTAATCCCATTACAACCTCAGCAGACTGCTGGCTTGATTCCAGCACAAAAAACTGGTCCTTTAAATGGTTTCCCACAACAATTGCAACAGCAATCCACCGGTTACCAGCCCCAATTGCAGCAATTGCAGCAGCAGTCTACTGGATACCAGCCTCAGTTATTGGCTCAAAGAACTGGTCCTTTGCAATCGCAATCGACTGGCTTTCAGCCTGCTCCACTTCAATCCCAGCCTACAGGAAGACCTGGTGAATGGGGCTTTGTCCATACTCCTACAGGTGGTATTCCTGGCTTGAATGCTATGCAGCAGCACTTTTTACCGAACGCCGATCTACCTACAAATAACTTACAAAACCAGATGGGCGGCGATTTGAAGTCGAATGTGACATGGGCTATAACCAAGCAAGAGAAGCTGATTTATGATGGCATATTCCAAGCTTGGGATACCACCAGAAGAGGGTACATTGACGGAGATGTTGCTTTGGATGTGTTCAGCAAGTCTGGCTTAAGTAGACCGGACTTAGAGTCGATTTGGACGTTGGCAGATACGAGCGATAGAGGAAAATTGAACAAGGATGAGTTTTCTGTAGCAATGCATTTGGTTTATAGAAGATTGAATGGGTTGGATATTCCGTTGAGATTACCTCCAGAATTAATTCCTCCTTCGAACAAGTACTTGCAGGACTCGATGGATACTATGAAAAACTCATTGAGAGGTGGTGCTAACAACAAGAGCTATTCTGTTGGTAAACAAACAAAGTCAGATGGAACCAGATTTAAGAATGATGATGATGACTTTGGCTATGTGTCAAATGCTCGCCACAGAAGGAGAAGCACTGCTACTGATAGTGGACCGAAGAGTGTCAAGAGCTCTTCAGACTCTGATTTGTCTGTAGAAGACTTGAAGAAATTGATTCGCGAAAAGAGAATCTTGATTGATGCACTTGATGCTGAAGACCAAGATGCTGCCTTGAAGAAGAAGAAGGAGTCTCAACATAACATTGACATTATTGAGAACTTGAAGAGCCAAATTAAGGATGTTCAAGCCAGTCTTAACAGCAAAGGGTTGGATGCGTCTATTGGGGAAAAGAAGCAGTTGCTTGAAGTTTTGAACAGTTTGACTAGAGACAAAGTTCCCAACTTGATTTCCAATATCTACAAAGTACATAATGATATTGCGAAAGCTAAGGTAGAACTATTGAAGGCTAAGTTATTGAAGCAGAATCCTAGCTGGAATCCTGATAGTAACGAATCGGAAATCCAAGGTACAGGGCCTAACGGCGAAGTCACTGAACTTGACAGAAGAAAGTTCCATTCAAAGCAGTTGTTGAAGCAGAGAATGGCTGCTTTGACAGGAAGAACTTCCAACTCTGGTTCCAACGCTGATTTGGACTTACAATTGAAGCAGGAATCTGAAAAAGCAAAGTCTGAAAGCATAAGCCAGTCTAATATCGTTAAGGATATTGAATCTAGTATCAAGGAGTTAGAAGATGGTTGTGCGACTCATTTGCAAACAAGTGCTACGGAAGAATCAGGCTCTGAAAAATGGGAAAGAGGACAAGGAATATCTGCAGAAGTTGCTGCATTTGTTAGAGAGTTGAATTCTTTTGCTGAAAGTCAACGTAGAAACATCGCTGTACAGAATTCTTCTGCTGTTGAGCCATCCACCGCACCTTCAGTGGCGGAAGTCTCTCAACCTGCAAGTTCTGTTTCTTCTCAACCAGTTTCTGCTTCTTCATCTTATAGAACTCCCGAAGAGAGAGCTGCTTACATCAAGGCTCAAGCTGAGAAAAAGATGAATGAAAGATTAGCCAAGTTGGGCATTTCTCGTAGCAGAAATGCTACGATTGCTGAACCAAACGCACATACTAAAATAGATGCTCAACCAGCCACCCCATCAGTTGATCGAACCATTGTTGAATCCGCGACACTTTCTCCTCCTGTGAAGAAACAACCTCCCCCAGTTCTGCCGCGTTCTGCCAGAGTAGAACAACAGAAGCCCGTGGAACCTGTTGACTCATCTTCTGACGATGACGACGAAGAGTATGCTGCTATTTTAAGACAGAAGCAGCAGTTGGAAACTGAAGAAAAAGAACGCAAATTGGCCAAGCAGAAACAGAAACAGGCTCGTCTTGACAAGATTAAAAAAGAAATGGAAGAAATCAAGCGCAGGCAAGCTGAAGCTGAGAAAGATTCTGACGAAGATTCTGACGAAGAGCCTCCCTCTGTTCCCACATACACTGTTTCCAACAGTGCTCCCAAAGCCGAAGCAAAAACATCAAAGGAACCTGTAGTCGAACCTGTACTTGCAAAATCAGTCGAACAAGAAGCAGTTCCAGAACAGGTGGCTGCTCCTAAAGCTCACGAGAGTAACCCATTTTCAAAAGTACAAGCTACACCAACAGGTAACAGTACTAACCCATTCTTCAAGCCCACTACGAGGGAGTCTACTATTGACCCAAAAAAGGCTGCTGCTCAAAGAGCATCGCAGAGAGGACTTTCCAAGAACGATGGCTGGAGTGATTCTGATGAAAACGAAAGTGAAGATGATCAGCCAAATAGAGCAGGTGCCGCTCAGTTGGCCAGTTTGTTGTTCGGAGGAATGGCCCCAAAATCGAAGGAGTCAACTCCTCAGCAAACTCCTCAACAGGAAAAGACAGAAAGTGAAACCTTGAGCAAATCAGTAAACACTTTGAAGGATCCTTCTGGTTCCGATGATGAGTTTTCTACTCCTCCACCAGATGCTCCTTTTCAACAGACAGTAGCTCCTCCTATTCCTACCGAAGCTCCACCTATTCCAACAGATGCTCCACCTATTCCAACGGATGCTCCACCTATTCCAACAGAAGCTCCTCCAATTCCAACTGAGGCTCCTCCAATTCCAACTGAGGCTCCTCCAATTCCAACAGAAGCTCCTCCAATTCCAACAGAAGCTCCTCCGATTCCAACAGAAGCTCCTCCAATTCCAACAGAAGCTCCTCCGATTCCAACTGAGGCTCCTACAGGGGGTCCATCTTCTACTGCTCCAACAGCCCCACCACCACCACCACCTCCTCCTCCTCCTCCTTTCCCTAGTGGTCCATTTGGTGCACCACCACCACCACCTGGTCCTCCACCTCCAGTTGCAAACGGGGTTTCAGCTCCACCAGTTACTGCTGATATTGGTGCCTTGTTGGGACAAATTCAAGGAGGTAAATCATTGAGAAAGGTTGACGCAAGCCAACAGAAGATTTCCAGTAATGATTTAGCCGGAACCGTTTTGTCATAAGTGTATTTCACTAACGTTTAGAATGTTTACAAAATTGTATGTTTGTTTTCTTTATCCGATGTAGATCTTTTCATATGATTACTATTTTCCGAAACCAATCTTATTCCATTATTTACAAAACCTAGGCATAGACGCTATTTACATATCTTTATCTTACACTTCATATAAGTCTCTTGGTCAATCTTCACCACCCTGTTTTTCTTCGTTCTCGTCGTAGGCGTTTTCGTCATGATTGGGCCTAACAAAGATCTTTCCAGATTTGGCTTCTATATAAACAGTTTCGGTTTCCTTGACCTGGCCCTTGATCAAAAGTAGAGCCAATGGGTTGAGTAACTGTTTCTGCAAGACTCTGTTCAATGGACGTGCTCCATAGATTGGATCATAACCAAGATCACAGATAAGATTTTTGGCTTCTTCAGTAAGCTCTAGGCGTATCCGCTTGTCGTCCAACCTTTCCAGAATTTCTCTCAAACGTATATCCAAAATGTTCTTCAAAGAAGACTTTGACAATCTGTTAAAAATCAACACTTCATCAAGACGATTCAAAAATTCCGGTGGATAGTAATGCTTTAAAACTTCATTGATATCGCGTTTGGTACCTTCGGAAATGCTTCCATCTTCGTGAGTATCTTGGTCAGCCAATAATATCTCTTGCCCAATATTAGATGTCATGACAATAATCGTATTACGGAAATCTATATGTTTTCCATGAGAGTCCGTCAAGGAGCCTTCATCCAATACCTGCAATAACAACTTCGATACATCCTTATGAGCCTTTTCGAACTCGTCAAAAAGAACCACAGAATATGGTTTTCTTCTGACTGCCTCGGTCAACTCACCACTGTCTTCGTAACCAACGTATCCAGGAGGCGAACCAATCAATCTTGAAACAGAATGTCTCTCCTGGAACTCCGACATGTCAAACCTGATAACTGAAGAAGTATCGTTGAAGATAAACTCTGCTAAAGTCTTCGTCAACTCAGTCTTACCCGTTCCAGTTGGCCCCAAGAACATGAAAGAGGCAATGGGCCTCTTATCACTAGTCAAACCAGCTCTTTGAAGCCTTACAGCATCAGATACAGCATGAATAGCTTCATCCTGTCCTACAACCTTCTGTTTTAAAATAATTTCCATATCGAGTAACTTGTCTTTTTCGCCTTTCAACAAGTTATTGACAGGAATTCCAGTCATCTTGGAGATAACACTGGCAATGTCGTCAGATGTAACTGAATCATGCAACAAGTTTGACGATTGGTTTGCACTTTCTTTTTCTGTCAAGCTCTTCAACTTTTCTTCGAGTTCAGGTATGGTGGCATATTGTAATTCAGATGCCTTGGCATAATTACCATCTCTTTGATACTGTTCCAAGTCGAACTTCGATTGTTCTAATTCAGTTTTGGCACTCTTGACGTCTTGTATCAGTCGTCTTTCAGTCTCCCATTGTTCTGTGAACTCTGCCAACTCCGCCTTCTTCACCTTCAATTCTTCTTCCAACTTACTTCTACGGTCTTTGGACAACTGGTCCTCTTCTTTACGTAGGGATTCCAATTCGATTTCAATTGTCATGATGTCACGATCTAATTGAGCGATGGCATCAGGTTTGGATTCATGCTGCAATCTCAAAGTTGAACTGGCTTCATCAACTAAGTCAATAGCCTTATCAGGCAAGAAACGGTCGGTGATATACCTGTTAGAATAGAGGGCAGCGGTCACTAAGGCACCATCAGTAATACGAACACCATGGTGAACTTCGTATCGTTCCTTCAAACCACGCAATATCGAAATGGTATCTTGCACAGTAGGCTCGTTAACAAGAACAGGTGAAAATCTTCTTGCAAGAGCAGCATCTTTCTCCACATATTTACGGTACTCTTCGATAGTAGTTGCTCCACAGAGTGAAAGCATGCCTCTAGCTAAAGCTGGTTTCAACAAGTTGGAAGCATCAATTGATCCTTCAGCCTTGCCCAAACCCATTAGCAAATGCAATTCATCTACAAACAAAATCACTTTGCCGTGTTGCTCCTCCACCTCTTTTAGTATCAGTTTGAGTTTGGACTCAAAATCACCTCTGAACTTGGAACCAGAGATGATTCCTGCCAAGTCCAACGTGATAATTCTCTTGTCCTTCATAGAATCTGGAACCTCACCCTTGAGAATTCTCTGAGCTAACCCTTCCATAATGGCAGTCTTACCGGTACCGGCATTCCCTATAAGGACTGGGTTATTTTTTGTTCTACGAGACAAGATTTGGATAGTACGACGAATTTCCTCATCTCGTCCGATCACGGGATCCAATTTGCCGTCTTTGGCCATCTGGGTGAGGTCACTTCCAAACTTTTCAAGAGCTGGACGGTTGTCATTTTCCTCGTTCTGTTGCATCTGGAGTTTCTTTGGAAGGGTATTGTGAAACAATCTCTTCTGGATCATCATAGCCGTCCGAGTGGCATTTGGAGTTGAATTCCACCTGAGGTTGTAAGTCAGCAAAACTTTATGAGTAGGGACGCTATGTTTGTTATTGCTCAGCAAATTTTGTGAATAGAAAGTATTGCTAGATATTTCATTTGTGAAAAACCTACTTTTCATCAGCATAGCTCTGGCGCCATCATACAGATGGGATCTTCCAATGAGACCAGAGCCGTTTCTTATCGTATTCTTCTGCAAGTATTGATTGAAACGAAGCATCGAGATTACCGGCAAAGTCAGCTTCTAGTAAGAAATTTCTAAAACAGAAATTAGAATGATACCACACTCTTATATAGTAGGTCATCATGTCACACAACAAATTCCGGGGTCTACCAAGTCCCTTTCGAGAAACTTCTGGAACCTCCTGCACTGTTCCTGAGTCATCTCGTGAGTGGTCATGTGACTTCAGATATGCACTATAACTCTTGTTCCTACTCTACATTCTCTTGCATCCTTTCTCATATATTAGTTCTAATATTACATGTGCTCCTTATGGTCCTGCCAGTAGTCACCAGCCGAAAATCCTGGGTGCGGTTGGAATGGTGGAGGAACTTCCGAGGGTCCAGCCTCAAATTGTGAATAATCGTAGTCTACAATTTGCGTGGAAGCATCATTTTCCTGATTTTCTTCGTCGGCCCAGATTTCGTAGTTGTTGATATACTCGTCGTCGCAGCTTCCAGCACTGCGACGGTGTGATGCTGATTCGCCTTCGCCATTATCTATATGGTGCAGATTCATATTATGGCTATCTTGGTTGTTGTCATCTATATTGTTGAAATTAAAGTTTTGATTGTTGCGAACAATATTGCTCATGTCGTTATTAGTATTGCTGGTGTTGTCATTAATATTATCATTATCAGTATCATTGTAGTTATTTTCGTTAGCGGTGTTTTCGTTTTGCAGTTGCAGACTGTGAATTTCAAATGTAATATCACTGTGTGTTCTTGTTGTAACGGATCTGGTGGCAGACAAGTCGCTATTGATTTTTGTTGTAGCATCAGTAGACTCGTTGGAGTTATCTGAAAAGTCTTTCATCTCCACTGAGTTGTCTGTGTCGTCTTTGGCTACTACATGGTTTCTTTTGTAAAATTTACTCATAAAATTGGACATCACTTCGACTTTTCGAATCTTTCCACTTTGCAGATGCAAACTGGCAATGTCTTCAAGGCTGATTCGTCTTCCAAGTACGCCCATCATCTCAAACCGTTTCTCTAAGAACCGGATATTACATACCCATTCCCATACGGTCGTCAAGAATATGACCTCTATGAGCATTGGAAGAAGAAACAACCAGGTGTTGACTAACCAGTTGTCTCTGAAGAGAGATATGATGAGAATGGAGAGTACGATGTGCAAAGCGAAGAGGAACCAGTTGAAGATTCCTAGTGGAAGCAAACGTCTTGAGTAGCATACTTTCTGCGGATTCTTTATCACAACGGTGTAGTAGAGTAAACTACCTCCAAACCAGACTACAAGCATAAGCTTGATAACGACACGTGCCAGAGCCCAGCGCTCGAAGCTCGTGTTAGTGTTGTCAAAGATCGAGTCGGTGTTGTTGTACCTGACCTGGCAGAAAATGTTGACTGCTGTATGGGCAGAAATCACGACTGCGCCATAGCAGGAAGTGAGCCATTTCCACTTCGTTTTCGTAATTTTTAGGACTATCTGGAACCATGCCACCTGGGTGAGGATCTGAGAAATTACTACTGTGATCCTATAGATATTGTTGTTGTATATGAGTTCATGAAGCCGCACTATATCTAGTGTATCCTTATAGTATTCCTGCGACGACCCGTCAGTGAGTCGTGAAAGCAGAATTGTCATCACTACAGAATACATTATGGTAGCAAGCTGAACAACAAGCGGTTTTCTCTTGTGTTTCGGTGATAGATAGTGAAGCAAGGCAAGCATCCAGCTGGATACACACGAGCCGCAGACCATGAATAGCAACGCTACGAATGTGTCGCCGTTGTCTCGGTCGTTATAGGGAGAGTTGATAAGTTTATTTTGTTCGTCTTCCGTACCTGTGATGTTCAGCTCGATCACCAACTGGATGAGATCAGGGATCAGACAGTTTGTAATGTAATACGCTGGAAGGAACTCGCTCAGCCAGTTGTTCCATGATGGAAAATGTGGTTCAAGTGGACTGGAAGAGCCCAAGGCAGGACTGTAGGGAGGGCGAAAATCCTGGAACTGGATGAAGCCCAGCGTAAGGGAATACACTGAGCAGTTTATGGGCACATTCTGCTCTTGTAGAAAGAGAAGCAGCAGTATGGCCATGACGTGATGAGGATCTGGAGGAAGAGACATGGCATATTCGAGGCGGGATTTTCAGGTTAATATATAGTAACAATAGCTGGAGGATGAATTTTTCTTGTTTTCTTGTTATATGGTTTTTCTTAGCATTGGAAGTGCAGGAACAAACGGTTAATCGGTTAGTCCTTCACTGATCTAGTGGCAGTGGCCGTGATCGTGGCGATCCGACATTCTGCTTCAAGGAAATGACTTTACAATTGTACACCAGTAGTTACGATGGAGTTCATGATGGTGATTGTCTATATTCTTAGCGAGGTGTCTTTTTCTTGTGGTTTCCTTCTTTATACATATGATGCACTGGTGGTGACATCTGAATGCATGTTCCAGTAGCTCCTGTATGGCCTACAAAGTCAATACGAGCTACGAGTATATGAAAATTCTACTTTCACACTATGTAGAATCTTGTCCAACAGCTACATCTCGTCTGAGTATCTGCACAGTGTGAGATTCGTTTGTAAGTGTATATTGGATGTGTGCCATGTACCATGGACAGAGTCTGTCGTTTCACACAAAGCTACCCTGCTCGCTTTCTGGTAATTGCTGCTGATTCTCCGATTTCGCACCCATTCTCTCAAGTCCTGAGCTTGTCTTTGTATTCTGGTTACAAAGTGCATACTCCACCAACAGTAGAGTTTCTAGACTAATCGAAATCGAATTTTCGTCTTTCTTTCCACCGTTTACTGGCATTGTGATGCCGAAAGCCCATGGCTGCATCTTCATAGACATGCTTCACTCCACATATATTGCTACTGGTACTCGTGTGTTGTCTCTTCTAAATCTCTGCTGAACAGAGGTTATGTAGAATGTCTCTCTCACATGGACTGCGACATACGCCAACATCACTAAAGATGCACGACATTTCACTGGTATTCTTCAGATCAACATCGGGAAATACTCCGATAAACATCGCCTTTTCTTCATTTCTTCCCAAATGTCGTACACTACACCTCCGGCTAGCTCATTCACGCCAGCTGTACCCGTCAATGCCGCCGAAGATCTCGCGGGTCAATTCGACAATTTGGCGGTAGGAAGAAAGAAGAAAAAGCGGCCAGCAAGAGCTTTCCACACAGAATTCAATTCCTTGCCTGCTTCTTCTGCAGCTACACCTATGGCATCGGTAGCAGCATCGCCTACTCATTCCCATGCTGCTATTTACACTGCGCTGTATAACAACAGTCAACAAAACCAAATCTACCAGCAGAATCCGTTCCAGCCACTGCAAAACCAAAATCCATACCAATCTAATCAGAACTTTTCAAATGCTAACAGTGTCAACAATAGTGCAACAAACAACTTCGCGGCAAACGCTTTTGCTGCAAATGAAATCCCCATCAACCAATCAAATTTCGACCAGCATCTTGCTTCTGCTCCTATGCCAAAAGTGTTTCGCGATATGAACCATTTATCTCAGGAAAACGAAGATCTCTCATTGCAACAACACAGATACGCTAACCAAGTCGAGTACACGACTGCAAATGATGCTGGTGAATTCCGTTCATTTTACACATTTCAGAATGTGCTGCCTCCTGAAGCTACTTCGCAATTCCATGCTGTGGACCAAGGCACATCACTGTCGAAGTTCATCCGTTCTACCATGTACTATGTTCCCGAGTCTGAAGTGTTGCGTGCAGCTACAAAGTTGCCTATTTCTGTTACTATCAGACCTTTCGCGCCTTTGCTTGCTTCGGAAGAGCCTGTCCCTCTTGTAGACATGAAACGTGATGACATAGGAACCAATGACGATTCGCTCAGTAAAGGTCCGATCAGGTGTCGTCGCTGTAGAACCTACGTTAACCCTTCATTTCAGTTCACGAATGATGGTAGGTTCATGTGCAACATATGCCAGTTTCCAAACAATGTAGTTCCCGAAGACTATTCTTCGGTCTTGGACGGACAAGGTTACAGAATCGATAGATTGTCTCGACCAGAGTTGCACAAAGGTGTCTACGACCTCTTGGTTCCTGACGAATACAACTTCGGAGGCCCCGAAGTGCATTCGCATCCCTTGCATCACATCTTCTTGATCGATATTAGTGAACAGAGTGTCAAACAGAATTTGCCAGTGGTTATAGCTGATGCCATAAGGGCCACTTTGTATACTGATGATTATGTAGAACACTTTCCGGAGGACTTAGACAACTACGATCCAAATGAGCCGGAAACACAAAATAGGAGGGTCAAGCAAAAGTTTGCTTTCATTGCTTTCGACAAAAGCTTGCATTTCTTTAACTTATCACCAACTCTAGAATCGACTCAGGTGGTGATCTCTTCTGACCTTGAAGATCCATTTGTTCCATTCAGTGAAGGCATGTTTGTCGATCCTGAAGAAAGCAAGAACGTCATAGAAGATGCTTTGAACCAATTGGAGCTGTTTTGTTCGCAGGAAACTGTGGCTGATTCTGAAACCTGTTTTCTAGCCGCTTGTAGAACAGCCATGTTGTGTCTTGAAGCCGTTGGTGGTGGTAAAATCACGTCGATTCTCTCCACACTTCCAACTTGGGGCCCTGGTGCCTTGAAGTACAAGGATAACAAGAATGTAGGTCGTTCTCCGGCTCCATTGATGGAGAAGAGATTGTATTCCGCTGATAACGAATATGTCAAGCTTTTGGGAAGAGACTTTGTGGAGAAAAACGTAGGACTTGATGTTCATGTGATTTCTCCAACTTCTGTAGACTTGTCCAACATAGGCTGGCTCTCGTCTATCACTGGTGGAACAATCAGCAGATCGTCCAATTTCAACTTTGAACGGGATGGAAGATCCTTGACAGCAAAGATAATCAATTCTATCAAGAAAGCCTCTGGTTATCAAGGTCAGTTAAAATTGCGTTGCTCCAATGGTTTGCAAGTTTCTCAGTACTATGGCACTTCTTCATCTATTGCTGACACCTCTGTAGTTGGAAGTGTCCAAGACCCAGTGATTCCTGTTCTTAACGAAGACCAGACCTTTACTATCTTACTTGAATACGATGGTAAACTCAGCACAAAGTTGGACTGTCACTTTCAAGCAGCTTTGTTGTACACTGATCCAGATGGTGTTAGAAAAGTCAGAGTTATCAACTTGGTTGTAGCAGTCACCGAGAGGTTGGAAGACGCGTTTAACTTCGCGGATGAGAACGCAGTTGTTACTACCATTGTGAGAGACACATTGTCTTTTGTAGGAAAACAACCCTTAGCTGAGTTGCGTGAGTCTGTTAACTCCAAATTGGTAGAGATCTTCACCCAGTACAGGGCAATGTCTGAATATGGACATAACACTACAAGAACATTGACTAATCAGTTGTTGTTCCCGGATTCGCTAGTGCATCTTCCTATCTACTTACTTGCGTTTATCAAATCTAAAGCAATTAGAGACTCTACTGCCATTTCTTCTGATGTCAGACTTGCTGATTTGTACCAAATGTTTAGTATGCCCATCGAGAGATTAATGTACCTCTTGTATCCAGCTTTGATTGAATTGCACTCTATTTCTGAGGAGGAGGCAGAATTTGAACCAATTAATGGCTTCTTCTCTTTGCCCAAATCCAAGGAAGTCTCCGCTAGTCACCTCCAAAAAGGTGTATACATCTTGTGTGATGGTATTAAGGTATATGTTTGGGTTCACCCAGAGTCTAACATGATGCTTGTCAAAGACTTATTTGGGGACCAAGTAGAATCTGTCGAGGAACTTAACCCGCTCATTGACGAGTTACCTGCGTTACCTACTCAGATCTCAGAACAAGCACGCAACATCGTCAAGTATTTCCAGACTTATATAGTTGGAGACTCTTCTTTAGAAAGTGCAGGGATCCGTTTGGTCCGTCCTGGCATTGATGGCGTAGAACATGAGTTCAGAGAATTGCTTGTAGAAGACAGTTTAAAGGGCAGCATTGCTACCAACAGCAGCCTTGGTTATCCTGAATACTTGAGCAATTTACATAAGGCCATTAGAGTCAAATTGGATAACGATTCGTCTTCTAACAAGGTTAAGCAATCGGTTACTAATGCGGAGAATCATCATGATACCCTCGCACAAAGATTAATCCATTTTTAAAATTTATGTATAATATGTATAGTACTACTTAAAGCGCACTATCTTAATGACTTCAATAAGCAATTGTAGGATATTCTGGTTTTTTGTCGCTCTCAAGGTCTCGTTGACCGCCAGTTTAAGCTGTTGATTATCAGCAAACTCTTGTAGCTTTCCCTCTCCCAAGTTGGCAGCAGCATAGACCAAATTGATCAATACGTAGCTGCACCGCAATATCAAGTTGTTGTTGCTGTTCTGATGCTGAAAAATAAAACTAAGAGTGTTGGTGATGTCCTTAAAGATCTTGGTATCTTTCACAAGGATCTCGGAAATCATATCAAATTCAGAGGTAGCATTAGACAACAAACCAGCAATCACTATCTGTAGTCCTTCGTCCTTGGAGTTGAGCAATTTAATTAGCAAGTCTAACCTATTGTAGCTGTCTTTATCTTCCACATTGAAGAATTTAGCAAGTAAAGATGTTTGTGTTATCAAGTTAGATATGAGTTCCCAAGAAGCTTTCTGGACAGGTGGAATATCTGAATCAATTATAAAGTTGTTCAAATACTTATCGTATGTCCTACGAAGTATCAACCCTTGTAATTGTGTATCCTCATTGGATGAAAGATTTGTCAATGCCATCAACGACTCGAACTTGTCAAGGTTAGTAACATCAAAGAGGTATTTTTCGTTTGCTGTTTGGGTATCAAGTGAGCCAGTATATAGAGAGATATCAGGACCCAATAGCTCGACGAGAAATGGAATCGATGTTTTGATATCATATTTTTTGAATGCCAACAAAGGGTTTACAGAGATCAAGATTTTGGTCAAAGCTCGAATCGCTAACATTCTCGTATCAATAAGTTCAGCAGAACTAGAAATCGGACGAGTTTCTCCTGTGGTTTTGTTAACTGTGCTATATTTGATGAGATAGCCTAATATTATGTTCAACCCTCCCTGTTTGACTATTTCTTCCTTGACGGCTCTTTCGGGGTTCATGGAAAGCGTATGCAATATAAAAATGAACTGTCTTAGTAAGTTATTCTGTTGTATCTGTGGTGCCGTTCCGTCCTCTTCCTTGTAAATCTTTAAAACTGAGATAATCTCAGCAATCTTATGATCCTTCAATAGAGACTTGTTGAACAACTGGATGGCATCTTGGTCTTCTTCCTTGTCTTTCGTTCTTGAACCGCTAGGAGTTGCGAATCCCTTTAAAAAGGAAGCAGTACTTCTATCTGAACTCTTATCGTTGGGATCTTTCAATTTTGCAAGATTAGAAATTAAGACCAAAATTCCATACACCAACGAAGAGTCATTTCTTTGCTTCTTTGTTCCATTTGAGCTATCTTTCAATATCTTCAACAATAGTTCTATTAAGACTTCGTCCTGCCTAAGGTGCTGCTTTACGCTTGCATTCAAGCTCAAATATGCCAACCCTTCTACACAGACTTCAATATTTGCAGCATCTTCAGCAACATTTGAGTTTCTTAAGTAGCTGGTTAAATTTGTTTCAAGATTTGCTATCGTTACGTTCTCGGAAGATTCCGACTTCTTCTCCAATTCTAAAAAGTTCCACAACTTGATTAGATTCAATGTAGACAATAATTTGATCTCGACATCCTTGAGCATTGCTCCTGCTTTTAATAATTGCAAGAAAGTGGTAACATTGTAGTTGCGGCCAGTTTCAGAGATACAAGAACTGCTTATAAGATTCAAGATACTTATGCAGACCCTACGTCTGTTCGGATACCCCAATTCCCTGCCACCAGATTCAAGGATGCGATCTACCTCAGCGGTTATCAAATTCTTGGATGTTTCACTTGTATAAATTGGCTCAATTACTTCTGGGACCAATGGGTATAAATTTTCTAACAACTCGATGTAGTTCAACACTTCGGCCCCGGTAGGACATTCTTCTTCTTTGATCAACTCGAGATACTCCTTAACAATTTCGCACGTATTTTTCTTGTTAACTTGCAAATTCTTGACCAAAATTATCATAACTATAGAAACAATTGTCTTGTAGTCGGATTCCCCAGATTCAGAGAAAATGACTGGAAGAGGGTTGATGAATTTAAGAAATACGTGAAGATGTTGGGCACTTTCGTTTCCGAAGTGAGATACTATGGAAAAATAGATTGACAAGAAGAATCTAACTCTCGATACTGTGTCTTTATCTAATATCAAGGGCTTTACAATCGTCTTGATAGAATTCAACAAGTTCTGAACTACTGGAGCCTTACGCCCAGAGCTAGAATTCGATAGCACATTAGTGAGTACAACGGCTTGGTCATCACCTATGGTTTCTAGACCATTTAGGAAAGTTTCGGTGTCATTGAGCACTGATTCGTACAATCGCGTAGAATACTCTTTCTTTTGAGAGAGCCTTATTGCCTTTTGAAGTAGTCGAGTCTGCTTACACTCATCTAAATCTGGCTGCAGAAGTCCAGATCGCGCGCTGAAAATCTCAACTATCTCTTCTGCATCGTCGTCAGCAATTGAAAGGTTTTCAACTTGCCCAGCTAACTCCTTCATAATAATCCATACTTATAATTTATAAGTAAAAGGTTGAATTATGCTCAGAAATCTTTTGATCATATATCTTGTTTATGTGCAGGTGTTTTTCAATTATTCGGAAAAGTTATGATTAGAACTAAGAGACAACTAGTCAAATCAAAAAGAGTAGACATCTATTTTTTATATTATTGCTCGTCGTGCTGCCTTGTTGGTCATCCTCATCACACATATATTAGAAGAAGTAGCTTTCAGAATTAAGATGGATACTTCGACAGTGCTAGAAAAGTATACCCAGGATTTGTCCAACTTGCCTCTTGAGGTAAAGCATCTCTTGGAAGAGATCAAAAGCAAAGATATACAGGTAATGGAAGCCAGAAAACGGTATCAGACAAAGGACAACCAGATTCACAAGTTCATCCGGTCTAATGGAACTCTTACCAAGCATCCCAAAGAACAACAGTTGTATAACAAAATAGAAGAGGATTTGAAGGTAATGAAGAAGCTTCAGAAGGAAAAGATTCTTTTGGCAAACACGGCTTTGCTTTTGATATCCAAACATTTGTACAATTTCGAGACAGATATTGCCCGTCTTGAACGTGACGAGATGTTGCCTCCTGTGGAGAACATGTGGGAAGAAGAAGGAGGTTCTGCGTTCAAGTCAGATTTAAATAGTGCAAACGGTTTGTCGGATAGTTTATCAGGGACGCCGACTCCACGGAGTGGTACTGCTACTGGTACTCCTACAGCTGAAGGAATTCGTAATAAGAAGAGAAAGCACATGTCAAGTGTGCGGACTTCTGCCAGTATGAGTAACATTGCTAACAGTAGGCCGATCAAGAGATTGAGATCGGAAGAAGCAGAAGATACACGGTTTGGCACAATGATGAGGACTTCGTCGGGACCAGGGTCATTGGAGGGACACACACGAAATATTTCCGGACCACACGAACATGGTCCTCTGGGAAATGGAGAGGATGCTGATAATAACTTGTACTGCTTCTGCCAGAGAGTGTCTTTTGGAGAGATGATTGGTTGTGATAATGACGACTGTAAGTATGAATGGTTCCATTGGAGCTGCGTGGGGATTACATCGCCTCCGAAGGACGACGAGGTGTGGTACTGTCCTGACTGCGCTCCTAAGATGGAGAAGCGTAAGAAAAAGAGAAAGGTGTAAAGAGATCTAAAGATCTATTTTGAAGGTATGGATATTCCAAAGATCCCGTACTATATGTGACACTTTCGTCTGTTCCTTTTCACGGTGTTGACGATCTGAAATCAATAAAAAAGTAAGCCTACAAAGCTAATTATTTCAAAGAAGTGTCTACACAGTGTTTCCTACTACACTTTGATATTCGTATGTATTACTTTTGAATCTTCCATTACTCCTTACTTACGAAAGTGCTATTGTGAAAGTCGCGAAGTTGGCTTCATGCCTCACGAATAGACAATCATCACCACGTGACATGCGCGAAAATGATCAAAAAGATTTTGGAACGCTCAGGATCAACAAATCTGCGAAATATCACTAGATAGTGGACTCCCATATTCAGTTTAACTCCACTCTGACTTCTATATACTGGTGTATTTGCTACTGCTATTGCTATAAATATTGCTATAGACATTGCCTCCGACTATTGATCTGGGTATTTGAATCTCATTTCTGGTCCACGTTCGCTTCCTTTTACTTTGGTGTATTTTGTTGTAGGTGTTTTTTGAATAGCCAAATGAGATACAGCTACATTTTCTTGGGGCTTATAACACTCGGCTCAGTAATGGGTGCTGATCCTGTGCCTGCTGCTCCTGCTGCTCCTGCTGCCCCAGCTCCTGCTGCCCCAGCTGCGGCTGCCCCTGTTGATCCTGCTGCCCCGGCTGCAGCTGCAACTACTCCAACGACTGGCACTACACCGACCGCTAGAACTACTCCAACAACTGCCACTACGCCAGCAGCTGCCACTACGCCAACCACTGCCACGACGCCAACTACTGCCACGACGCCAACTACTGCCACTACTCCTACTACTGGCACCTTGCCTACCACTGCAACCACTCCTACTACACCAGCTACCAAGGCAACTACTCCTACTACTGCTACAACAAAGGTCCCAGCTACGCCTGCTCTGCCGGCCGTAAATACTGCTACCTTGAACTCGGCTCAGCTTGTGGCTTGGGCAAAAACACAAACGGACATTGCTGCTGCAGACAACACTGCCACTATGAGTCCAGCGCAGTATCTGTCGTGGCTTAAGACACAAGAGCTAATTGCGCCGGGAGATCTCACTCAGACTATGAATTCGGCTCAGATTCAAGCATGGGCTAAAACGCAAACTCTTGTTGTAGCTGCTGACAACACCTTTACCATGAACAGTGCTCAGATACTGAACTGGCTCTCTACTCACACAACTGCAGCTACTCCTCCTTTAGCTACTCCTCCTGTTGGAGGTGCTGGCCCCAGACCTTCGGAGACCTTGGATGCCCAGGGTAACGTGATCGACGATCCTACTACTGAGACGATCTCGTTCATCACCACTAGAATACAGCCCACTACTACGTATGAAGCTCCTTCTAACTCTGTTGCACCTGCTTCCGGAAACAATGCTGACTCCAATTCTGGATCTGACTCTCCTCCCAGCTCTGATACTGCCAATGCTGGAAATTTGATCACTGTCAACACTGTTTTATTGTGTATTGGTATTGGTTTTGCGATATTTGCAGGGCAATGAGAAGGTCTCCGTTTGATTTTTAAAATTTGTACATTAAATTATGGCAATAAGTATGGTTATATGATCATTCATGATTATAGTAGATGTAAATCGTAGTAGATATGCAACTATCGTAGATTATTTCAGGTCTTAACTAGTTCGCACATTTTCCAAATCTTTCGGAAAGTATCTGGTTTTTCAGTCGCACGGCAATTTGAAATATTTCGATATTCATATATAACAAGCTCATCCCAAACGTCTGTACCAGCCATGTTGCCGAAACTCTGTCGCGTTTCTATGGGGCGTACTGGACGTTCTATAGCAGCAAATAGATTTACGTTTGTTTTTCCCAGATACTTTCATTCCAATCCGGTGGTTTTATCATTTACATCCACTTCTGGCTTTGAATATGTGGAAAGCTACAAGAACTTGAATGAAAAGATCGAAGCTGTTTTTGGACAGAAGGACGTTTCTGACGACGACATAATATCAGCTCTCGTTGCCTGTCGCAATCTAGAACGAAACTACCCTGTCAATCAACAGTTGCACACCAATTCTAGACTCATACAAGAAGCATCCCATACTATAGAACTTATCTTCAAGAACGACAACAAGTTCTCGTCTGAATTGTTGAAGAAAATTTTTCTCTTGAAGTTGCCTACTCCGTTGAACTTGAAGATCATCAACACTTTCTACGAGAAGAATCCAGGAACCAATACCATTATCGATAAGAGTACTGCACTTGTAGCCTTGAGAAATGCCTTGGCTAATGCTGACTTCCTTAACGCCATCAAATTGACCGATGTGACTGTAGGCCACCCCAATTATATCGAAAATAACAACAGGATCCTCAGGAAGGGTTTTTCTCAGTTGGTGGGTACATCTTTGGTAATAACGTTCTTTACCAAATATGGAGTTAATGAAATCATTGATATGGGGGCTTTGAACGAAGGCTGGAAACATTTGGGAGCTATTAACTCGTTGGTTTTGACCTACTTGCTCAACTCCAGTTTCTTTTTGACAATAGTCAGAGTCGGCCGGCAGGTAATTAGCTCTGGCGGTGACTATTTGACCTGGCAGAAGGGAACATTTTATACCCATTGGTTCAAACATGCTGATGAGATGTTGTTTTCAGCCAAAATTGTAGAAGCTGATCGTCAGTTGAATGGTGGGGAGTCAAACCCTGAGATCATCAACGAGTTATGTAGAACCACTGACGATATGTTCAATACCCAACGGACATTACAACCCGGATATAATCGTGAAGGTGAAAAGATAAGATTGTTGGAAGCCAAAGACAACATGGAAGACCTAAAAATGCAAGCATATTGGATGAGTGGAGGTGATGGCTTTGAATGGGTTGAACCAGATCAGGACCCTGCTGATTTGATCTGGAAACAACATCTCGATAGTTTTAATAAACCTACTCTAGACAATAATAGCAAGGCGAGAAACTTGAAATGGGCTGAGGAGTTAATTGGGGACAAGTAGTATATAGACTTAAAATAATTTGTATATAGATATATCAATAACCATATTCCTATTTTAGTGGATATACTCTAGATTGGCTATCCTCTTTACCACTCTTGCACTCTTGCATACACTCTAAATTACATGCTCTATGGATTCGACGCTCTTTTACTTTCTTATGCTCTTATTATTGATTAAATGATATTGTCAATTGGCTATTCCAATACTTCTGCTATTTTTGATTCCCTGTTATATTATACTAATTCCTTCGAAGGCTCAGCTTCAGAAATGGAGCGATTATGTTGTTGTCCAACGGCGTCTTGTTCTTGTTCTGGCTCTGAGTTATCAGAATCTGCCCACCTCCAATGAGGAATGAGTCTTATATCGTAATCTGTTTCCAATTTCAATTCATCCCAAGGCTCAAAATTCAACCACACCATTTCGAACTCATCATCGGTGTCTATATGATGATTCCCGAGTTGAATATGGGGCTTTGTGTACTCAGGATTGACGTAGGGAGACTTTCCTTCTAAAATCAAGTCAATACGTTCTGCCTTGTTCAACTCCTGGACTTCTTTCAAATCCGTATCCAATAACGTACGGTATCTGGACTTGTTTGATTCACGGAGCCGATTGTAGATTTCTACATACTTGCCTTTCTTGTTCATTTGACTCATTAAGTTGCTCCTTTTAACGGGGATAAGTACATGTTCAACATGGCCCTTATCGTCTGGATTACTACTGTTTGCTTGTACAATACTTACGTCCAAGACTTCTTGCTTTTCACTGAGTTCGTGTTCCGTTGCTTTAATCCAGATTCCTACTTTATCTATCCACGCCTTTGTCGACATGGGCTTGTAGTAGTCGTAAGCACCAAACCAGGCACTTGGCTTGTCTCCGTTCTTGATGGCAATTCTTCTGTAGTATTTCGCTTCTTCATACCACGGATCATACGCTAGCATTAAGCGGCTCAATTCGAGTCCACAGCCGTAAACAGCTACACTACCTGCTAATGCCGGTATTGATGCTTTCCAAAGTGAGCCCTTGGGCCTAAAATGCTTTGGAATAGAATTCGCAGACGTCACTACGGTACGGGGACGAAACAACTGACGTGCTGCTCGGAAAAATCCAAGTCCCAATATAAATTGGAGACCTACCATGCCGTAAAGTGCTGGCCTGTTGTCAGACGAAGGCGTCAATGGTCCCCAGATAAGCCCTGCACTGGGATTGTGAGGGATCCATGTCGAGGGGTTTGGAATATAGTAGGTTGTAGTTCCCGGAGGCGAAGTGGAAGAAACACCTTTGATAACGTTGTTGACTTTCTTGGAATCGCCACCAGGTCCTGGATTCAGATTTGTATTGTCATTGGTTTTGTTCTTCTTCTTGTCTTTGTCATCTTTTGCGCTGTCGTTATCGCTGGGTGGAGGTATGTAGACTCCCATGGTCTATGAGTAATGAATGGTGAGATTATGAATTATTTAATAGAAAAATTTTGAAATTATGTGCTTATGATATTAAAAGCAGAATTATGCAATTGGATTGGAGTTTACAACTTCAAAAACTTGAGAAGTTTAGTATTTGAAGGCTGCTGGGATCTTAACGTATAGAAGAGCAGAGAGCTTAATTTTTGTCATAGTAAGTAATCCTGGAGAGAAAGTTGATTTTGATATTGAATCATGTGACCGAGAAAACCCGTAGACCTCTTGTTTTAACAGATGGGGTGAGTAGTAAGTATCTGGTGTCTACAAAAAATTGTTCTACAGGCCCTTAAGTGAAATTGATGGTTTCTGCCTGTAATAGTATTCATGATTGAGTCTCTAAAAGATTGCAATTTTTTATATGGCTTCACTGGCGATTCTGTCTTTAGGTCTCATTTAGGTGCAAATTGCGACAAAAGCCAGTCAAAATAATTCCAATACAAACAGACTATACACCATACAATTCCCCGTATACGATAGGCTAAAGAGTAAATACTATCAGAATATCAATTTCTGGGAATTAATAGTTAGATTGTCGTATCTACTATCAAGTTTTCGAAATTAGCAGTCTTTTCTTTCTCATTTGATCTACACTTTATTACACTTCTGTGTTCACTAAAGTAACACAGTCTGAGCTGAATCGTGGTTTTCATTTCATATAAAAAGTAAAACAAACTAAAGTCCACACAAAAAAGACTCTTATGTCTGCATGCTTATGATGTAATTGATGTAGGATGGCCAACATGCTGGATAGGGCATATTAAGAAAGCATAGTATAAAAAAGGCGTTCAGGCTTCGTCGGCGTACAAGTCTTCCTTCAAGTCGATGCCCAATTCCTGTCTGATGTCCTTCAACTCATCCAAGTAAGCCTGGTACTGTTCCTTGTTTTCAACTTTGTGCTTCAAGGCTTCAAAAGTTCTGACAGCAGTGGGGTAATCGTTGACTCTTCTACAAGCTTGCAATGCCTTTTCAATGACAACTGGAGCTGGTACCAAATCGTACGAGAAACAGTTGTTCAAGGTTCTTTGCACTTCGAACAAGTCGTAAGCCTTTTCGAACTCCTGTTCGTATCTGGCAGTGAATTCTTCAAACGTCTCTTCGTGATGGTCAGAGTAGGCTCTGATTTGCTGTGGAATCACAGAAGCTCTGGCCACGATGGAAGGTTTGGTGATCGAAGCCATTCTTGGGGCTTGAGTAATGGCTCTGGCTCTCAAGCTGGAACGAATGGAGGCAGTGAACATTGTGAATAGATGCAGTGGTGAAAAGGGTACGGAGAATTGATTATTCTAGTAGAGAGAACCAATTGGGTATTGAGATCTCGAACGTGACAGCAAATTCTCACAAGAGACAACTACGATAACTCTATAACGATGAAGCTAGCGTTTCTAAAAAGAAGAAAGTGACTATCCAACTGTAAACACTGAAAAGTTACCATAATCTTGATTGGATTAGAAAAATTTGTGCTGCTCGCAGTTAGTTAACTTTTGTGGTGTGCGCACTACCGTCTGCTACAGTATGGGAGTTTTGGTTAAGGTGAGACTCTGCGGAATCATACGATATTAAGACGAAGCCTTCCGACCTCTCGGGTTTTGCTTTTCAATACAACCTCCGCATATTTTCGTAGACCCACATCGTCTAGTCTAACGAGAAGACACTTGTTTTCCCCAACTCAAAATCGCCGTTTTCAACCTTCTTTCTCCACCCTTTCTGCAACCGTCGTTCATCCAATAAAATTTGTTCAAATTGCAAAATCCTGCACATTTCTAAAGTATATCGTATGATAGTTGGGCACGTGATTGACTCATCTAGGAATTTTTACCAAATCGGCTGTAGCTAGAATGTCATCTTGAATTGTAACCATCTAGAATACAGGGTTAATTCGATACACGTGACGAATAACGTTATAATCCAGAATATTCCTTAGTTGCAAATTGGTGTATGAGAAATGGTAAAAATGGCTGAAATAGTGTTCCCAATTCTGTAGCTCGCAGTAATAAGTTTTGCAACTACATTTTAGGTGCATACGGATTTTGCAACTACATTTTATGAAATAGAATTAAAATATACTCACCTTCTTGACTTTTTTCTATCCTTATTACTGTACAATTTCTCTGCTACATACTACGCTGCCCAATAATTGCATTGTCTTCATTACTTTACTATATTAATTGTCCTGTTTTCCCAGATTACTCACTTGTTTTCTTTCCAAACCTTTTAGACACATTGAGATTCTTGGGTTTCCTGTACTCTTTATTATTTCCAAATCCTGACGTTCCAGAGCCTCCAGAATACCTTCTCGATCCGTTTCCGTATCCATTGTAATTCGAATTGCCATATCTCTTGCCTCCCTGGCAGTTAGAATTACTGTAGCCATTGCCTTGGTAGGAACTGGCACTTCCATTCATGGTTATGGGACGCCAGATGGGCAAGTGTCTAACGTCTACTTTGAGTTTCTTGACGAGCAAGGAGGGAGAATCAGCTCTTCCTCGTGTGTGGTTGGGACTGCTACAAGGAAGCTTGATCTTCAATTGCACCCACGACTTGTTGGCTGTAGAGTTGACTTTCAAAGTGTTAGTAGGTTCTTTAGTGAACATGTACCCGTGAGAGTTACGTTTGTAAAAAGTTGAGCAGTAATCTTCGCTGTACTTAGTAGTCTCTTCTGTGGTAAGGATCTCACGGATGAAAACATCGTTCCGTGTCACTTGCTTTCGAAGAGACGATGTCTGCGGCAAGCTTACTCTCACGTTGCTTCTGTCGATACCTGAGTTCACTTGGGTAATGTTGAAGCTAGGCAAGCCGCTGTTCTTTCTGCTAATTTTGCCAGAGATCTCCGCCTCTTTTCGTTCTATTTGGTTGAGTTTGGACGCAAGCGTTGCCGAGTTGTTGTTGAAAACGAGATTACCGCGATGACCAGAGCTGCTGTTCGCACCAGAGTTCACATTTGCATTGAAATGGATCTCGTTTATGAAAGCCCGTGTGTTTTCCAACTTCACCTCTGAGTCCGTAGGCACTATGGTAGAAGAACCTATCAGTTTAGCTCCATCCGTCATAACTGCACTAGGAACAAATGAAGGTGTGTTCAACTTGCTCAGGTAGATGTTTTCCTTACTTTTAAAAGTGGGTCGGGAGCTGGAAGAAGTAAATGAAGCGGTTCTGGCAACAGGAGCTAAAGGAGATGTCATTTCCCCAAACTGACTCTGGCTGTGATCCTCGTGGACATAAAAAGGTGAGAAGAGCATATCGTTGGAAAATGCATCGTTATAACTATTTTCCAACGGAAACTTGTGATCACTGTCAAAAAGTTCGTCTAACGTTGAAAGTTTAGGTGTAGCGTTCATGATGTTGTTATTAACATTCACACCTATATTGTTAGAGTTCTTATTGCTATTATTGTTATTGTTACTATTATTGCTGTTATTATTCCCGTTACCATTGAGTCCAAAGTGGCCAAGACTGTTCGAGTCGTTCCAGATCGAATTGGACGAAATGGACGGTGTAACACTTCCGCTGGTTGTGGCTGTAGTGGACCCTCCACCGCCTAAATTCAACATGGAAGCTGTATTTGGTGGTGAGGAGATGGCTAATAAACCCAAGCTTCGTCCTGTTTGTTGAGGGGTGCTTTGCTGGTAGTTGTACGTAGATGTAGCAGAAGGTGGAGGAGATAGCATATTGTTGATATTATTGTTCAAATTCAAGCTGTGCAAGTTGTTGGATAAGTCGGCACCGATATCTATGCCTCCAAACACAGACAACATCTGCCGTCCATTGGTTCCAGCAGAAGTTGGTGCTACCGAAGCTGGTGCTGAGTTCGGTGTAGAATTCGAAGTATCACCAAACAAGGGTGTAAGAAGTTGCGAATTTCCAGATCCAGATCCGGAATTCGCATAGAAGAACTTCAGTGATGAGGACGACAGGGATGACTGGCCAGTACGGTTGTTGAACGACCCTATTAGTGGTGAACTATTGTGTCTTTTAGCATACGGAGGGGCTATGGCTACGGGGTCGGCTAAGATCGAATGGTCAAACGAGTCGTCGATATCGCGAGGCGTTTGGACGGGAAAGAAGTTGGATGATTTCCTCTGCATAGGTGTCCTTACCTGGGAGAACAGAGCCAGTTTCGGCTGCACCATGGGACGCAGAAGAAAGTTGTCGAAATCAAGATCTAGCAGCGACATTGATCAAGTATGGCAATGGTGTTATCGAGCGTTGTGGGAACGTAATTTGTGTGGGTATTGTCACTGAAATGGGTATAAATTAGGGGAATGTATGCTATGATTTCAGTGCATAAATTTTAATGAGAATGCGATGCTCTTGTACTAGTGATGAATCTCTTGGAAGGTGAAAACTCTGAAAGATTAAAAGTAAGATTAGTAAAGTATTGAAAGTGTCTACGTCTATGTGGTGTACGCTTCTGATACAAAGCTTTTCTCCGACTCTTGTGTGAATTGTATTTGGTGGTGGTGATCTAAGTGCAATACGACTATAGTTATAGTCTTTGCTACGGAGAGTACTGCGAAGTACTGGTTGAACACACGGGTGCCGCTGGAGTTAGGCGGATCGGTACTGCCACCTGATGCTGGTCTGGAGCGCGTTGAAGTGGCAGAAGCTCGGGATTTGGAAGGAATCCCATAAGGTGAATCTCCCTGAAGATGTTTTTCTGCGATTCGGTATGGACTTTTGTGGTAGGACTCGTAAATGGGGTCACATGATCCCCGAAACCGAAGAAGATTGACAGGCAGAACAGCAGCACGGCGATATGGCAGAGACTGGGGTACAGAAGAGATCTAGAATACGATAGGCAGAGATTGTTGTATATGAAATGTGAACTTGATGGAGATGAGGTGGTGAACCGTGGGTCGGGCTCTGTTCGCATGGGGAAAGGCACCGAATCTCGCGAAGTATGGAAAGTTCAAGTACCCACTTAGAGACTTTGCAAAACCCAAATCTGGCAGTTAGAGCAAAAAAATAGCCAAAGCAGAACAGAGATTTACGAATGTGACTATGCAATCTATCAACTGTAATTATTATCTATAAGTCTTGCAAATTACGGCTCTTTGATATTCATTCCGTACATCTCTTTAACTGAGATTCCTTCCCTGATTCGCGATTCTGACATCGGCACCTGTATGTGCTCCTTCATCTTGCACAACGTCACATGACTCCTTTTCATCTGGTGCTTTGTCATTCATGACAAACCACAACAATCATTACATAATTCCTTACCACAGAGTTGCAACCATAACATCACCGTTGCAGCTGGAACCACCAACCAACAGGCACAAGCAGAAGATATACATCACCATGAATGCGGAGTTTTCAGGCTGGAACGACAAGGAAGACAGCGCCGCTGGTTCGGAAGTGAAGTTTGATCCTTCGTTCGAGAGACATGACCAGCAAGCAGCCAACGACGACTATCCCAGTGTCGAAGATGTGACGGCAGCTGCAGTGGCCAATGCACAACAACACCATCACCAGGATGGAGGGAGTAGAGCAGACGGTTCGGGCTCTGGTCGTCCCAGCCGTGAAGAGCTGGTGAGAGCTGCTCACGAGGCCGTTGCGGCAGCAGCAGCAGTCTCACGTCTTGGAGAGCAACAGCAGAACGCCGTTGGTGGAGTCATCGGAGGAAGTGTGGCAGGCAATCTGGGGGTGGGCAGCAGTGGTGCTTCTGCTGATTTGGCCAACAAATACCACCGTGTAGAACGTGTAGTCTCCAACACCAAACGGGCAGCGCAAAACAGAAGCGCACAACGAGCCTTCAGACAGCGCAAACAAAAGTATATCACGGAGTTGGAGTCCAAGGCCGCAGAGACAGACACCTTGCGTCTGGAGCTCGAACGGTTGCGCGAAGAAAACATGCAATTAAGAGACTATACCTTAGTCTTGCAGAGCAGGGTGATCGAGTTGTCTGGTGGAGCCCATGCCATAGGGAGCGGGCCCGATGCTGGAGGCATCCCAGCTCCACCTGTGTTTAGCAAGTACACAACGGAGAAGTGAATGTATGATGATCAGATAAGGTGACAATGAACTGATATTATGGCGAACAGACATTAAATACTGCTAAATGAAAAATCACCATTCAGGACATCGTTGAATGAAGTTTCGTGAAAATTGATCATGTTATCTGGAAAGTAATTCAGAAAATCACATATTCTCGTCCGATTTAATCGAATGTAACGAAGGACATTGTAATGAAATATTGCAATCTACATTATGTAACATCCAATCTCTTAAATAGTGTATTCTTCTACTGTATTTGTATAGTTTATTATCGAAAATATGCCCATACTTAGTGTGGTGAGTATAGTTATACACCTCTTTCTTGCAACGTATTCCATGCTTTCCTATCCTCATCGAGGCATACTTCCGCCATCTCAGTCCCCAACTCTGGTGTAGCCACCTATTTTGGAACGGCATTGCAGCAATTTCCATATTACCAGCAGACCTGCACCCAGCGCGATAGTGGAGATGCCGATTGGCGATTACGAAGTGGAGATCTGAGCGAACAACAAGCAGCGCAGAACTCAGGCAAACGTGGCTAGCAAAAACGAATAATGTGCACTCTGAGAGTCTCGTAAGAAGGTCGGAGATGCGTTGGTTGCTGGACATCTGCTGTCTGTTACGTCCTAACGTTCACCACTGTCTGCTAGTCTTTGGGGCCATTTAGTATTCGCGTGCCTATGATCACGTGTCGGTGCCGTAGTCATCGTCCCAAAAGGGAGCGGAAAAGAAAAAGCCGTTTCAGGGCGGAGCGGCACCGGCGCAGACTCTGATATGTTTCATTTCGAGCCATCTTCTCTAGTTTTGAACCCTACCTAGCTATGGGTTGATGCGACCGGATGGAAATTTTCCATAATATAGTTTATCGCCAGAAGAAACAAAACCACCCGGCAGTTACGTTTCTAATATACTATCTGAACCAAATGCCGCGTCGAGCTCAAAATTGCAATCTTTCCTGCTGGGAAGAAGTGGAAAAATAAAGACTAACGGCATGGACGAAACTCAAACGAGCGGAATCGCAACTTGCAGACTTAGCACCGACTGGAACTGGCTGCATTATCACTGGGTATGTGTCTGGAATTGTGTCGCAATGATTTCTTCTCATTGTGGCAGCTCTTTGCCGTTTGCCCTATGCCTTATGCTCAAGAGTCATAATTGCAATTTTAGCTTTTTTACGAGCTGAACTTGGGAGCATGCATAAATATTGGAGCCTCGGGACTGGAACCAAATTCTTTGGAGATGAAGCCAGAAATGGAGCACTGTGGCCGCCCGCTCTAGTTCCGTGTAGATAACAGCGTAAGTAGCAAGTTGTACAGCAAATCAATTGGGTCTTCCATAAGTGTCCGTCCTTTTGTGCCCTCACTCGATCTGCCCTACACCGTGCCTTAGATGTGGAGGTTATCTAATTTCATCTCCTGCATGCAGATTGCAGTGCCTTGAGTGTGGAACTAATTTTAATCACGTATGGCATTTTCACATTGAGCTGCATTGGAGAATTTGTATAAAAAAAAGACCATATCTTTCTTTACGTGCTGTTTTGTGGAAGTCAGTTAGCCAACTCTTGTTAGCGTGCTGTTTCACGTCTATTTTGCTAGAGCAACTCTGCTGCTCCAAATTTGTCTAGAGCCACATTGCCGTGCTGCTCTCACTTAACTAGGTTAAGTGGATCTTGTGTTTAGGGAGTGGGAGCCATTTGTTGTCTGACCGCCATAACTTTTCAGACGTCCTTGTACTTACACTTGTACACTGTTGCGAAGTACACTCGGGTGTATTTGACAACTTGAGATAGACTTTGGCTGTTTTTGGCACTGTTCCGGGAAGCCCACAGTCTCACTACAGATATTTCTTGTAGATAAAAGCTCAGGGTTAACACCGACTTTCAGAGGGCCTTATATTCATATACTATATTCATCCCAACAATTTGTTGTACGAAGTGGAGCACGAAACTTTCGACATAGTTCATTTCTTGACATATCTCCTATCGCATATACCCCTTCTTAACATCATTAAGCATTTAACAGTTCATCAGAAACAATATAACTTCATATAAAATAGTCTCACAATGGACTACGGAACCGTGGAGCTGTACCATGAGTTTCTCAACCAGATGGAGTCGTGTGAGTTCAACAACAGCTTGATTAACTTGGCTACCTCACCTTCTCCGGAATCTTTCACACCTCCTATACCTTCTACACGACATTTAGCATCGATAGCGTCACGACAAACATCGCCAAACCGACCTCGATCGCCGCTGGAACGGCCGTCGCTGTCTTCTATTCAAAGTGCACACTCTTTAGTACAGACTAACGTCGCACTTTCTAGGCCGCAGCAATTGCTTAATCTCAACCTCCACCTCGACGTAAATACGTATTACAACAAGTTGACAGGACTCATCTGTCAAATTCCGTTCCACTGCAGTGGAATAGATGAGGATCTGTCTCAAAGCTTAGCACATAATATGACTCAGAGCAGAACCCAGAAGACATATCAGGAGACCTTTGCTGGTCAGTGCTCTCCTGTATTGATTCCTGATGCTTACCTTGGAAATGTTTCTGCATCGACATCACCATCCTGTGTCGATCTTTCATTTAATGAGTACGTATCGACTGGTTGTGTCTACGAAGAGGAAGACGATGACGAATTCTACTACTCAGATGATGGTGATGGTGCAGATTTGGCATTTGATGAAGAGGACGAGGAAGACGAAATAAATCCTCTAGCACCAGGATTGTTTCCTAAGATGAATATCGGCGACGACGAGAAGTTCATGAAGTTCGACTCGTTGCCCTTGACGCCGTCATATGTGGCAAAATAAAGAGGAAATTGCTCTATCTAGATAGAGTGGATGAAGACTCTGGCTTTCTTGTTCAATTCTGTTTCTACGAAACTCTAGTTGCAATCATAGACGTGATGGCAGCTACGTTTTCTGATTTTATTAATAGGTTTACTTCTATATTAGGTTTTGTTCTGTTTGGGGCTTGTATAATAGCTATGTCTACGTGTTATATGGTATTGTATGGTAGATTAAGAGTGGAATAAGAGTAGAATGAATAGTGATATTGTGTGTAAATCTGTGCACGCTGAAGTGGACTGCGAAAAAAATGGAGTATAAGCTTCATAGTTTAAATTAGAGGGCAGTTTGCACAATTTGAACCAATCATCGTGAAATCGAACCCAAATACCATAATAGTATCTTCAAGTTTCTTCTTATTATTTCCTTATAATTTTAAAAGAAAGAAATGCTCTTGAAGACTTTGCCATATGTGTATCCGTACTCTCTGTACTTGAACTCCTTCTTGTGAGAATCTGTGCGTAAATTATGGTCTGAAAAAATATCAGAGCTGAATTTTTCACTATTCACAATTCACCTTTCACAGACCTCTAGTCTTCTATCTTCACCAACACACTTAATTACAACATGTTGCAAGCCAAAAGTGGGATGAAAATCGCCACCAGAAGTGTATCTCTGTTCTCCAAAAGATTCCAGAGCACTTCTTCGGGAGTTTGGACTGACTTTTCCAAAAGGCTGGCTTCGTTAAAGTTGAACTCGCCAGAAGTCAAGCAAGGATTGTTGCACAAGATTAACCCGGAAGAGGGCCCAGCTTCTATTTCAGATTATAACAGAAGATTGGCATACCATTCACCAGAAGACATTGATGAGACTTTCAAGCAGGCGTACGAGCTCTTGCAACAGGAAGCTGAGTTGAAGTACAAAGAAATCGAAGGTTACAAGAAGAGGTTGGGTGAAGCCAAAGACGCCAAAGAAGTCGAATTTTTGAAAAAGTCCATCGATAAATTGTTGGTCGATGCCGAAGTCAAAAACCCTGAAGTCTTGTACAATGTTGAGTATACTGATGCCGAATTGCTCGACAAGTCTCAACCCGTGTACAGACACTTGTTGAAAGAAAAATGGGAAGCATACGACTTGATGATCACCATGCAAAGATTGGAACAACTCCACATGATTCCAGACACTTTGCCCACATTGGATCCTAAAGTCGACGTGAAAGTCAAGTTCCCTCATAACGTCAAAGAAGAATTCGCTGACTGGGTGGTTCCAGGCACTGTCTTACCTGCTTTTGCTGTGTCTCAACCTCCAACTATCCAAATCCAGGAGTTCGAAACTGTAGAAGGAAAGAACTTGTACTCTATAGTTTTGGTCAACCCAGACACTCCAGACTTGAAGACCAACTCCTACTCTACTACCTTGCAATACGGATTGGCTAACGTCCCATTGGACAACGTAGACAACGTCATAGATACCAGCAAGCTCTTCAGCCAGGGCGAAAAATTCACCTTCAAAGATTATCAGCCCTTGGTGCCCGAGAAGAATTCCCAGACTCAGAGAGCTTGTTTGTGGGTATTCAGACAAGCTGAAGAGTTGACTCTTGGTGAAATTGCCAGAGAGAACTTTGATATTAGAGATTTTGCACTGAAGAATAATTTGACTGCGGTAGGTGCCCATATCTGGAGACAACGCTTCGACAGAAGTGTCAACGATGTCAGGAACAAGTACGGCTTGGGCGAGGGAAGAGTATTCCGTAGAGTCCGCGGTACTGCTCCGGTGGTGTAAGTGTATATAGCATATTGTAAATAGTCAATGTATAAAGTCACTAAAGCTATGCGCTACCATGAGAAGAAAGAGGTTATAACGACAGAAACAACAAACAAATATATGTTCTGGTATAATGGACTTTGCATTCTTATCTGTTATCTTTTTATCGAGACTTTTGATGCCTTTCGTTCGAATATCCGTTCTATTTGCCAGTAGATTCATTTCTTCGCAGCAGCGCTGTCAAAAATCTGAATCGCACTGAAATGAATTAGACAAAAAGATTTCAGAAGACGGATTCCACAATATTTCTGTTCTTCAATTTATAAACAATTCTGCGACAAGAAGTTGACAATATCTCACAAAGGAATGTCATGGAGAAGTCTGAACTAGATATTCGTAGACGCCAGTTGGCTCTGGTGAACAGAGAGGCCTGGCTGGGAGAATATGTCTTTTCCACAGCGAACAAGCTTGATTCCTCACTCAAGAAAAACACAGCTTTCATCAAGAAGGTCCGCACAGGCATTAATTCTGACCAGTACAAGTCCATTCTCAAGGATATCGAGACTGTTTCGCTTGAGAAGTACATTTCGGAAATCATCACATCTTTGTCCGAAGCTTTGTTCAAAGTGCTGAAATCTGAAGACATCTTGGCCGCTATGGAAGTCGTGCTGGCTCTCCACCAACGGTTTCCAACCCAATTGGCTCCCTACTTACTCATAAACCTCCTTGTTGGAGTAGCCAATCCAATTCGTGCCCACCAACTGGTTTTGAACGACCAAGACAGAGAGAAAGAAGAAATTGCACGAATCTCGCGGCAGAAGAACGTACTCAGACTAATAGGAGAGTTCTACATAATTGGTATATTTCGTAAACTTAACGATTGTACTAAAGATATGGTGCCAGATGATATTTTACGTAAGTTTTCCAAGTCTGCAGCTGAGCCTATTGTGACGCCAGTGTTGAAAGATGTGTTGAACTTTGAGATAAATCTCGGGAACTCTCTTGGAATCTTGCAGGCTTTCTTAAAACGATTTCAGCACATAATATACGATGAAAATAACGATTTGCTCAGTTCTGAAGTTAAAAACGTTTGGAAACAAATTTTCATGATCTACACGAAGGCTGTTTTCAGCATCCAGGTCGACCTCAATCGCCAGACTGTAAGCGTCGCTAGCAGAAACAAGAAGGCGGCTATAAGAACAGGTAAAATCCTCGATGAGCACACTTTGGAATTGAATGAAGTAACAGAATTGTTGGAAAAATTCAAATCTGCAGCAGAATTTTTTGGGGGTGTAGTAGGAATGACACCTCCGAAATTATCTACTGAGAACAGCATTCAAGTATCCGAATCTTCCACTGTAGAAGTCGTAAAGCAAAAATCTCTAAACGAAGATGAATTGGGAGGAATATGGGAAGATATCAGAGAAAAGAATTTCTATACAAAGATACCTTCTTTGGAAGAACTACAAGAACAGTATCCACTTATAGAAATCAACACAACCAAAGATGGTGAAAAAATTGAGTACTTTCTATCCAAACTAGAAAATGTACCCCAAACCAACGTTGACCAACTAGTTGTAGATTTTAATCATCTCCATTTAAACAACAAGGCTACCAGAAACAGAATTTTGAAATTTCTCATTGAGACACCAGAAATCAGCAACTTGAAGTACTACTCCAGATTCCTAAAGATAAATGAGTCGAGATTGTCTGATTTGATTCACGAATTGATTGAATTCCTCGATAAAGGCTTTAGATCACAAATATATCATAACAAATTGAATTTTAAGAATATTTACTTCTTCGTTGAATTGATCAAATTCAAGATGATTCCGACCCATATTATATTCCATAAGATTAGAACTTTGACTTTGAACATTACTTCAACAAATAACATCGACATATTGTCTGTTTTCTACGAGCATGCTGGGAGATTCTTGTTGAATGAAACTGAGTATCGTGAGTTGATGTTGAGCATGATTTCGCTATTGAAAGAAAAGAAGAAGGCGCAAAATCTCACTATCGATGAGAAAATGGCTATTCGTAATTTGCTTGTTGTCATAGATCCGCCAATAACCAAAGTCAACAATTTGCAACAACCGAAATACACTGTCATTCAACAGTATATAAGAAGACTCATAAAAGTTGAGTTGACAACCAGGACAGCATCACAAGTTTCTGTCGAACTTAGAAAGGTAGACTATCGAGCTGATAAGAACAACTATTTTGTTTTGATCGATTGCTTGTCTAGTCCTGAAGATTTGAATTATGACAATATTCCTTCACTTGCGGAAATTTTGGAAAAGATTTCCAAGAAAAATAAGCACGTATTGGCCAGAACTGTCGATACCATTATAGAAAAAATCATTCGTGGTTTAGAAGAAAACGACTACAGACTAAACAGAGTAAGAATGGCCCATATCAAGTACATTTCGGATATCTTCAACTACAAGCTCGTTAACTTCAAGTTCATGAGAGATTTGCTATACAAGATTGTCACTTACGGACATCCAAATAAGCAGCCGCTTCCAGGAAATAGAAACATATCTATTGATTTACCAGACAACTACTTTAGAATCCAGCTATGCTGTCTTTTATTGATGTCTATAGGGTCTGTGGTAGAAGTCGGAAGGAGGAGGAAAAGAATCCAGAAGAATTCTGAACAAGAAGATGTCAACATTTCAGCCTTGCGAGACTTTTTGATTTTTTTGCAGTATTACACCTACTGCAAGGAACAGCCAATCCCTATGGAATTGGAATTCAGAATTAATGATGTTTTAGTTAAATATATTGATACAGGTATGGTTAGGTTTGTTGGCTTGCATGAGTCTGTATTGGCCTTGCAGGGTGTTGTGGAGCGAAACAAGTTGAGAGCAGAGCTGAACGAATTTGATGATGAACCTGAAGATGATGAATATGAAGATGAACTTGAAGATGATGATTTTGAAGACGATGAAATTGATAACTATTCAGATGATTATGATGAAGATGATGATGACGATGACGACGATGATGATGACGATGACCAAGAAGAAGAAGATGAAGAGCATGATGACGAATCTGGATCAAGTGATGGAGAAAGTGAAATCGGCGATTCTCTGGATGATGAGGACATTAAGAATCATGCGCGCGTTCTTACTGAAACTGAAAAGATCAAGCAAGCAGAGGAGAAGAAGTTTGCAGATGAGTTGGAAGAAGAATATAAAAAGATTGTCCTAGATTCATACGTGTCCAACCAAAGTATAGCATCATCATCAAGAGGTAAATTCAGCGTACCCATCCCAACAAGAGTGGCCAACGACTTTCCTTCCGAAAGTAAGGGCAAGGTTGGCTTCAGTCTCTTAACAAAGAGCGGAAAGAAAACGAATGTGAAACAGCTCAATCTACCAACCGATACAAAATTTGCCGAAACTATTCTAAGAGAGAAGGCAAACCAGCAAGAGCATAAGGAAAGAATTATGAATTTAGTTATGAATATGGAAACTTAGTACTACTACATACACATAATTAGTTGAATAATATTGACAATTGATTCGTTCTCGGAAGGTTTTCTAGGGCCCATTAATTCTATTGGATATCTCCATTGCTACATGGAAATCATTGTGTTCGATAGCATTGTCGATTTCCTCCTTGCATTGAGGACAATACATGGTCTGCAATAAAGTGTTGAGGAAGTCTTCGGTGCCATTACTGTGAGGTTTTTGGCGCTTTTGAAGAGATTGGAAAATATCCAATTTCCTCTTTGCGGGATTTTGGGTTGATGGACTATTCAGCCTAGGTTGAAGCATTTCTTTGGCATTCCTGAATTTGGTTTGTCTCTCCTTACTATGCTGGATTTCGGAATTGCTCTTGAGAGTGAGATCCAAGGAAGCTTGTGTTTGATAATCTTCAAACAATTTTTTGATATATTTTGAATCGTGCTTTTCTGAAGACAGTCTCAAGGAAGTGCCTTGTACCTTGTTTTCTGAACGTTTGGGGCTCTTGGAAGCTTCAACGATATGATTGGACTTTTGAAAGTCATCAAATAGCTTCTTGATATAGGTTTTGTCTTCGCTCGAAATTATTCGTGGCTGCGGAGCAGGGGAAGGTTCCTTTTCCTGTTTTTCCAACGCTGATTTGTTAACTTCATCAAACATCTGCTTCAATTTCGCCTGTGCAGATTCCTTGTCAATTTCTGTACTCCCAGTATAGGAGTCTATAAGGCTAGAATCATTAGCCCTTATGAAATTGGAAATGGTTAATGAAAGATGGCTAATGGACGCTATCTTTATTGTCTTGGGATCAATACTTTGCGCTTCCAATTCTTTCAACGTTTTTCCGCTATTGAGTTTTGCTGTTTCTGTTATCGCGTCAAGAAGATCTCTTAGAATTCTATATCCAATTTGCTCAAAATGCTCCCATAGCCTATCCAAAGAACTATATTGCATCAACTGGGCTTGCTTAGAGCGTCGGATTCCGCTCGATGTACCTAAGTTAATCGACAACGTTTTGGGTCTTTTAATGACACCCTTTTCTTTGCTTGAAACTTGCAGCATTGACAAACGTAAATTCTCCTCGTCGAGCTCGATCATTCTATTATACAAATCCCCTGCAAACACTTTGATCCACGAATCAGCATCTCCCAATGTCTGCACCGGGTGCTTTGCCAAGAAGTTCTTGCGGGACATCATTGATTTTACATCCATTCTATTCACTAGTTCTCGGCGATGGTTTCCTCTGACAATCTCGTATATCTTCTTTGCCAAAGGTATATCATCATTAAACTCTTCTTCAATGGCCTCCAAAGTAAAGTTTTCTCTAATGTACGAAATCCCCTTATCCGGCGGCACTCTCAATTTCTGTAGGACGAAGTCTCCTGTCTTGCCACCCATGCTGGTAACGTCATTCAACTCAAAGTTGTTTAAGAAATTGTAGGTCAGTCGGTTTCTAATCACACATTGGTTGTCTGGTTTCTTGAATCCACCAGCAAGTTTGGCAATTTGTTTGTTGCTGGCTATTCCTGCGGATGTGGTGTATCCCATTTCGTCGTAAAGGGCCTTACGGATATCCAAGACAACCATAGATCCAATTAGCATGCATACATCATCCCAGTCATCTATTGTCGGTGGTTGCTCGGGAGATTGTTGCGATAAACTCATAATTGCGTTATTTTGTATCAGGTTCTCTTCTTCGGCGGACTTTATTACGACCCCACGAAATTGTAGTTCTTCAGGTAAAGTGTCGGGCAACGAAGGCATGTAATCGGAATCTTGACCTTCTGCTAGTAGGGGGAATAGGCTAAGAAGCTTTTTGTATACTAGTCTTCCTAGATCCAAATACGACTCGTCTACACTAGCTTTCTCCACCAAATCACAATGTTGCTGGAAGATCTTTACGATCTTCCTACTCTCACGACGATAAGGATCCAAGGACACCTTGTGTGTTGCCTGGTTGGGCAATCCCTTAGTATACGCCCAATGCGATTCTCCTTTTTTGAAAACAGCAGCATGGGCACACACAAGATTGGGACACTTTTGTTTGGCGGACTGGAGGGTGTCCAATCTGCCAATGCCAAACTTACGAGCAGCATAGGAGACGGCAATCAAAGTCAGCCACTGAACACAAACTACGGGTGTTTCCACAGGTAATCCCAACCGCAACTGTTCTACTTGGGCAAAAAACGCGTTGAGATCTATAAGCGATATCACAGAGAGTGGCAGTAAGTACGATAGCAGTGGGTCATTCAAATCACGGAGATTCTTAAACGTGAACTGGGAGGTCGAATACGCGGCTGTTGTAGCCAAACATGAGCCTGGCGGAAATTCCTGTTTCACAGACATGTTTCATTCACAGTGCGTTTTATGTGGACATATCAAAAGTGTGGAATTACTATTGGAAAATAAGTCACAAGAAAGGTGTGTAGGGTTTATCAGGATATGATTATAAATTGTTTAAATCATCTTTCGCAGACTCTAAGCGAGACGCGCAATAAATTTATTTTGCGAGAGATAAATGCTTCAGTGGATCTAACCAAAAAAAACCAAAAAAGATGTCTACAACAGTGAAATAGAAGTAAGTAAATGCTAGTATCGGAAACTAAATGTACTTACAACAGAAAAACCCACAAAATAGAAGTTGTTCTCCGCGAAGAACAGTTGGATCTTCCAGCGTAAAAATGCTAAAATGTCATTAACAGTCAAAATTTAAAATTCCGCTCCATTTTGTAGTTCATTAAGTGTACGATTTCTTCAAAATGGGTCCTGATAGCTTTTGGTAAGTTGGGCGATTTGTTCAGTGGAACTATCGCTCGTGTAGTTTTCTTACGATACTTACAAGTGCGTACAAGGTCTCCGGAAAGGTCACCAAATAAGGAGATTTTGTCATTCATTTTGCCTAGGATCCTTTCATCAGAAGGTTCGCAGTGTTACAGAGAGTATTCAGGTTGTGGTGGGCGATCTTTTCTGCGATGCTTTGTTCAATTTGGAGAGGCGAATGGAGTTCAAGAAATTCGGGAAACCTTTCAAGTCTTGAGAATTCGAGAGTAAACTTTTTGGATTCATTGCGACGATCTTCTTAGAGAACTGAGCAGGCATATGGGCATGGGTGGGAAAATAAGACGAATGATCTTTGTCGGTGAGATTTTGCAGCCAATCTTGCTGCGAGTATCCTGAGTTGCAGGCCATAAACCTGCTTATCTGCAACAGAGTCATCACTCGCGACATTTTCTCTCGACAATAAAAGTTCATTATCAAAATCTTAGTTAAGCGATTTAATCGCAATAAAAGCGCTTTCTACGATCCCAGCAGAGTAATTGGAGTGTGCACGATCATCAAATGGTTCAGCAGAGCAGCTACAATGCTCGGGAGCTTTCGGCTAAGCAAACCAAGGTCGTGGAAAGCATTTCGTCTTGTAGGTGATGATTTGAATTAAATACCCCTGTGTGACCAAAACAGAAAGCTCGTATGGCGCAGTGGTAGCGCAGCAGATTGCAAATCTGTTGGTCCTTAGTTCAATCCTGAGTGCGAGCTTTATTTTTTAAACTCTAAATCTTTTTATATGGAAATTGCAGAGTAGAGTGGTGATATTACATATGTATGTCGTATTTTGATATCTTGCTTTAATAACCGATCTATGTATGCTACATTTCATATAACTCCGAGTATAATTCAATATCTTTGCCTTTAGTCCATTTGCGGCAATCATCGATTAACTTAGGAGGACCACAAGCAATCAACCATTTCTCATCGACGTCAACAGCAGCAGTTAAGTTGCCAAAAGCATCGTCAAAATTTGGTCTGCCATCATGGATTGTGCTGAAATGGTCGTTTTTCTTTTCTTCTTTGTCAGTAGCCATATTAGCCATCTCTATGTTGGTTGTACTATCACCTTCTAACAAAGCGTCTGCCTCTTCATCAAATATCGTGGAGGCAGATTGTTGCTGGTTCAGACTACCAGTATTACTGGTGATGTAAATCTGTACTTCACTCGACCTTTCAGGAAGTAAATGGTCAAGAATGAAGGTATCATCAAGGCTCCGTATACACCAGATAAGTCGTATAGGTATAGATCTATTGGAATTTACGAAGTACTTGTAGATGGGCAACCCGAACGAAATACCGCTTCCTCCGCAAATGATATTCACATGTCTAGCTGTGGTGAAAAACTGTGGGGGCAATGATGGGAATGGTCCAGTCATGGTGTATGGCGAAGTGATGTCAATGGGAAAGTTGACAGGCCTGTTCATGACCAAGTCCAAAGTCGATTCCGAATCGTCGTTTGTAGAAGCAATTGTAAAAGGGTGGGTCGCATAGAGCCAGGCGCTGATGTTTGTAGCCAGGTACCCCAATCTTATGTGAGAGCCTGGTAAGTAGGAAGGGAAGGTTTCTGGTCGGGGGATCCTTATGATTTGCATCTTAGAGTAAGGAGATTCCACTACCAGGATATCGTGTAAATAGTAAGACTTGAAGAATCTCTGGAACATCTGATAGCCTAACAATGTCAAGTTGATCACTTCCAAAAAGGGGACGCCCGGTCTCGCGTGAAATGCGATCAAAACCACAAACAACCATAAGGTAACATTATGCAAAATGTAGAATAAACGATAATTTCTTCTTCTCATGACGTTTACAGATGCAAATATAAGCACCGGCATCAAGACAAAAACGGTGACTCCAAGGAAATTGTCGAACTTAAAGATCTTTGCTGCCAAAGTACCTTCCTTCGTCCATTTGTACAAAAATCCAAGACCGTGGCCAATTGCAGTAGCAAAAATCAATCTTGAGATCCATTTGTGGAGATTCAACTTCTCTAAATAGTAGCCACTTTGGTACCCTACAATATTGGGAGGTCTGAGACTTATGAAGATCGTGAAAGGAACCAAGCTATACGCCATTCTTCCGAGTCTCTTGACTGCTGTGGTATAATTCTCTGAAAGTTCTTCAATGTGGAAAATGCTGAGAAATGCAAATATGGCCAGCCAGGCCAAAGTCGAAGCCCAAAACGGAATTGACACAACACTTCTCCACCAGCTGGAAGCTCTTCCTGTTTCAGCCCAGTTCTTGAAGTATATCTTTTTAACAGAAATGCTCAACACTAAGTGGACAACAGAAAGTGCTAGTATCACATATCCATACTTTATGTTCACTGTGTGGTGGTGACCAGCATGTCTTCGTTCCAAAGGTTCGATTTCCGAAGCAATAGACAACCAGCCCATCTTGACCGGCTATAAATGGATGGTAGTTGATCAAGACAAATAGTTTACGTGGGAAAATCCTATAGGTATAAAGCAAGCTCAATTGGAATTGAAAAAAATAAACTGAGAGCTTCTTCTACTATAATTGCATTTATTTAATCACGTCTATTTAGCTTCGGTGGAGCTGAAGCTTTCAATGGTAAAAATGTATCAAACAGGCAGTTGTTTTCCAGATGGTTTCATTTTGTGTGGAAATGACAATTATGTAATTAAATTGTATGATATGCACTCTATGAAAAAGTTTCTATGAGAACGAAGTGAATCTTCTGCTCTCCTCAATACTCTCAAACAGAAATACAGAGATAGGAAATGGCAGAAATAGCTCAAGCTGATTGGATTCTTGTAGATTGTAGTTGGAAGCTTAAATGTTTTTATCTGAAAGTGAATTCCTACTTGTATAATCTGTATATCTTGCTTATTCCTCTATATTATAATTGGCGAGTTCTCTCGCCAGTGGCTCAAAATACATATGTGAACTCTTACCAGGCGTGCATTAATAATTTGCTACCAGCGTAAGGAAGTAGATACTATTTGTTATAGGAATAGTATTAGAATAAAGTTAGTGAAGAAGATGTTTTTTTGTGCTGGAGAGTAGTTGCTTTATGGTTCACTTGATAATACTGATTTGGTAGAGGAGGAGGTGTTTTGATACTGAAATACAGCAGATATCTCCCTTGCTTTCCATTGATCTACTTGAATTTAGAGTGATTATTTCCAATTTGATTTAATCCTATGTTTGTATCATATCTTCATCATTGTATAGGCCCCTGGAACATTTGTTAACTGAAGTGTTGAGTTGATTCCGAATCACACGTTGGCCAGGAGGTAGCAGCTTCTTCTCCTTGCAATATATAAAGGATGAATCAAAACCACATGTTGCCTGTGCTACTTGACGAAAATTATAAATCAAGTCCAAAGGCCACACTGATTACAATGTTGTGTTGGCATGTCTATGATTACTCACGAAATTAGATAGCCTATCTTCTCGGTTTTTCGAAGTCATTCTACGGTGACTAGTGTATATTTAATATCAGTGGGGACATAGTGTTCATTTTCCCAATTGAACACATTCATGAGAAGGAAAATCTCTTTGACAACCTTAGCCAGTATTAAGGCTGAAGATAGCCTTCACTGAATCTCGATCTCATCGTCAGCAAGCCTGTTTTATTCTTCTTGTATTGAAACTATGATACTCGCTTGCATGGGTATGGATGCAAAGTGGCTTGTTTTCGTAACAAAAAACTATTCGTGTGGACACCAAGGTACAATTTTTTCTACCCAGCAGCCAAGTACACTTCTTTAAATAGATCAAGTAGATTCGTAGAACCTCCAATACCATTCTTGGGCTTATGCTTACCTTTGCACAGGTGCAAAAAATACGAGAGAAATGCGCACATGAACTATGCATTAACTCGGGTAATAGCTTCTTTTGCAGCTATCTGTACAGAGCACATGGCTAAAAATTAGGCACAAAACGTTAAAGTTGTACTGATATTAAAGAAGATTTCTGTAAAGTAAAGTAGAGTTAGAATATAGCAAGTATTTATCTCTCTCATATTTTATTTCAAAATATGTGCAGCCATCTGATATTAATCTTCCTCACAAACACTCCTGGATTTGCATTTTGTGGAACAGTTACTCATGAGTATAAAGATGTCTTTGAATTCCTTGATGAGACAAAAGAACTCAATCTTTTGAACATATCCTAGATATTCCATCATTTAGTTAGTTATTAGTCTACCAATAATCGCCAATGCTTATATATATATATATATATATATATATATATATATTGCTTTACTATTATTTAAGTAATGCCAAACTGACCTTTTTGATATCGGGCTCTATTGTACAGTTCGAATGGCGGAAATAAAACGTCGAGTCGGTCTCCACAGAACTGTCCTGTTAGAAATTCTACCACCCTTGCTCTATGTGAATTCTCTAGAATAAGCATGGGCAAATGATAATGGCGTATAAGTACTAAGAATCACGGTGATGTTTTCTAAAATGTATGTAAATGTTGAGACATTTACCATATATTGAACTGTGTATTGAATTAAAAAATATATATCTAAAGCTTGTAGTGTTCTTCATTGCTTCCAGGGAATTTCTTAGGAATACAAGCTGTTGTCTCAATTGAAGTGATCACAGCGCTATTAAGATACCATTGAAGTAGAAAGCATTCTTGTTCAACAACTCAATAGCCTCTTCTTAGTAACTCGTGGCCGATTGAATCGAATTACCTACTACATTTGCTTCTTGTTTCATCTTCGAAAATTGCTCCAGCAACCTTGATAACTCCATTATTGACCATGGGTTCTATTCCAGCAATGTGTTCTTTGAATAAAGAAATTCTATCATCGTCAGGTTTGTCGTAGAGAAGGACACTGTACTCAGAAGACATGGAAAGGAAATTTAGATAGTTTGGCTTTTGATTAAATCCTAGTAAACCAAGGGTTATTGTGAATAGAAGATATGCCTAATTCAATTCTGTCCAACCCATTTAATTCCATTTATGCTGGGCCGCAACTTTACGTAAATGTTATATTACCCCCTCTTGAAAGTAACAGGGCTATTGGTATTGTATTACTCAACCAAAAACGAGGTGTTGCGAAATTCCAACTACAACATAGAATACAATTGTTCCCATACAATTGCATTGTAGACCTCGGAATTTTGAATGACTCTCCCGGGGAACGTCTAGCTTGCAAACTTATGGAACTGATAGTAAGAGAGACTTGAATTATTTTTGGATCCCTTCGCTTACTTTCAAATCAAAATAATCAAAATATAATTTCAAATTTGAAGTCTTTTTGAAGTTATACTTTGAATAATTTGTACACAACCAATTGTCAGAATGTCAGAAGACTTTAAGGATGGATAAGTAGCTGAAAAAGACACCCACTATTCCAAGAAATCAATATTACCAAAAAGGAGCGTCTTATTTGATTTTACCTTTCAAATAAAACGATGTCAAAGAAGTGGGTCCTCGCTGTCGTAATTAGTATTGCTGTCATTGCTTTCATTTTGCTTGAACTTGTAAGATACCGCTTTTCAAACAATTCCACCAGATTCTTTGGCTATTCTGAGCACTGCAAGCTTATTTGTGTCATCAGGCAAATTAATTGGACCCACCTACAATGTTTATTCCGATGGTTACGCAAGATTCCGAGATAGAAGGTGGTAGAGGAACTATTATAGTCTGAGATCTATGTAAATTCGTTACTTTTAATACTTGGCAAAGAACAGAAGACGCCTAGAGTAGAATACTTCTTTGTCCGGTACTGTGTAATTATTAAAAATACTTAACCTAAAGATAACCTGTAGAAGAATTTACTAAACAATATGGTAAATCTCGTTTAGTGCCCTATAGAAAGTTTCGCAATAAAAATCATTCAGCTTGTTATTGCATCTATTGCTGAATTATGCTTCAGACCAATTGCTCTTCAATTTGAGGCAACTAAGTCAATCAATCATGGTTGCAACATTTATACAACAATGCTCCTCTGTTTAGAAGTAGGTTCTTTGACTTCAAAGGTACAACATTTAGCATGCACTTTTCAAAATAATGTACATTGGATTAATACTCTTGCAGAGTTTTCCTAACCTTCTAAATTATATAATTAGTCTTTAATAAATAGTAGTAATAAATAACGCGGATTAGCAGATAAGTGTGGAAACAAGCTTAGATAACTTCTTGTTAAAATCAAATGCTTCATATCCAGAATCTTTAACATGTTTGCTAATCTCTCTGTTCTGTTGCTGCTTGGCAAATAGCAGGTTGATTTGGTCGAATATACTTTCGACCTTATTGATATTATCGCTGTTACCCAAGTTCTTGTTGGGCGTGAATACCTTTACGATTTTTGTCTTGTAGTTGTTATTCACAGCAGATGAACGTCTACTATTTGCAATTTCAGGGAAGTATGAATTCAAAGGTTGGTTCATCTCATTGCTTATAGTTGAGTCTTGTGGTGAATTGTCGTTGTTGATATTCATCTCTATAACCTTGATTTCTCTGGCTCTTAAACTGATGAAAACAGTTCTTGATGTGATACTTTCGTAGTCATAGTTATTCTGGTAAAACATCAAATCATTCTTCATACAGTTGGTAACCTGTGTCTCCAACTTGGGGTTGACTGGACACGACTGAATGCTAAATTCCGATCTAAACTCGTCTGTGAAAGCAACAATAGGAAGCAAGGGCTTGTTCTTAAGCACTGGAAGTCTCGAAGCAGAATATTTGTACCTAGTAGACTCATCATCACCATTACCCTTCAATGTAATAGTACATTGATCAGTTACAAAACTATCTGCTTCGTCTATATCAATATAATGAGTTTCGACTTTAGGTTTTGTCTTGATTGGATTTATCTCTAAAATTGAATTGTTCGAATTCTTGACGCTGTACCTCAATTTCATTATCTCTTTACATTTCAGTTTGATAACACTCTTGTTATGTTCTGTGATATTCTTGACTGCAACGTCGTCAACCAAAGGTGCATACACGCTCGACTTGGCCCTCTTGATGGTGATATTCTTCATGTGTGAGTTTGAAGCTGAGCCATCATTGTAGCTTTCTTCATTCATAACGTTGTTTCCATTGCCATTCATATTGTAAAGGTCATACATCGACTGAGTTCTCGATAATTTCGTGGGTGTTCCCACAATAGTGCCATGTTGGCTGTTGTTAGAAGAATGAGGTATGTTATTTGAAATGGACATAGGCGTCGTGGGCTGCCATTGAAACTCTTCATATTCAATTGCTGGCGACGGAGTTCTCATAGATTGAATAGAAGTCCGCTTTGACAAACTACCAAAAGAAGCAGGAGGAGCAAAGTCACTGTTGGAGAAATATGTAGCTCCAGTTGGGTTTGAGTTATTGGAATTGGAATAAGGAATAGAATGCATCGAGTTGCTTGTGTAAGAAGCTCCAAATGAATTCTTCCATTTTTCCATGAAACTACCTCCAATTTTCGACAATGAATAGTTTGAGTACGAAGAAGAGGAAGAAGAATTTAATGAAGACGAAAGATGAACCATAGATGAACTCTTGGATAACGAAGATGTATAGTTAGTACCATCAACTGCCGTTGTCATGGAAGCCTTTGCAATTGGAATTCCTTTCATAGCCAGTTCTACCTGCTTGTTTGGAGTCGTAGTTGTTGTACTTGCCGAAGATTTTCTGGGAATCTCCCAGCCCTTAACTGAAGGAGTAGATCCCAAAAATGAATTATCAGAAGACTCGTATGAATTAGCCAAGCTCGTGGGCTTTATTGGTATAGGATGGCTAGAAGTATTCAAAGGAGAACTCATTCTGGGAGAAACAGATGTGTTTCTCGAGAAATCGTCATGAGCTCTGGGGCTGATGCCATCACCACTAGACCGAGAAAAGTCTTCAAAACTTGAAAACTTGCTAGAGTTGTTGTTGTCGTCGTCGTTCTCACTTGCTTCGTTGAATGAATTGTTACCATTCTTCTCGTTCAGCGAAAGCTTCGCTGATGGACTGTAGGGTATTATGCCGTTGATTATAAAGATCAACTTCTTTGCCACTACAGGATTTCCAGTCATGATCACCACTCTGGTTATTTCTCTATTCTTTGAATTTGGAACATGGTGATATGGCCTAATACCCAACAGCTCTCTATATGGAATCAACAACGCTAACAAACTTGCCAAGAAAGTGTTATTGTTGCATGTTCCATTCAAAGCATTAAGATCCGTACTTTGCAGTAGATGGGAATTGTTGTGGAAAGATGAGTTGTAGGCGTAGTTGTACTTTCCCAAGTTCTTCCCATCTTTAAACTCGAGCCAGTTCAAAATCTCAAGCACCCAGTTCAACAACATCGGATTATACTGAGATCTCTCGTTCTTGATGGCCGACTTGATGAGGTAGTTACAGTTGATTATCTTGGGTATGTTGGCACTGTAGTAGATCAATTTGATCAACTTGAAGAGCTGGGAACCTATGTCGTCTGCCTGCAACATATAGCTGGGAAACTGGATTCTTTTGTTTATGAGATATGGGCATGAAGTGAGTTTGTTGTCGTTGTCGTAAAAGGAGTCGTTATTAAGGTGCATAATCAATTTCTTGTATACTATCTTTTGCATCACGACCATGAAATGGGAAATCTCTTCCCAGTTATTGAAGATCACGTCGTTGATATCATTTATTGATTCAAGCGGAATCACTACACCGATTGCAAACCGACTGTTGAAGTTGTTCTTGTTGTTGTTTTCGTTGCAAGATGCCTTCACAAATAGATGTCTTCTTATGTTTGTGTTGCCCACTCGAATAGTCGGAGAAGGGTTCCAATTCTGGTCCAACGATAATCTTGACAAATCCGAGCACTGTTCGCTGGCTTCAAAGTCACTTATGGAGAATAGTCTCGTCACCAAAACAGAGTAGTACGGTCCACAGACGGAGTTTGTGAGAACTGGAAGAATGTGGACTTTGGTAGCACAGTTTGTCTCATTGGATGGCAAGCCACATCCAAACATGTAGTCGTTGAGTTCGCTGCTATTGTGGTAAACTTTTGATGTCATGATGTTTCTGTTGAGGAGATTGGGTCTACAGAAGGGTTTACAGTTGTACGCTGTGGCCGTCGGTGATGTTGGAGTTGATGCATTGGGAGATTGCGAGTCCGAGGCCGAATCATAAAGCACTTGTTTAGCGCGGAGACTGCCCCCATCCTGTGAGATTATGATGCGGAAAAATTTGTTGTTGATTACGTATGGTTTGAGCTGGTTGGCGTTGTTTGTTCCGTACAATATTTCTCTGGCGTATGTGTCCTCGAACGAGACCATAGAGGATGGGTTTATGGATGCGGCTCCGAGATTGTTGTACGATGCTGCTGATGAGGATGGCGTGGTGGTGTTGGGGTTGTTGTGGTGGTGGTGAAAGCTGTTGGACAGGTTCTGCTTGAAGAGCCGACCCAACATGGTGAAGATGTGAAGCGACGCTTATTAGTAATGAGATTAAAGGGACGGGTAATGATCCTTTCAGAATTGAAGGGGCGCTGTTGTTACAACTCGAAGGAACACATGGAGGCGAGGCTAAGGCAAGGAGATAGAAGAGTATAAGTGTACAAGATGTATGAGATTCCAAAGGCGGAGGGTAGCTGGAGAAGGTATCGCTGGAGTAGAATCTTTGGACAAGGTGGTATTCTGGAAAAGGGAAATTGTATGTGAGTCTGAAGATGGTGAGACTAGGCTATAACAAACACCTGTAGGTCAGGTGAGCGGTACGGAATAAATAAGTGGTAAGGAAACAAGAATAGAAACTGGACTTAAAGCAAAACAGGGCCGTTTATTCAGATAGTGACAAGAAATACACAATATATAATATGCGGTTTAACAAGACAGCAGGAGTATGTGGATTACCCAATTGTAACAAAATGTAAGCCAAACCTGGAGCGATGCTTGGAACAGTCAGGCAGATAGAAATTAGCGAGCCCCAGCCGTTGCTTTTTCCGTGCAGGCTTTGGCAAGGCGGGCTCAAATCAACCGTAGCAGCTCGCGAATAGCGAGCGAGAATGGCGAGAGGTTTTTGGGAGAAATTAGAGAGAGTCTAAATGTTCAGTTTATGAAGTTAGATGGTGATAACGAAAATCCAGACGTTCGCCGGTTCAGAAGATATGTGAAGCTGGCTGCGAAACCGGCTGCGAACGGCGGCTATGTTTGTAACTTGAAGGGCACAGTTGTAGAGGCAGAAAACGTAGCGCTGTTTGGATCGATTTGTTTCGAATGCCGTGGTCAACGGACTAAGCCTTACCACGAGAAAGCACTTCCACCCCGGATATGGAAATGGTAGCTAACTTCTACTGGACAATTTAGTGCGACTGTCGCAACCATAACTAGAGACGCTTACATTTAGCGAGGATCAATCCGGTAACTGCGAGCACGACCTCAAATAATCAACTATATACGAATAAACACAGCAAGGTCATACGAATCCTACATCTACCACACCGTTCCTGCTCTTTTCAGTGCACTCATTTCAATCTTTTTCTTTGTCGTAGTTGTCGTTCTACACATACACCATTAAATTTCATTTTCGGATTCTCCACTCATAAATCATCCTCTCGTCCTTTTCTCAGTGGCCCGCCCGCAGGTCGTCATGCACAGCTCGTATCCACCTCCACTAGCTCCCCGGCCACGATTTCCCCTAATAGCCAACAATAAACACCAAATCATGCCCGTCACTCTAGCTACCACCCCTTATATAGCGAGGGCTAGAGACTGCAAACACAACCGTGCCGCAAATATGTTGAGTCTTTCGCCCCTAAGACATCTGACCCTCACGTATTTTTCTCTCTAAAATTATTATTACATCAATATACATTATATCACACCTGAACTCAAGCACAGGAGACTTGGTCATTATTTATCCCACATAATCATACCAACAGTGGATTTGTTCCTTTCTGAGAATGTGGACCGGGAACCAGACCCCCAACGAGAATTGTCCCCATAAATGTAGCTTTTGCACTAAACGGTTTTTGATTTGTATTATGCAGCATGTGCAATGACGCGCGCATTCTGCGCACCCAATGGGGAACCGCTTCGTCTATCCTAAACAGGTAAGTGCGTTCCGCGCATAACTACACTTTTTGCATCCATTTAGTCTACAATAAATAGGTTTCGTGCTTAAGGCTACAGCTAGTCTGCTTTCTAAATGTATTCTTTTATGTGATTCAAATCATATCTTCGTGTTCACATGTAATTCAATACGTCTTCCAAAACTTGGAGGAAAACGTTAGCATGCTTTTCCTCGAACGTCAAGGTGGGTCTCATACGAATAGCTATATCGCCGCAGCCACCAACGTTGACACCTCTATCACGGCATTTGATCAAAATTGCATTTCTGGCTGTGGCGTCTTCGCAGTCCCAGGCAATAAAAGTACCGAAGTTTTCACCTCTCAAGTTCTTGATGTGGGCGGGATACTTGGAGGCGAGCAATTGCAAGCCACCATACAAATAGTCTCCTACAGCAGCAGTCCGGGTGACCAAGTCGTTCTTGACGATTTCCTGGTATATGGTCTTGGCAATGATAGCCTTAGATGGATCTCCACACCAGGTGTTAAACTGTCTGTAAGGTTGGTTTGGCTGTAACTGTGGATTGCTGTAGTAGAAACCTGCTGCCTGGAATTTCTTGGAGAACGTTACCATGTCTGGAGGAGTGGTTAAGTTCCAATGTTCATGAGCCCACATTTTACCCGTGGCGCCTACACCGGTCTGTACTTCATCTACAATCATCAACACGTCGTGATTTATGGTGATGTCTCTCAATCCTTGGAAGAAAAATGAAGAGGCATGGTTGTCTCCGCCTTCGGCCTGGACCGGTTCCACGATAATGGCAGCAACTTTGCTAGCACCCTTGTGTTGGCCAAGAATGTTGTCTAAAGCTTCCAAGCAGGCGAGTTCTTCGGCGTGATTCTCAGTAGCAAACTCGTCCAAAGGGTACTTCAACTTGGGGAAAGGTGCCTTGGGCCACTGGAATGCAGGGATGTCCAACTTGTGGATAGCCTTGGATCTGGTAGTAGACAATGAACCAAACAATCTGCCGTGGAAGCCTTTGTCAAACGACAAGATTTTCATCTCAGAAGCTCCAGGAGTGGCATTGTCCATAACAGATGCCATTTCTTCAGGAGAGAAGTCCTGGTCACCTCTCAACTTTGCGTGTTGGTACATAAACGCAGCCTTGTAAGCAGTTTCATTGGCGTCAGAGCCAGAAAGCGCAGTCCACACTCTGGTCATACTGGGTGGGGCAGCAGCGAGGATCCCGTCCTCCAAGATCTCCTTGTATGTAGTAGAGGGGAAACAAGCCAAAGCGGGACGGTCGATCAAGGCATATACCATTTCGTCAGATTTTGCTGCCTCAATCAAGGCAGGATTGTTGTAACCCAACCCAATTGATGCGATCTGACAGTAGACATCTAACAACTTGTTTCCGTCAGCATCGCTGATATAGTTACCTAAGGAATTTTTGTAGTCTGCCACGAAGTATGTGGCTCTGTTGTCGAATTTCTCGCCCAATTCTTTGTTCAATTGGATGGACTTGGGCCCTGGAATTGCTGGAGTCACAAGCTGCGGATGTGCTGGCTCCGATGGAAAGTACTTCGCAGCGACTGAGGATATAGAGCGAGAGGAGGCTCTTCTGACAAGAGCATTGGTACTGGTTCTAAGCATTTTAGCGATTTAGAGAAATACTACCAGTTGAATCAAGAAAAGTATCTGGAATTCATTGCATAAGTGAAAAATTAGGTCTGGCTCTAATCGCTATATATACTCGAGAACTGGGGTAAACCTGCATGTGGGTCATCGACATTGAAGAGGAAGTGGGTTTCCGCGGTGGTGTCGAGCTGCGGAACTGGCTTAGCGCGACCGGAATTGGCACACCGCTACGAGCATCAAAAGTTCTGGTTACGAACTGGTTTTGAACAATGATAAAAATAGTGCTATGAAGTGGCGTGAAGTGGTACGCGGTGGTTATGGCAAAGTATAAGGCATTTCTATTCTAACTTATTTTATAATTTCGAAGCCTATGAAGGTACTGCTGGTGCGCATCAGGATAAACTTTTTTCTCTACAATTTAAAGTGCATTATATCTTAAATTTCGCAGCCATTATCGACACTAACAACTAACAGTTTTATATAACATATTAGCCTAATCTCTCTTCCAACGCACCTGCCCAGGTTGCCTGGCGTAGTAGATACCACCGACCTCGATGTTGGTATTCCATTGGTCAATGTAAGAACAGAGGGCGGTAGAAAGAGCCAATTCTCTTGGGATCTTGGTTTCGTCCACCTTCAATGTGAACCCATTGGCTCCATGTGGAATAACCTGTCCGACCCTCTCCCTGATCTCTGATTCTTTCTCTCCTAGATTATGGACTTTTTCTAGCCACTTGCCTCTGTTGGTCCATTGGTAGGTAAATCCATCGGCTAAGGTGAACATTCTGTAGCTGTCGTTAGCGTCCACTCTGTGGTTGATCACATGCCATCCAAGTTCGGAAGCAGGAACATCGGGGGCACGGATGAGCAAGACGTTAGATCTGAGACCAGCCCTGATTGCAGCAACTGGCTCATCTTCTCCTTCTGGACCGGTACCCGTAATCGCAGAAGAGAACATCTTGTAGGCACCTTTAACCGCTCTCGATCTAACAAGCCAGAACAACTTCTGTGCTGGATCCTTTTGCCCCAAAGGCTCTTCGCCTTCATGGGTGTCATAGACATCAAAGATCTTGGAACCGGAACCGAATCTTTTGAGTAAAGCATATTGTGAAATGCCTTCTTCTGGAAGTTCAATTATGTTAGGAACATAGCGGGATCCACTTCTATGGGGCGAAAACAACACCGCTTTGGCCATAACCACAGGGCGCATTACAGGAGAAAGGACGAGTTCGATAGGCATGTTGAATTTGATCTAGCTATAATAGTATATGTTGTCAACGTTTAGGTTTAAGAAAAGAAGTGTTTAAAGAATAATTTCTCAAATCTTGTGGGAACCTCTTTTTTTGCGGCAATAGAAATCTCAAAATTGAGAAAATAAAATACCAGGGCACTGATAAAAAAAGATCAAATGTATTCATACTGGATATATATTATAAATCACTTACAGTTTATAGGCTATTTGTTGGGGAATCCAAGAAGCATTATAGAACTGTGGTTGCTTAGAAATATATTTGTATCATTTTTTATAGTGTAATATTAATGCCAATATACTCCAAAAATCCACAATTCTTCAAATTTACAATTGAAGATTAAAATATTCTCCAAATTGCTGTAAATTTTATAGAACATTCTTTAATGCAAGAGGAAGCAACTTTAAAGTCCTCAACGTAGGTATTATAGAGCTTTTATAGTTTTACATTCTTCGGAGAGAATAGCAAGTTTATGCAAATAATTACCAATTGGTTTAATTTACTGAAATCCATGTCAAGCAATTATCCGATATAGTGTAATGGCTATCACTCGAGACTCTCCATCTTGAAATCCGGGTTCGATTCCCGGTATCGGAGCCACTTTCTTTTTGGTGCGAGAAGAAATTCTTCTCTGCATATAAGCGAATCAATGTTTTAGCAATCCTTTACTTATAACTAAAAGTTGACTATTGAAAGTAACAACTTCCTACACAAATACCGTCTAACTTATTACAGACGTGCATTCCTTGTTGAACAAATAAAGAAAGACAGCAAATCGCTCGTCTGTCTCCGTGTATGTTGGAGTGCGCCCAACAATCACAATTGTTATTCATATCTATATAAATACCCTAATCTGCGCTCGTCTATTCTTCGTCATTTCTATTTGGAGGTTGATTTCTTCTTTGCAGCCTCTTTGGCAGTTGGCTTTTTCTTTTGAACTTTTTTTTCTGGCTGTTTAGCATCAGCTTTTTTGGCGGTAGACTTCACCAGTTTCTTTGCCACCGATGGTTTTGTACTGGTCTTCTTGGTCGTTTCCTTTACTGCCTTCTTGTCCTCATAATCAGAAGCAACAGCCTTCTTAGGATCAGCTTTCTTAGGAGTAGCCTTCTTAGGATCAGCTTTCTTAGGATCAGCTTTCTTAGGAGTAGCCTTCTTAGGATCAGCTTTCTTAGGATCAGCTTTCTTAGGAGTAGCCTTCTTAGGATCAGCTTTCTTAGGATCAGCTTTCTTAGGAGTAGCCTTCTTAGGATCAGCTTTCTTAGGATCAGCTTTCTTAGGAGTAGCCTTCTTAGGATCAGCTTTCTTAGGATCAGCTTTCTTAGGAGTAGCCTTCTTAGGATCAGCTTTCTTAGGAGTAGCTTTCTTAGGAGTAGCCTTCTTAGGATCAGCTTTCTTAGGAGTAGCTTTCTTAGGAGTAGCCTTCTTAGGATCAGCTTTCTTAGGAGTAGCTTTCTTAGGAGTAGCCTTCTTAGGATCAGCTTTCTTAGGAGTAGCTTTCTTAGGAGTAGCCTTCTTAGGATCAGCTTTCTTAGGAGTAGCTTTCTTAGGAGTAGCCTTCTTAGTAGAAGACTCTTTAACATCATCTTTCTCTCCCAGAGCCTTCTTTGATGCTACCTTCTTCTTACCTTTATCCTTCGTTGTACCTTTGGTTTTCCTTTCCTCAGCTTTAGAAGTCATTTTACCTCCTGTATCGTTCGGCTTTCGATTCAAGTCCAAATTGGTAACAACATCATCCATTGGCTTTCCATCGTCTACAGGCGCCAAAGGAGGGACTGGCTTAGAGGTGTCAATTAGCTTCTTAGGAGATTTAAGCTCTGCTCCCGAAATAGCGTGATGGTCATCGAAATCATAAGCAATACCAGCAAACAGTCCTCCTTGGTAATTGTTCACCATATCTCTCATTCTTTCTTCCTCAACTTCTTCTTCGTACAATTCGTACTCAGACTTGTCTTGTTCGTCGTACTCATTGTGAATGAAATCAAAATCTTTGTAAACATTATAGTTCTGACTGAAGAGCTTGACCTGTTCGAAGCCATAATCCATACAGAAATCCCTCGAGCTCTGCATTGCACAGATGACGTTGTCGTTATTGAATCCTTGAAACGGACATTCATCACTAGCATTTATAGGATCAGGAATCTGCAATTTGCTTAAAGCCTCTTTCATATGAAGTACGTCATCTTGGCCAACAGAAGGAAGGAATAGTGTCTTGTCACTTAATTTGAAAACTTCATTTAGTAAGCCCTTGATGTTAATTTTATGAACAGTGAAGTCTCCAACAGACAAGGATATTGTCATATAATCATCTGCTATCCAACCTCCATTTCTATCTATCGTCAAGGACTTTAAATTCCACGACGAAATCCCATTAGGAATCAAGATATTTGCTCCAGTACAGAGAATTCGTGGATTAGATAAATCCCAACCAAGTACTGGCATATCAAATGAAATTGATGAACTGACATGACTAAGCTTATAGAAATCTCTGAACATGGTCTCAGGCTTTTCTCCTCCAAAGTAGCTGACTTCTGGCGGAATTTCAACTCTATCTTTAACTACAATAACCAAGTTGGGACGATACATCACACTTCCACAGCCACATCTATCCAAGTGAGCTCTGGCAAAACCTAACCAAATCTCCCTATTATTGGGTAATATAGTCTCAATATCGAACTCTGGAAGTTGGGATTTAATCAAGTTATTAATGTTTATCAATTGGGTTCCTCCTCTCAATGGTCCAACAGACGAACGCGGAGCCAATCTATCGTTGAGTCTATAGGTAAAGCCACACACACCACTTTCTAGATTGCATCTTAACATCTCCAAGTTGGCCCATCTATAGATAAAATTGATATGGGTATCATATACAAATGAACCTGAAGAATGAGTTCTTCTTTCCATGTCACTTACAAGCGGTGTCCAGTTCTTCTGTGTCGTTTGACGCGGTAAATTCTTGATCTGTAGTTCTGTAACTCTATTGTAGAAATGCTCATCATACTCTGGATCAGGCATTCCATCTACATTCTCTTTTCCTCGCTGGAACTGCCAGGGCCAACAAATGAACATGGATCTGTAGAACTTGATTTTCATTAAAAGTCTATCGTCTAGATCGTCATCAAATAGAGCCAACTTACGGTGATAAGCATTAAACACTATAAGAGGCTCTTGGTAGCCCAATTTGTTATTCACCAATATGATTCGAGGGTCTTCGGGACCATAATACTTACCTACAGTGTTGTCGTAATCGTGCCAGAATGGAATCGGAAGAAAGCTGGGGAAATCCAAAACCTTGAACTGATTCTTGTCCTTTCTGTTAGACTTAGAAGACTGAACTTTCTTTGAAGGCGGATCAGGGATAATGTTTTCTTCGAGATCAGGCTTGCGCATATTATTGGATGGGACAACTAATCGCGTGTTGACCATTTCATTCCAGTCCTTATCATAAAGCTGTGCATACGTCAACGAGATTGTTGGTTGGTTTCTGATCCCTTTAGGACTGTACAAGACTCTGGATATCATGAAGTGGAGGCCATATTCTTCAAGCCAAACGGAAGAGCCGGCCAAACGGTACCAGTACTTTTCTACCACGTTGTGTTTGATCTGCAATTTCAACTCAGAGAGAAAGAAGGGAGACAATTCTTTGTAGTACGGATTTTTGTCGTTCTCTATGTCTTTCACCAAGTTCTTAAGGATAATTCTGAGCAGAACGTCCAAGTTCTGGGCCTCATCGACTTGAATCTGCATCTGGTCCATCAAATGCGTGTCACACTGATACAAGTTATGATCTATGCTTTGATTGCTGTTGAAAAGAGTCACATTATGAGGAAAATATATAGCTTGCATCTGGTGCAAGGAAGGATCAACAGCTTCTGCTTTCTCCAACTTCGGATTTCCAGTCAAATGCTTATCAAAGAATACGGGATTCTTGTCTACAAACTCCTGGAGATTGTCAATGGGAAGTCCCTTCGGAAATATCATCTTGTTGGTAGACATCCACTGCGGCAACAGCCAGAAACTAGAACCTCTTTGGAAAGCGTCTCTAAAGTTGGCTGTAATTGATTCATGGTCATAATTTATATGGCTATTGAACATGGCCATCAACCATAAGAGAAGTAGCGCAGCTGGAAAAAAGACTCGGACAACTAGCCCTCGTCGTATCCTGAACAACCTCTGGTACTTATGCCTGCGATTAAGCATTGCCGTTGTGAATTTGGGGATTTTTGCCAACAAATTGTAGCAAATAGAAGAACTGAATGGAAAGTGGATTTCAACTGTAAAAAATAACCACTTTCTCCAGAACTAATTGTCTATCGATTATATGTTCACGTGACTGCTTCTGAGATCGCACATGAATTGATCCATTCAGTTGTAGAATAGGCAGTTTCGATACTGAAAAAAAGTGTAGATTATCTTAAACGAATAGAACAAAAATCCACCGCCGATTTTTCAATAAGCAACGGTTATATCAATTTTTGTGCAGCCAGTAGGAAAAAGTTCACTTCTACAAAACGCGATTCAAGATCTCGCAATGCATCGGAAAGACGCTGGTAGTGCACCCGCCAGGAATATGCTGCTGTCCTGGTAAAAGGACGACTGTTCCAGGAAGGAATGGGTGCAAAATGCGAAATGAAGAGGAATGTAAGCATTTAATGAAAGAGGGAGTCTTCAGAGGTGTCATACACCTTCACCCACTTTCATGTTTCTCAATCACTCACTGTTGCAGGGGTATGTGCTAATTAAATTCGTTAATTATATGTGTATATATATGCTCTAATGCTTCTATGACAGTGTATTTCATGTTGTTTCCTACTTCAGCTCTTTGCTCCCAGTTCCAAATTTGTTTGATTTTACGGTTGGTAATCTCTTGCATTGGTTACAACTCTGCTTTCTCGATCTTTTTATAGTGTGGTTATTCTTTTATCTCACTCTTTCTGTTCTTGTGGTTCGGATTCCTTTCCTACTTGTCCTTGTTTGTCTTCCATCTTCTTCTTTTCTTTTTCGCCAAACGCCTGACAGTATTGCTTAGAATTCTCTAAAGCACAATCTATATTGTCATTGTTGTAACCCACAGTCTTAGCATCGGCAGCACTTGACTTCTCAAAGAGCTTGTAGTCATTATTTTTGGAGTCAAGACCAAGAAGTGCTTTAAGAACCCCTCTGATGTGAATAATTTCAACAGTAGCATCTGCAAGTGAATAACTCAATGTCAAGTAGTCATCAAGTTTTTTCTTTTCACCATTTTCTCGAAGAGTCCAAGACGAAATACCATTAGGAATCATGACCGAACCATCATTCTCCGGACAGTAGTTATCAGAATCCTTCAAAATCCAGCCAAGCTGTTCGACTGCTAAATCAACGAAGGAACTGACATGACTAATCTTGTACTGATCGCCATCCTTAACTACCACAACCATATTGGGCCTATACATCTTTACTCCACAGCCGCAATATTCAAGATTCGCTCTGGCAAAAGAAAACCAAAGCTCCCTTCCTTTTGGAATGCTATCTATAAGTTTTCTAGCTTCTGGAAGCTCGGAATATGACTCAAGCATGTCATTAATATTTACAAATTGTGATCCGCCTCTCAAAGGACCGACTCCGTCGTTGTTGGACTTCTCTGGGTTTAATAGATAGACCTCTTCACATTCGGTCACGAATTGGTCGCTTCCACCTACTACTGGACACCTCAAGATTTGCAAATGATCAAGCCTAATACTCATATAGATATATTTGTCAAATCCAAAACTCTTCCTATCCTGGCTGCTAATGAATGGAGTCCAGTTCTTTTGTTTTCCTTCTCTTTCTTTATTTGCTTCTTTTATTTCCAACACCCTTGTGAATATGTTGTTATGATATTTCGAGGGTAAGTCTTGAACATTGTATTTTCCTCTTTGAGTCTGGAATGGCCAAGCCATGAACATATTTCTGGAGAATAGTAGATGCGCAGTTGACTTACCTTCATCGATTTCCTCGATGTTGACAACTTTTCCATGGTAGGAATTATAGAAAATCAAGGGCTCCTCGAAACCTCTTGCGTTTTTCACAGCGATGATTCGAGGATCTTCAGCACCATAAAATCCAGGCCATTGACGTTCTTTATCAAGGTGAATTGGTATAGGCAAGATCTGAGGCAATTGCAATCTATAATGAGGGGGGTCATTGGAGTCAAGGTTTAAGTTTGGGTTATTTGTAGGAACCACCAACTCTATGTTTTCTACTTCTTTCCAATTTTCATCATAAGCCTGGGCGTAGATCACAGATAAGTTTGGCGTTCCTCTATCTTCGTTTTCAGCATAAATTATTCTTGAGACCATGAAATGAATTCCATATTGTTCTAGCCATACTGATGACCCTGCCAACCTAAACCAATGCAGATCAACACTACCCTCTTTGAGTTGCTGCTGGAGAGGAGTGTGGAAGAACTCGTTTATTTCCTGAAAGTATGTGGAGTTGTCTTTGACCCACTTTTGTACAATCTTTTTCAAAGACTTGCTTTTCATTACGCTTCTCAGCACTTCAATTTCGTACTTATTTTCTAGCAATCCACATTTATCCATGTTTCCTTCTATATCAGTGAATGCATTAAACAGCTGGACTGGATGTTTGTGGTACTTCAACTTCTTTATGGAGTTACTGAGAGGATCCGTCTTTTGCGAAGGATCCAGAAATCTGATAACTTTGCTCCACCTCAGTGGCAGTTCGTTGAAATGTGAGGTATAGAATTTATATAGCTTCCTAGGATCAGACTCTTCGAATGCTTTAGGAAACACTATCAACTTCTTTTTTCCAATATATTCGGAGATGACATCGCCTCGTTGAACCGTCTCGTGACCGTTCGAAGACTTCGGAGATTTTTGACTTGTTTTCGACCCAGATTTCTGGCCAACTTCAGCATTGTTTGGTTGGCCGTGTCCAAGATTCTTCTGCTTGAGAACCTTAGTTCTAATGCCTAGTTTATCATTCCAAGAAACCAAATGCAAAATCACTAATATTGCTAGGAATGCCCCAATGAGGACAAAAGATCTGCCCTGGCGTCGAAACATCCCGCCCAACCTGATGAAAAGTACTGCTAATTAACGTCCAAAATGAACGAAGTAAATAAGTAAAAAAATAACACTACAAGCTCGAACTGGAAGAAAAGTTTTGCGGTTAAGCTCTTTGGCTCGAATACGGAATGAAATACGATACCTGAATTATTTCCTGTATAAAAATAGATCTATGAAAATGCTTGGCATGCATTTCCTTTTGCTTCTATTTTCAGTCAATCTTACAGAGGCGAGACGCCGCCTTGACTACAGCTGTTTCGGTTAGCATAGTCCTTCTACAAATACATTGACCGGTTCATTATGAATACTCCAAAGTATGCTGTTTTTATGGACAGGCGCAGTACCACGTTTTTGGTCCCGTTTTTGGTCCCGTTTGATCTGCACAATAGTACTGTATCTAGAAGTGCAACACAAATGGCTGTCAACTAGCTACAAGACCAGCATGCACAAAAATACAGCACTGACTATCACCATCATATATATTCGGTATAAAATAGAGTGAGTTCAGAACTTAATAACACAATTTGTAGAGACCTACTACTTTCTATGTGGATGTGTGAGTGAATAGTTTTGTAGTTTCGCAGCTATTCAGTTTGCGTCACACGACTTCTATGCACTTGTTACTTTCCTTAAAATACTTTTCTATTTAGCGAATATTGCTGGCTTTAACAAAACCACTAGCGTGATCCAATCCTAGCTGGGGAGGGTCACATGATGCTTTTCTCTTTTCGATGTCGCCATTATTGGTAATGGTGACTTTGGATTTGGTGCTGCCGTTTTCTGCGATAGACAACTTCTGTTTAACTTCTTCTGGTAGCCCGTCATCTTCGTCTATGTCGTCATCATCTATGTCCTCCTCATCAAAGTCTTCTTCTTCATCGTAGTCTTCCTCTTCTTCCTCTTCTTCATCGTAATCGTCATCATCTTCATAGTCATCATCATCATCTTCATCATAATCGTCGTCAGTGTAATCGTCATCGTCATCAAGATCCTCTTCAGCAGTGTAGTCAGAATCATGAACTCCATCATAGAGCAAAGAGTCGTCACCTGCATTGGCTAGCTTGGAGATGAGTTGTGACTTTCTGGGGCTATTATTGTCTTTAATTTCAGTGTAGTCGTCATCGTCATCGTCGTCAACGTCATTGCCTTTGCTTCCGAACATCATGAAGTTCTTCAACGGGGAAGTGAATGACGAGACTGACGTAGGGCGTTCTGGTGGACTAGATGAGGCTCTGGAACGAGTACGGGTTTCATTAAGTTCTGGGTTTGTAGCAGCCTTCTTCTCATCGTATATATTTTCAGAGTCAGAAGTGAATGAACGCAACAGTAATAGACCTGGCGATTTAGGAGGTTCTGGTGTCGCTGCTTCTTCATCATCAAGATCGCTCAAATCGCTGAAACTGAGAGGCTCTCGCCAGTAGTTGACGTCATTGAACTTCTCTTCAATTTGGAAGTCTCTGAAGCCTTCCTCGTTGAGGCTTCGAGGTGAACCAGGCAGTCTGGGAGAACCAGCACCGCCAGAAACATCGTTTGAATCGGAATGGTTCAAGTTGCTCATGTATTCGTGTAACTGGTTGTCATTCCAATACGAGTCCAGTGAAGAAACCTGCTTGATTGGAGGGAAGAATTGGTCGACCAACTCTCCGATATGCAAATACGACGACTTGTAACCGGCCAACTCCAACAATTCCATATGGACTTCTCCATTTGGATTGATAGTGAATATTCTGTGACTGGGAATCTTCACCGACCTGTAGCTTATGGCGTCAGTAATTCTGTTTCCGAAGCCTGCGTAGAAAGGCGTTCTCTCATCCTCTTCTGGGTCTGTAAATTGATCACTATGGAAATAGAGACTCTTGATATCGTTCAAACACGCCATTTTGAAAACTTCTGGCTTTTTCAAGATAACTTCTCGACGCAATGCAGCCATGGTTCGATCAGGTGAAAGAATGACTGGTCCCTGTGGCAACTTCACGCCATTGTCTTGTACAATGCCACGTAAATATTGTCTGGTAGTATCTGCTTGACCTACCGATCTTGCGGTAAGGTATATAATGTTGTAACCATTGGCTTTGATATCGGTGAAGAGAGTAGCTACACCAGGATGGGTCCAATCCTTACCAAACAAGTTAAGCACATGGCCTAAGGCATCTGACTTAGTTATAGTTCCATCGATATCCGAGATTACTATAGGTGTAGTGGCCCTCCAGAGATACAAATAAGACTCAATCTGGGCTGTACCTTCGCTGAGTTTGAACGACAATTTGTTTTCGCCATAATGCAACTTCATTTTCTGCATCTGTTCAGAAGTCAACCGAAGAGTTTTGAAGTATGTTTTACTTGACTCACTACTGGAACTGGGAAGAGCTCCATCTCCTGTGTTGCTACTAATATTGGAGGTCATAACAGAGGCAGAGGTTCTCAACGACTGGGCGTCATCTTCGTTCTCGCTAACCAAGCCTTCGACCGACATCAAATCGTCTTCCATTGGTGATAAGTGATCTCTGTTCAAAATTCGAATATTTCCATTTTTGTCTTTACTGACAAACTGCTCCCAGAGGGAAGAGAGCTCCTCCTCTCCCTCTCCAAAGACATTGGCACTACTGTTACTATGGCTGTTACTGGCACTATTGGTGTTGCTACTGTGTACAGCCGACGAGTCCTTGATTTCTTGTAGAAATATCTTCTTGAACAACTCGTCGGAGTTGTCGATGTTTTTCTGGGCGTTGGGCTTATACCCGTCCATGTCCAAAACGATATCGCCGTTGATGTCGATTTTGGAGGGTATATTCAACTTTTGGGTGATTTTCCTCACTTTTTCAAATGTCTTGGACTGCAATGATGGTGTCGGAGTTGCAGCGTTCGGTGAAGATCCAGCAAGAACTGGCGATGGCTCATCCGAAAGTTTGATCTTGTCTTCAATATCGACGGAGTTGGAGTTTAAATCGAGCAATTCTGGTTCTGTCCGCCCAATATCATCTCCTCCACTACCAGACAGTTGTGGCGAACCAATTGGAGACGTGGATGCCGAAGAAACTGGCGATATAACCGGAGACGTCAACACGCTCTGTGATAACCCATCACGGCTGTCAGTTTCAAATACAAAAAAAGCTTCTCCACCATCACCCAACTTCATGGGCAAATCCGTCTTGACGTCGTTGACATACAAATCAATCTTCTTCTGCAGCGGTTTGATGATTTGGAACTTCCCAAACCTAACATGCCACGGCGAACAGTGGAGCGTTCCATCTGGTTGTTCTACTACAATGATGTCAATCGCACCGGAAAGCGTCAGTGGATTGAGCGAATTCCACTGGTTGTAGACGTATCCTCCAACTTTGCCAACGTATTGCATGGCAGAAAGGGTTGTAGTGGCGGTGGAAAAGGAGCCCAAGAAAAGTTGGAGAATAGAATAGAGAATCACACAGATATAGGTGTTATATGATCACGTGATTCGAATCGGCTGAGGCAGCTCTAGCATGTGATAACGTATACGAAGATGATAAAGTGGCATGGTTAAGTAGCCCAAGAGTGGTTAGTAGTTTTTAAAATTGAGTGATGAACATAATTTGCTACGGTTTCTTTGTGTGCAATTGCTTGATGTTGTTGGATTTGTTCTCAGCAATTTGCGCTTTGGCTTGGTATTCCTAATTTCTCTAGCTAATAGTAGCGCTTTTTGCATCCATTCTGCGAGAATTCGTACAAAGTAGAATTGCTGAAAGCAATTATATAGATGCCAGGAAACCACTGGATAAAACATAGCCGATAGTTTGTGGCGATAGTATAGATTTCTTTATTTAGACGCAACTCGTATAAAATCTAGAAGCACTTCTACAACTACTGCTGCTACAACTATGTTTTCTCAATACCTTGTATTGCCAAAACTATTTACCATACGAACATCTTTATTTCACACAGATAGGGTCATTGCTACTTGCAATGTTGCATTGGTGCATCAATCTTCTCTCGTCCTCACCTTCGGCTCCAACACCCTTAAATTCACCAGTCACAGAGTGCCACACACCTCGGTTAAAGAAGATTACGAGGTCACCCTGTTTCCAAGAATGTGCCAAAACTTCGCTGGGAGCAATAGAAGGTCTCATTAACTTATGAGCTTTTTCACGGGCCTCAGTCAAACCGATAGTTTCTACACTACCGTCTTCCTTCTTCGTGTGCATGTTGTACAAACAGCAACCGTGTAATTGCAAGTGGGGTTCCTTGGTGACTGGATTGGTCCAGACCATGGGCAACTTCTTTATCTTAGACTCTTCCCATTCTGGTAATTTGTCAAAGGCAAACTCCTTTCCTTCAGAAACCATCGTTAAGCCATCGGAAGTGGCTCCAGCTGGCGAAATAAAGATATATGGGTGAGGAGCGTATTCTACGGTGGTGTTTAATGCAAATTGCTTATCTTCCTCGCTTAGGTTTTTAAAGGCACGAGCTCCACTGACAAAGCAAGTGGCACCTTGAGTCAACTCCAAAACGTCACCTGAGCCATCAGCATAGTCAATGGTTTGAGTCTGGGTAGCTGGTGGAACCTTGATTCCCAAAAGGGTGGTAACAACCGGAGGCGACAAGTCGTAGAGCGCCGAGTCGATGTGCCATCTGTAGAAGCGGGTTTTGTGTTCGTTCTTAATCTCATCCTCGGTCAACGGGGTATGGTGGAAAGTGGTATGTGAAGGATGGGTCAACTTGATCGTTTCGTCGTTGTCATTACCCGGCTCGCCGGCTTCAAAAACACCCTGACCCAAAATTTGAACTTGGGGCTGCGACTTGACAGAAGTGCCATCTTTTCTCAAGACAGACTGACTATGTCTGAATTCCTTTCCGTGGCCGTAAGAGGCTCCGGCTACATCCTTAGGTTCTGGTAAAGTAGGGTCAAAACGCTTGGTTAGCAAGTACTGAGACTTGGGTGGAAGATCAGCTTGGTCGGGAATGACCACCACCAAGTTCTCGTGAACAGCATTGAAAAGCTGTTCGAAGTCGTCTTCGTTGAGGTTGGCAGGATCGTTATTGGCGTAATCTGGTAGCTCCACGGAAGCTCCGAAGGCAGTCTTGGCCAAAGGGGTCACTGTGAGCTTATCTGTTTTGTGCATTTTAAAAAAAGTAAGAAGCAGAAAAGATGTGGAAGTGGAGAGCTGACAATTGGAAATTCCAACAAATGAATTATAAGTCTCTCTCTATAGATGAAATCTGAACCGTCTCCTTTTTTCAGTCTTGAGCCAATTTCACTTTCTTATATGCGTACCAGATCTCTTATCAGCTACACGCCGATAAGAACACATGCAGGTCGAGAAAGGCGATGTCCGGGCTCAGAACGTGACAGTACACGTGATATCCATACAAAATAGTAGATTTAACGACCGCTCCGTCGGAGGCTCCGAGAAAACCATCGGCTCCTACCGATCTCATCACTTTGGCACAACTGGGAGAGCAAACGGAACACCGGTATTTTTCAGCAACTCACGACTCCATGTGAACCTGGAAGGACAAACCAGCGGTGATTCCGCGGTGGCTCTACCTGGTGAAGTAGACGAAGCCAATTTCGTCCATTGAGAACTGGAACCTCGGTGGTGGCTCGATTTCATTGTTTCTCTATAAGGAAGTAACATATAGTGAACTATGTTCTATAGCCTACTATGCAAATTGTACCAGGTCTTTCTGACCTAATTTGACTTCAACAATTCTTGTAGTAAAGTAGAGCAATTTCAAGACCGGTCAATGGAGCATACAGAGTAGATTGGTGCATGAAGCTCAGGGGCAATCCTAGTTATAACCACCAACAATCGACTCGAATAAGTCCATGTAATCTCAATACGAAGTTTGAATCGTCACTGAAGTCCTCTCCAAGACTGTCATGAGTTGCAAAATGCTACTTGTGCAACAAAATATGAATCACGTGATTATAAAATAAATGTCGCGCCCAACTTTTCAAAGGACGACATCGTCAAAGTGTCATAAACAGATAGAGGTCTATACTGAATATTTGCACTTGCTCTTCAAGCTACTTTATACCATGGGCCATTACATCACCATTGCCACATGCAACCTCAACCAATGGGCCCTTGACTTCGAAGGAAACAGAGACAGAATTCTCGAGTCCATCAAGGAAGCCAAACGACAAGGTGCCAGATTGAGAGTAGGTCCCGAACTTGAAGTGTGTGGTTACGGCTGCTTGGACCACTTTTCTGAAAACGACTTATACGACCATTCATGGGAGACATACGGGCAGATATTGGCCGATCCAGCCACCCACGACATCTTGCTCGATATTGGGATTCCCATTATCCACAAGTCCATCAAGTATAACTGTAGAATTATATCGTACAATGGCCAGATATTGTTGATTAGACCCAAACTCTATTTGGCCAACGATGGTAACTACCGTGAAATGAGATATTTCACTCCTTGGAACAGACCAAAATACTACGAAGAGTACCAGTTGCCCAAGTTCATCGCCAAGATTACGGGCCAGAATAGAGTCACCTTTGGTGATTGTATTGTCGAAACCTTAGAAACAAGATTAGGCTGTGAGACCTGTGAGGAATTGTTCACTCCAGAATCTCCACATATTGCCATGGCGCTTGATGGTGTGGAAATCTTCACCAACTCGAGTGGGTCTCACCATGAATTGCGTAAATTAGATACCAGGTTGCAGTTGATTACTGAGGCTACCGAGAAGTGCGGAGGAGTTTATCTTTATGCTAACCAGAAAGGTTGTGACGGTGACCGTTTATACTACGACGGTTGTGCTTCTATTATCGTCAACGGTAAAATGGTGGCTCAGGGTTCACAGTTTTCTCTTCAGGATGTAGAAGTAATCTCGGCTACAATCGATTTGGACGATGTCAGATCTTATAGAAACCAGAAGTCGGCATCAAACCAAGCTGTAAACCAATCTTCCACCTACAAGGCAATTCAAGCGGACGTCGAATTGTCGCCTAGTTCTCATGTATTTGATCCTACTATCATTCCCACTAAAACGAGGCCTATCAAATTCCATTTGCCTGAAGAGGAAATTGCTTTGGGTCCAGCCTGCTGGTTGTGGGACTACTTGAGAAGATCCAAGTGTGGAGGTTACTTCCTTCCTTTGAGTGGAGGCATCGACTCCTGTGCCACTGCCGTCATTGTCCATCTGATGTGCAGACTAGTTGTAGCTTCTATAAGCGATCCTCAGGTTTTGTCTGATATCCAATCTTTGACTCACGATCCTAATTTTGTCCCAAAGACACCTCAAGAGATCGCTGAAAAATTGTTCTACACAAGTTTCATGGGTACAGAGAACTCTTCGGCGGAAACCAGATCCAGAGCCAAGGAATTAGCTTCTAAGATCGGGTCCTACCACGTAGACTTGAACATGGATAGCTTGGTATCTTCTGTGGTTAGCTTGTTTGAAGTTGCCACCGGTAAGAGACCCATTTTTAAGATCTTCGGTGGTTCCCAAACTGAGAACTTGGCTTTGCAAAACATCCAGGCTAGACTCAGAATGGTTTTGAGCTATTTGTTTGCACAGCTTTTACCTTGGACGAGAGGTAAGTCTTCTGCAGGTCTTTTGGTTTTGGGAAGTGCCAACGTAGACGAATGCTTAAGAGGCTACTTGACAAAGTATGACTGTTCCTCGGCAGATATCAATCCTATCGGAGGTATTTCCAAGACTGACTTGAAGCGTTTCATTGCCTGGGCCGAAATCAATTTTGAGCTACCAATATTGAACGACTTTATCACTGCAACCCCAACGGCTGAATTAGAGCCCATAACTGCTGACTATGTTCAGAGTGACGAAATTGATATGGGTATGAGCTACGATGAGTTGTCCAGATTTGGTAGATTAAGAAAAGTAGACAAATGTGGGCCTGTGGCTATGTTCATCAAGCTTTACCACGAATGGTCACAACCTCCATATAATCTCACTGCAGAGCAAGTAGCTGAAAAAGTTAAACGCTTCTGGTTCTTCTACGCAATCAACAGACACAAGATGACGACCATGACTCCAGCATATCACGCAGAACAATACTCGCCTGACGATAACCGCTTTGATTTGAGACCGTTTTTGATTAACCCTCGTTTCCCATTTGCCAGCAAAAAGATAGACGAGATTGTCGAGGCTATCAACGTAAGAAACAAGGAAATCGAGCTGAGCAATATTAGTATTGATTAAGTGGTACAATAAGATGTATATATACTATTGTACAGTAGAGTTAGACCTAGAATGCCCTATGATGTATATATGATCCGATAGCATGAACATAGACGACTACGTGTGGTGAATCTTGCCACCCCATTTAGGAATAATTCCTAGCTCTTCCTTCATGAACTTGTCGGGATCTTCGTTCCTCTTTATGAAATCCAACAAGCATGTAGCCACCTGTCGGGGTAAGTCTTCTTGAATGAAGTGACCATATTTCTGTTGGTTGCTGAATACTACGAGTTGATATTTCCCCTGCATCTGCCCTATCATCAAGTTCTTATCTAGTGTCTCATGGGCTGAGAGAATTAAAAGCTTCGGACCTCTGAATGCGAGAAAGTTTTCTGACAACTTGTCGAACCAGGTTGGCCAGAATGGCTGTGTCAATGCTAAGTCTGTCTTCCAGGTTAAGCTTTCGAGATGGAACAAGTCAGGAACACTTACTTCTGCTGAAGCCTTGTTATACAACAAGAAGCCCATATGCCATTTAATGGCATTTGACAAACTGGAAAATGACTTCGGTCTATTAGAAATGAAGTTTGGCATGGCCCCGAGAGATTTGACGGCTGTTTCTTCTACTATATCTAAAACTACCAGTCCTTTCACTTGTGGAAATTGCATTTGATACTTTCGTAGGAAGCTGGATGATATGGCTCCTCCAAGAGAATGCCCCACTAAGTATATCGGATTAGAATTGATATTGTGTTTTCCCACAAACTCGTTGAGAACAAAATGGAGGTCTTCCACAAGCGCATCTAACGAGAAATCCTTAGTTAGAGACGAGTTTCCATGACCCCTAAGGTCAAACAAAAACAAACCAGTGTTTTTGGAACTCTCGCCAATCAGCTGTGACAAGAAAGCAAACGTCATAGCCGTAGATCCAGCTCCATGTAGAAAGATACAGATTGGATCATTGGCAGAAGATGGAGGTTTGTAATATGTACTTATGGACAAAATTCCATCTGCTGTTGTATATTTCTCTGTCACCGTGAAGTGGATTCGTTTGAATCTTTCATAGTTGTCTACTATGGTTTGGTCAGCGGTGCTGACTCGTGTAGAAGATGGTTGCAGATGTAGAGGATGGACGGTAGGGATTGTGGGCCTAGATCCGAACTTAGTCAACCCAGAGAGAACATCACCATCTTCATCTTCTTCCTCTTCTTCCTCTTCCTCATCCTTTTCTGACAACAGGGTGAGCCCTAGTGACCTCTCCTGGTCCTTTATCCTCTTGACAAATGCCTTGTGTAGATCAGACATTTGATATAAATGAAAAAAAAGCCAATGAAGGCAATACGAGAATAGGAATGGGCGACGTAACCAATAGGTACAGGTACAGTTCAGAGCCTCACGAAACAATGATACAAGTTGAAAAGTCAAGAGTTCAGGCCAGATTCGTCAAACTCGTAAAATTTCGAGAATGTCAATCTTTACGAGTATGTTAAAGCTCCAAAGAATTAATCATAAAACTATGGGATAATAAACGATACGGCAAACAATACAGAAAACAACTTCACTGAACAAATCTTCTGGTATAAGCCACTCTATGTAGACCTGTAACAGCTGTGAATAGCGTGTTCTGCTGGATTCAGTTGAAGGAAGATTTGTACAATTGTGTTTTCTGGCCTCCCGATTTGTATGTTTGTATACTGTGTAGATTTTCTGGGGTAATGCGCACCTCAAAATTTTGTGATGAGTCTAGAGAAATATGCCTACAATTGAATGAAAAACCATAGCAACTTTTCTCTGGGAAACTCTACCGCAAGCTCAATACATAAGCAAAACAGTAAAAGGCGTATAATCACAAAGAAACAAAAGAAAAATAGATTTTTGTCGTCAAACATCTCATTCCGCAAATGCTGAAATTATTCGCCAGCCAGTATAATTTTTCACTTTTCAGCATTCATTATCCACTTTCAATAATCACTTTCACTGACCAGAAAGACTAGAAAGTATGACAGACTTAACGTCTCTCTTCCAAGAAATGGCCAAATGTCTCTTTGTCGGTTACCGAGCCCTAACCGTCAATGAGACTCCAGTATCGTGTCTTATAGAGGATATAGATACCAATGAGATTCTTTCCATCGGCTACAATTACACGAATATTTCCTTGAATGGAACAAAGCATGCTGAGTTTATAGCAGTGAAGCGACTTCGTGATTCCAATCTAAATATCGACTTTGGAAGGGTGCGGTTGATAGTCTCTGTGGAGCCATGTATCATGTGTGCTTCATTTTTGCGACAGTTGGGAATTGGTGAAGTCGTCTACGGTTGTAGCAATGATCGTTTTGGAGGCAATGGCACCGTCTTACCGATTCATCTGGATCCCAACTTACCCCAGGAGCCATATTGTAGTTATGGAGGAATTCTTAGATCTGAGGCTATCCAGTTGCTTCGAAACTTTTACATCCAAGAAAACGAGTCAGCACCCCAGCCCAAGATCAAGAAAAACAAAGACATAGAGAAGAAGAAGTTTCCTATAAATAAATTCAATTTGACCAAGGACCTGTTCGTCGAGCATTATGGAAAGGAACGTCTTCCAGTTTATGAATCTGGAGAATATGAACTTACACCTATTGTAGGTAAAGGGTATATGCTTAAGGAGATTATCAGCGTCGAGGATTTGAAGAATATACCATTTTTGGAGGAGGAACTTGGAGAAGTCAACGAGGAGGTTGTGAATGAGTTTTTTGATCTTTTCTTCGATGTAGGTGAAGATGGAAGGGTCGACTATGGGAAAACTATAAAGAAGTATAACGCAAAGAAGAGACACCACGAGGAGTGAAAATATTGTAGATGTTAAAAACGAAAGACACTGTAAGATATCAATTGTATATTATCGTCGTATTAGTGTATTATGAACGAATATTTAGATTCTTCGTACTATGAGAACTAACTACCGCTAACTATAGATGTGGAGTAGTCGCACGAGTCGTCCAAACTATAGATAACAAGATATGAAATCCCTAAAAATGATAGATAACGTCATTGAAAATTCCATAACTATTATACTACAAAAATGATCTAGCCTTCCTACTGTTTATTCTGTAATGTCATCATCTCTGCTTGTTCATCTTTACTGGTAAATAAAATGCGACATTTTAGCAACTTTCCAAAATGCGACATCTTCAGATCTATCTAACTTCTATGATATTTCCACTATTCAGCTGTTCTTCTTTATTCATTCGTAACACCTAACCAGCACATATGGACGTCTCAGATGAAGAGTATCTTTCTCCACAGAAAGAGAGTACCCCATCAATACGGGGAGTTTCCGGCGAAGAGGTAACGCCAACTTCCGTTCGAGATGAGGGTATGGCTAAGAGAACGCGATCCAGTGGAGTCCAGCCGAGGTCTGGAGCCGTTAGCGATTTGAAAGGAGCTAATGGATATTCTTGGGAAGACGAGTATCAGAGATCATGGGATATTGTAAAAGACGATGAGTCCGGTGGCCGTTCTCTAGAGACAATTGTAAGGACTATCATTGAGAATCGTAAAAAGAAAATCATGAAGAATCCGACTACTCCATTTCAAAGAGGCATTATCAGAACTTTGATTGTCATAATTGATGGCTCAGCTACGATGCTGGAAAAGGACTTAAGGCCAAGTCGATTTTCGATGACTTTGCAGCTTTTACAGGATTTTGTAATTGAGTTCTTCGACCAGAATCCAATCTCACAATTGGGTATAATATTGATGCGAAACGGTGTCTCTAATCTTGTCAGTGAAGTCAGTGGTCTGCCCCAGTATCATATCGACAAGATACGACAATTGAAAGCGAGACAGCATAACCGTTATGAACCGAAAGGTGACCCCTCTCTCCAGAACTCGTTAGAGATGGCTCGTTCTTTGCTTAAATTCAACTTCGGCAATAATGCCAACGATACCAAAAACTCGAAGGAAGTGCTCCTTATATTTGGAGCTTTGTTCACGAGTGATCCAGGTGATATTCACAAAACCATAGACAATCTTGTTAATGACGAGATAAGGGTCAAAATCATAGGGCTATCTGCACAGGTAGCTATCTGCCAGGACTTGGTGAATAGAACAAATCATCAGCAAAAGAATATCAGTTCCAAGAATTATGGAGTCATAATGAACGAATCGCATTTCAAGGAGTTGTTCATGGACTGTGTGACGCCTTTGCCCATAACTACTTCACAAATAAACGAGAACGCTGAAGCTAACAAAGGTGTTCCTATCATAAAGATGGGATTCCCCACGAAAATACAACCTGTTCTAACTTCTACACTTGCCAGTAACGAATATACAATTGAGTTCCCACAACTAAGTGCTTCTGAACCCACTCACGGACTCGATGATAATCAAGTAGTGGAAATCAACAATGGAACAGACTCTTCGATCCAGGCTACTAACGTCATTGGCTACCAATGTCCGCAGTGTAAAAGTAAAGTCTGTAATTTACCCACTGTGTGCCCTGTCTGCGGACTCATGTTGATTCTTTCAACGCATTTGGCAAGATCCTACCATCATTTGGTACCACTAGTCCCTTTCAAGGAAGTTCCAGTCAGTTCAAAGTATAATAGCAAGCATTGCTTTGGCTGTCTACTTAAATTTCCGAAGGGTGTGAGTAATACTAAATCCAAAAGCTCATTAGAGAATATGACCAGTTCCCGTTACAGATGTATGAAATGTAGTCATGATTTCTGTATAGACTGTGATGTATTCATCCATGAAACTTTGCACAACTGTCCTGGATGTGAGAATAACTAGCTCATCGTATTGTATATATTCACAAGAAAGAGCATCACAATTGAACACGAAAAATACAGAAGTACCATTTAAGAGTATCATAACTTAATAGAACAAGATTTCCATAGCATATATTGTGCGTAGCATTGTTGCTAATCCTGGATAGCTTACAAATAAATATCATATCTTCTTTTTTTATTAGTATACAAGATTAAGCTGGCTAAAGTACATAAAGCTGTTAAGAATGGAAGCTAGCTAGTAAACAAATAGTATGCTTCAGCATTTCATTGTCTTCCCCAAGTGCTGCTGTTCCCTTTGTTTTGGCCACCCCACGTAGAGTTGTTTCCACCCCAAGCAGAATTGCTGCCACTGCTATTGCTATTGTTTTTGTTGCTTTGGTTATTAGTGTTACCTCCTGAGGATCCCCACGTAGAATTGCCTCCTCTGTTGGATGAGCCCCAAGTAGAACCCCCACCTCTGGATGATCCCCAAGTAGAATTGCTTCCATTGGCACCCCATTCAGAAGTTCCTCCTGCATTTGGAGTTTTTCCGCCGTTCCAAGTAGAGGCTGCTCCTCCCCAGGTAGAGTTTCCTCCACTGTAAGCTGGGGTCTTACCACCGTTCCAGGCAGAAGAAGCTCCTCCCCAACTGGAAGCAGCTCCTCCCCAAGCGGAATTTGCACCCACGCCAGGTGTTGCATTTCCGTTCCACGACGATCTCTCGCCAGAAGTAAATGCCGGCGCATTGGGCTTGTTGAACTCCCGAGACTCAGAAGGTGCTGCACCAATGAATCTCAAATATGGTATTGCTTCTCCACGGATCAATACGTTCAAGTTGTTCTTGTTTACCTTGATCTTTTTACTCTTAGTGTGCAATTCGATTCTGGCGTAGACATCGTCGGTTTCAATCACCTTACCCTTCAAACCCTTGTAGGATCCACTTGTCACAGCAACATCCTTGTATAACAACTTTTCACGGCCACCTGCACGGGGTTTGAAACCACCAGCGGAAGGATTAGGAAGCTTCAAGTTGGGGTTCATGGAAGTCAAGTCTGGACCCAAATTCTTGGATACCATAGAGTCCTTGGTGGAAATAGTGCTCACATTCATACGGTTGGTGGCAAAGATACCCAAGTTCTCGACAATCTCGTTAGACTTAATGAACAATGAGTTCTTGTAGATATGTAAAATGGCTCCTTCTCGCTTCTTATCACCCAAGACCTCTTTGACAGTGTCGCCGATCTTGATCGTATACCCGTTTCTGTCAGTAGCGATCTGTTCACGACGACTCATCTTCAACTTGGACGATATTCCGCTGGGTTTCACCGACAATAACCTTCCGTCAGAGGTCAACACTTCAAAGATGTTCTTTTCGGCCTTGACAATGACACCAACAGAGGCGGCATTCAATTCCACCAAGTCCTTGATGTCGTACTTACTGTTAATGGTGTCCATGTTCAGCGAGGCATCAGTTGCTTTCACCAAGTAGTTGGCAAATACTCTGACATCTTCACGTGTCTGGTCACTGACAAGAACAACCGAATCGCCGTCTATCTTGATTACCAACCCAGTCTCGTCGAAATGCTTACCTTCCACGATTCTTACGTGGTCACCTTCATTGAATATCTTTCTCAAGTCGCTGGCAGGGACAGTCAACTTCTGGTTAACGAACTTGGGGTCTCCACTGTCAGTAACAGAGATAGTGATTTCGTTCAAAGAGGCTTCTACAACTACACCCACAGTTTTAGCTTGCTCGCCTCTTCTGATTTCCACCTTGTCACCGGGCTGGAAGGCAGTGGACTTGCCTTCACCTTTCTTGTTCTTCAACGAGGCAGCGATAGCAGCAAGATCAAAGCCTTCTTCCTCATTGTTGCCTGTCTGGAAGCGGTCCAATTCCTCCAAAGTTGGATGTACATCTTTGGTCTGGATAAACTGCAACTTGAAGTCCTTGTACAAGAAGCCCTCGATGTATTCGTCGCCCCTGTAGACGTACGAACGAGGACCTCTTCCAGGTTGTAAGAACTCTCTATCATACTGTCTAGCCTCTTGTTCACTGAACAAACGAGGCAAGGGTCTTGCCTTCAGTCTAATTCTACGTCCATCTTTATCGAATTCATCGAACTTACCGTAGTCCAAACGTGGAACCAACTTACAACGCACATCAAGCCCATTTTCTGACAAGTTATCTACAATTGCCAAGTCGTTCTTGTACTTACCCCTAGTGATTCTGACGTAGATACCAGGCACCAACTCGACATCCGATGATTTGACCTGTTTGAGCAAGTCCGGGTATTCCTTGACAGGGACCAAGAGCTTGTCTCTTACATAGATGTTTACCATTCCCACAAGGGCCTTGTCGATGGCATCAGGCCTCTTGGCCTCAATATAGATGTATCCCTTAAAGGCATCTCTCTGGAACACTGTGAGAATATCTAAAGGAGCATTCAGCCTGTCAAGAGTTCTCTTCTTTTCGTAAAGCTTACGCACCAAGTCCTTCTCTCGGCCAGGAGTACATCTAATAGCGTAGATAGATGGGTCGTTGATAGAGGGCATCAAGAGTTTCTGCGAGACTGTGCCACTGGCAGCAGTGTCCCCACGGTAGACGGTATGGGTCTTTCTGTAACGCTGTTTCAAGGTCTCTGCTAAAACCTCAGCATCCTGGTCCTCAGCTTCTTGCCGTCTACGGTCATACTGTCTGTGTAATCTGTCATCGTGGCTCTCGGCTTCGTTCTCGCCAGCATGTCTGTCGTCCGCAATGAATTGTTCTCGCAAAAGTTCAGCTTCTTCGTCATCTTCATCAAGTTCATCTTCTTCTTCGTCATCAACTTCAGCTTCGATATCAATAAACTGGTTCCCTGCTCTTCTCCTCTTTCTTCTTCTTCCCGTAGAGACACCATCATCCTCATCTTCATCATCTTCTTCTTCGTCGTCGTCGTCTTCGTCGCCTTCTTCTTCGTCTTCATCTGCTTCTTCATTCTCATTGTTATTCTTATCATTGCTGTTTTCGTTGTCGTTTTCAACGTCAATTTCTGCTTCGGATCTCGTCCGTTTGAGACCCGTTTCTTTCTGGATGTCTAATTTCTGTTCTTCATCTTCTTCCACTTCCTCATCGATTTCGTCCTGATCTCGGTCGCCCACATTGTACACATCCTCTTCATTGTGTTCGTGTTTGAGGACATTCTCCTGCTCAGGTTTGACATTTTCGTCACCGGACATCGTGATGTTTGGGCTGATGGGAAAATTGGGAGAAGAGAGATTGTGAATTCTTTTGAAAATTAAGTCTTTCTATTTTACTTTCTGTTTCGACAAACCTGCAGTCGTAACATGCAAAAGAGATGGTCCGAAAATGGAGACTTTACAGTTTAGGTTACTGGCGAAAAGACTCGGTTCCAAATTCCTCCATCTACTTAAGTACTATATTCTAATCGTTTCTTCCAATATAATCTAGTATAAGGGACTTGCAAATATATAAATGGGTATATACGATTTATTTTAATTTTCAATATGTATAACACTTAAATAGTCCTTGAAATTGACAATTTTCCAATTATTCAAGCGCTCTCTTAGACTAAGAACTTAAATCTTCTCATATTAGTTGATAAAATATATCCCTTAATTAATAAACAATTATATAAGAGACTAAAAAACATTCACCTAGCTAGAAAAAGGAAGTAGTTCATGTTCCAACTATTAGTTGACTCTGATTACTTGCTCGATAGTATCGACAACCACCTTCTCAAGATCAGAGAATTCAAAACCCAACAAATTCTTAGACTTCTGGTCATTCCAATGGGCAAACTCAGAGACATCGCCATTCGCAGGTTCTCCAACAGGTAATTTCTCTCTGAGATCGGGAAACTTCTCTCTGATAATGTTCAAAATCAGCTGAGCATTGAATCTGCCACTGTTGGTAATGATTCTTTGACCCTTAGCTTCATCCTTCTCAAAAGCAGCAATGTGAGCCTTGGCCACATCTCTGACATCAACGAAAGGACCAGCTACTTCTGGAACCTCGTCACTCTTGGTTAAACGGTAAACGCTAGCAAAAACTTCGGCAGTCAAGTTCATTTCACCCTTAGCTTCGTCATCCTGTGCTTGAGGTCCAAACACATAAGAAGGGAGGACGGTAGTAAGGGCGAAGTTTGGCTTATTGGATTCAACAAAAGCCCAGGCCGCCTTTTCGGCATACTTCTTGGAAGCCCAGTAGGCGGTCATGGCGTCTTCTGTTTTGCCATCTTCATAAGTAACATTGGCCCACGATTCTTCGTTCAACTTGAGCGAAGGAATTTGGAAATCAGCAATGTCAGCTAAAGAGACAGTAGAACTGGTTAAGACCACCCTCTTGATCTGAGGAGCATGGTCATAGATAGCTTGCAATGCATTTCTGGTTCCCTCAATAGCAGGAATTAAGATATCCTTCTCGTTGTCTTCACTAGAAAAAGTTACAGGAGAAGCGGTGTGTAAGAATACGGTAGCTTCAGGATGTTTCTTCAAGGCTTCATCGAAAGCACCCTTCTGGTCTAAGCTAGGTACAACAACATACTGAAATTGTTCACCATAGTAAGACTTCAACTTTTCACCCTTCTCTTGTGATCTGACAGAACCAACCACATTGTACCCCTTGGAAAGAAGCTGGACAATTATGTGCTGTGCAATGTAGCCAGTAGCACCCGAGAGAAAAACGGTAGTCTTAGACATTTTATTGTATTGAATTTGAATGAGTTATGAAGATTATCTGAATACTTTGGAGCTGATCCTAAAATTGTTGCAATTGTAAGAACTGTACTTTGTATGATGATGAAACAAAATATAATTGCGATTTGGAAGGGTTGGTAGGCTCCCTTTTATACTAAACTCGAAGTGCTGACATATTCATGGTTATAATTGTAATTGAAACTCTCTACTTACTGTAGAAGAGCTCCGTGCAAAAAGCTCTTACTGTTCATATTTTGCAATTAGATTACTAATGGACACGAGCCCGGGTCCGGTCTTTCCTAATTAGGAATTAACCTTACATATACGTTGGTGCTTCACAAGCTGATAATTAATCAGCCCTACCGACTGAAAAAGAACTGATTCCAGGAAACAAACAGATGATAAAGCGGAGATAAGCGAACCAAACAGTTCAACTGCTTGCATTTCGGTCTTAAAAGCGCCACAGGGGTCTAAGGCTGAAGCGGATTTTTCAGATTAAGTTAGCGACTCTCAAGCAGCAGAGAATGAAATTGGCAGAGTCTTGCCCAATTGTTTCTTCTATTAGCTCGTAGAATTTATGTAACAATTTATTATTCACACGAACTCAGTCTCTCTGCTCTTCTGAAGTCATTTCTGTGTTCTCCAATTTGCTTCTTGTTCACCTGAAAAATATGAGCGAGTTGAACTGAAATGAACTAAGTTCAACAAGTTGAGGATTTGGTAGCGAAATTAAAATTCAAGCGAATTGAAAGGAGTTTATCCGTTCTTGGCAACAGCCGTGCTGGTGGCGAATTTTGGTGACAATGCTTTTACGAAGAGATCATTTGTGGAGATTCTCTCGGCCGTACCATCGATGAATATAATGTGCACGATCTTTATTTTGCAATGCTAATTAAAGTATCACCTTTAAGATAAGCCTTCTGTTAGGGCACCAATAGAAGCATTAGTAATTGGCTCTATTATTTCTTTAGCCATTTAGAGGCTATTTTCTATTACTTTTGGATGGAAAAGAGGGCAATTCAAGAGCACTGAATTACGTCCGGTCCTCTTCGCTCCATGTGCATCTTATTTTGAACATTGATGACTTCTTTCTGATTTACTCTACTTGGTGACAATTGTGATGTCACTTGTTTATTAATCTCGTTGCTCTATATTGTACTATTCTTCTCGTGTTAGTTCATATCCTAACATTAGTTCTTGCCGTTCTGCCTGACTTATTCGTCAACGTAGATATGACTCAAATACATTAAAGACTTGCCAACGGCAGAAATGTGCCAGGGTACAATGCCGCCAGTTTCGAATTCCAAACTTTGCTCAAAGTCGTCCTCGCTTTGATTCTTGGAGATATTTCCGTCGATTTGTCGCAATCCCAAAATGTCATTCAACACAATCAAGTTCTTGTAGTGGTTGAGAATCAACTTCATCAAAACATCCAAATCCCAGTAGTTCGAGCAGCTCAACAAACTAACTTCGTAAACTAAGTACGATCTGCTAGGTCTGCTTATGTTTCTACTACCAGTCATCCATTCCTTTAATAGATACCCAATCTTCATACCCAACCTTGTAGGAGAGTTGAACGAAGGAAGAGGAACCTTAGGAATGATTCCGATTACGTCGGTACTGAAATCATGGAGAATAAGGTCTGGGTTATTTGAACCGCCGTGGAGTGCTGATGTTGCTCCTACTCCAGCTCCGCCAGCAGCAGAGACAAAATCCTGTGGTGACAAAAAGTTGCCAGGAGCATTGAGAAACTGCTGAGGAGAATGAAAACTGAGAACATTGGGTGAAGTCACCAAAGCTCCACCTGTCGTAGGAGAAGAGTTATTTGAACCAGAAAATACCTTGAAGAAATTATCTCTGTCAAGAGAAGGGGTATTTGAGTTCTGATTCAGCATCTGCTGTGATTGAGGAATTGTTGACAGTTGACCACCATTTTCTGTATCTTCAAAGCGAGGTCGATTGTCTTGGAAAATCAATTTAGGGGAGTTACTAACCGACAATACGATCAAAGAAATGTCCTTATGTTTGACACTCAACCTCTTCCAGTGAATCAATTCATCGTCAGGAATAATACTGTTAATTCTGGTCAAAACAAGAAACTTCTTTCCGCCCATAGTGCACGATTCGTTGTTCATGTCATCGTTTAATTTCTTGAAAAGCTCATTTGACTTGTTCCAAATCTCTTCGCAAACAGTGGCTACATCGTGGGTATCTCTTCCGTACCCACCTGAACCATTCCTAGTGGCTTTGCTAGAACAATACCAGGACTTGGTGAATGTGACTACCCCTAACGGATCAGACCAGGCAGCTGAAAACCAATTACGATCGATAGACCTCTCGTACGCTAGGTGAAGGAAGATGTCATCGTTAAAATTATTGTGCTTGAAATTATTACTCATGAACTTGAATTGAATTCTCGTCGGTGGTTCTTTCACTAATTGTGTGAATGTGTTTTTCACTATGTCCTTGTTGGTAGATCCATTTGGACATTGATTGTATAAATTCATAGACAACTTTGATAACTTGAAGTTCGATAACACCTTCAACCAATTCTGGAAGGGATCTTGTTTGACAATTAACGACCCAGGGATGATTTTGGTAAATATCAGCACTAATGGCAACTGATGGTTTGTAAGACTAACCTTAAGATTCCGGAAAACCTTCGAGATTTGTAATGTCGAATTAAGATTGTCATTGTAATTCACAAACAATAAAAGCAATGGTCGATCAAATTCAAAGTTATTGGTTTTGTTAATCAAATCCAATTTGATCAATTCAACCAAAGAATTCAACTTCTTGTTGATTTGACTGTATGTGTCGTTATATGTTTGGTCATTGTCTTTATTCACAAGTAAGATACCATCGTTAATATTTTCAAGATCGGGTCTTGTTTCTACGGTAGATAAATTGACCTTGGATATATGTCCTAAATTGCACTCTTTGTAGTTATAGATCAACAAGTCCAAAAATTCTCTCAAGAAGGAAGTTCCATTTCCATTGTTTTCACTGATTAGCAAAACTTGGAAATGCTTAGTCGATTTTATAGGACTGAAGTTCATATACTTCCAAAAATTAATGGCTAAGTTGTTTAAGTTAAGGATATTATTGTGCTTCAACACCCTTGCTTTTGTTATTGGAAGTTTGAAGTATACCTCGTCTTTTGTGGAAACGTTTGAGTTCAATTTATTGATAATTAACTTGTACTTCTCAAAGTTCTCCTTATTTTTGGTGTTTTCTGTAAGAGCATCCCATTCAATAGATTTCAACTTCTTATATTGTGATTTGGGATTGAGCATGTGATCATCATCGTTAGCAATGTCATTAAGAAAGTCTAGTTGGTCTTCTAATTCATCCTTGCTCTCATAATCCGTTTGGTCGTTAAGAAATTCAATAAGATTGACCTTATATGAATTGGGGAAAACCTTTGAGAATTCAGACTCGAACGTCTCATCAGGATTAACAAAGTCTACGATGCTATCTTCTAGTTTGACTTTGTTCTCTTCCAATTTAGATTTCACAAACTCGTCCATATAGTAACTTAGTTTCGATCTGCCTTGATTGAAGCCTAGGTCAAATACCAAATTTGGACCAATAAGCTCTAGAAATTCGTCAAGATGCTTCGCTTTTATGAACATTTCGTTGTTTCTCATAACTTCGAGATCGTTATCGTTGTCGTCGTCGTTGATGGTGAAGCTTGGAAGAAATTGATCACTAATCAAGTTGTTTAGTAAATAAATATCAGGAATAGTAGAGACATTGATACTTCTCAAAATAAGCGGCAAATAATTCGATGATTCCAGAATACCTTTGACAGGGGATTCGTCAGAAGATGATGTTCGACCACTTCCATTGTTCACCGACTGCGTAATTTGTAAACCTTGTGAGGTCGGAAACAGTGGAGTATGTTGGTTATTGGATTGTTCATAATCCATTGGAGATACCGTTTGCTGAAGTTCTGCTGTGGAAAAAGGTGATTCCCCTTTAATGTTGGGAAATCTCCCTATGACAGAAGAATTTGGAGACCCAAAGCCACCAGTATTATAGTTGCTGAGAATAATGGGCTTTTCGTTGAAGCCCGTCATTACCGCGGCATCACCTAAGAAGCTGTTTCCGATAATGGCGTTGTTGGTTCCACCAAATACGTTGCTGTTTAATGTAATTCCACCCGAATTACCTATGGGAACTCCACCAAATGAATCATTGAATGTGTTCAACCTCAAAGGAGGAGAATTAGAAATAACATCAGGCATTTCTTCGTCTTCGTCACTTTCTTCACTGGAAGCCGACATCGAACTTTCAGCTAACGAAAGCGAAGAATTATTCATCTTGCGGAGTCCCACGGCTTGTGCTGCGATTGGAAGTTTGTCTTCCTCCTTTGTGAGTGGAAGCTCGTATCCACTAACACTAGTTTCCCTGAAGGTTTTCTTCTTCTTTTCTTCTGGTCCTATAGAGACTTCCTTATCAACGTAAAACTTACCTCCTTTACCGTACTTGGTATCAATATTACTTTTGATTATTGGGTTGAATAGTATCGGTGAAAAAATAGACTTTTGCTGTATCTGCAGCGCCAGGCTGCTCGGATTGAATATTTCCTGTTTAGGCTGTGGTTGATTGTAGGGGCCAGACAGCTGGTCGTCTGAAAGCCCAACTCCTTCTGTCCCAATAGCAGCAGCTGTTGGTGGATTGGTAGAATATACAGAATTGGCAACTGGGATAATAGGAGTAGGCATTATAGGAAGAGGAGCACCTGGATCGTTATAATCAGGTGAAGACAGCTTCTTGATTGTCATTTGGTCTTTAGGAATATCCAAGTACTTAAACTTTGGTTCTTTTGCTATACTTCTGGTTGCCAGTTTAGTAGTAGCTCCAAAAGGACTTTTGGAATCCTGGTTCTCGTTCTCTGGTGCACCAGGAGTCGAATACTTTCCTGAGTCTGGTGCTGCTTCTTTGTCTGAGATATCAAAAAGATCGTTTAACTGGTTCTTTTCTAGATCGGCCGGAGTACCAGCAGCAAGTTCATCTTTGGGCTCTTCCTTAATGACATTAGAGAATAAGTCTTCCTTTGAAGAGCTCTCACCATTACGACCATCGTCTCCTTCGTCATCGCTACCACCAAAAAGGTCATCCATTTCCACATCATCCTGGTTGGTGTCTACTTTCACTTCAGCACCATCACCCGGTGGCATGTCTTGTACTTCCTTTGTAAAGAATTCGGAGGGAACAGGATTCTGAAGATCAAATAGGTCTGGGACCATATGTGACGTTATATCGTTCAAATCAAGTGTATGGGGCTGTTGTTCCATAGTTGTGTGAGGATCCACAGATCCGATTCCGGCATCACCTCCTGTGGAGGCAACACTGGAAATGCTGAAAGGAAGTGTCTGGGAAGGCTGAGCAAAGCTGTGATGCTGATTGCTGGAAATATTGAAGTCTATCAAATCACCAATCAAGTCCAAGGGGTTGCTCGTAGGATGAACTTGTGACGAGGAAACATCCAGTGACGTTATTTCATCAACTTCTTCGAACTTTCCAAATTGCAAAAGACACAATTTCCATGGCCATAGTATGAACTTCTTGTTGTCTACAGAATGGATAAATTTGGCTATGGTCGAGGTCTGGTTGTTCAAATGTTTCAAATTGGGAATTAACTTTATCCATACGTTTTCATCTTCTGTATTGAAGGAGTATTCTATCCCAGTGCTGAGCTTGATGAGGTCGATAAGGTTTTCACCTTCTGAGCTTTTTTTCCTTACAAAGTTCCTCACGAGATTGGTAGGGTCAAATAAATGACACCGTATTCCACTGGGAATGAGGTATATGACGAAGTTTATGTCTGGAGCATCTTGCGAAGGATTCTTGAGATCTATTATGCTGGAATCCAAGAGGTTGATTTTTTCCTTCACTACCATCGACAACAAAAGATCTCCGTTGGGAAATAAGATGGGATCGAGATACAAGATTGATCTGTTTATCATATCTCTGGAAACTACACAGTAGTTTCCAAAGAGTTTTATAGCGCCGTTCTTTGACAAGTTGAAGAGAATCATCTTCTTGATCGACTTGAGAAGGCTCAAGCTGGCAAACGGTAAGTATTCGTCCAATGCAGCTCCTACAGTGGAGCCAGAAGACGCCGATTTCGGCGGGTTGGCTAGAAGCTCGACGTTGACGGTGTTTGAGTGCTTCAATTGAAGTGTGGGGTACTCTTTGGCGAGGTCTATATGTACATTTGATGATGAATCTACTGAGCTAGCAGATTTGAGCGGATATGCCAAGTCCGAGATGAGGGACAGTGGCCGGTTTAATTTCTCTGGGATATCAGTTGTCTGCTGCATCGATTGGACTGAAGGCGAATTGCTTGCCCCAGATTTTGTGCCGGTGACATCTTTACTGAGATCCACATCTGTATTGATATCTTTGGCTTGATCTGGGTGCTCTAAATCTCGGGAGACAGTATCCAATGGCATAGTATTGTGGCCGAAAGTGAAGTAGTACAAGCTTTTGTTGTAGTACGAGACAAGGATGTTAGGATGAGCGTATCTTATCAGCAATTCGAGCTCTAGAAGCGACTGGTCATTGTCAGTGAATGAAACGTAATTGTAGAATGATACTGTGCCCAAATGACCCAACTTGTAGTAGTGAGTCAAGATATTGGAAGCAGTTGCTTCTGACATGTTAGAATGGTTCTTAATAGTCTATCTTGGATTCTCTGGTTTTTCAGCTACGATTTGGTACGTTTTTGATGGTTTTCAGCTATTTGGAAAAAGAACCCGAAGTGGTTCAAACTCTTTCTGGAGTTGCTTGCTGTGGTGTGTATACAGCCTCGCAAATGTATAGTAGCGTCTGGAGCGCAAGCCTGGATAAGAGATCATGATGAATTTGAACGACGACAAGGTAGACTAATCAGGAAAGGGTGGCAAGCTAGAATGTGTGTTCTGTACTTGTCTTGAAATAAGATAATGAGAGTTTGCATCCTTTTATCAAATATAGCTGATTGTGGAGTAGAGTTTGTTCGTGAGCAATGACTTGAAAGAAGACTCAATGGCACAATAGTTACTACAAACAACTGAACTTATCAAGCAACGAACTACTCAACTGAGCTAATAAGAAGGGGAGTGGATGCATAAGATAGATACAATTACCCGCAACAAGAAGAAAGAAATAGGTCAACTGTCCAATAGAGCGCCACTTATTCTGCCGGTTCGGATGAATTTTTCACCATCTTGCATATATTTTGCACCCACTCTTCACAAGTTCAAGTTTTATCCGAATCAAAAGGAATTGATTCTGCATTGGCAAGATTATTGTCATCTGCACTAATCTTCTTTTCTACTCTTAACACTGTAATGCAATTGCATACCTCCTCTAAGTTTTTGAATGTCCCAGGTATTAATTCAAATATAATTCGTCTATATGCACTTTATATGTACCAATTCAAATTTTCATGTTTTCTCTAATCATTAAGAAGAGTTCCTGTTCCAAGCAAATTGCAAATGCGTCGAAGCATATCTTGGGCATCCTTCGTAACTTTTACGTGTGATTGATTGAGAAGACTCTTTGACCTTAAGCCAACTGAATCTTATTACTCAAATATTACCTTAAAGTGCAAGTGTACGCTAGTGTAACAGAACTCTTCGCTCAGATAAGGAGAAATAACTGAGAGCACGGCAAAATGAGTTTAGCCTTCTAGCTCTTTGCTTCCTGATTGTCTATACTACTCAAATTGCTCTCACTATTTTTGGGTGGAGAGCTGCATTACATGGTATTCGACGAGCTGATAGCGAGTTCGCCCTTAAAAAACATAATAAAAAGATCCATCACGAAAGGATTGAAGTAGCCAGGAAGGCTTACAAGAGCAAATACTTGGATATGCTTTCAGCTTCAGCGGTGGTAGGTGTTGTAAGTATCAAGATATACCTTGCCTATGAGAAAGTCTACAAACACTAGAAGTCGGTCGCTTTGATGGAATATGCTGCCACATGTATTGTTGTGGTAGAAGCTATCCAATGTGCTCTTCCTTTAGTGTTCGACTTTTGGCTCGCTAAGGAGGGATTGAACCTTGCCACTTAAGGCGAACCCTACCCCACAAGGATAACGAATTGAGTTACAGTAGCTTCTATAAAGCTTGCGCGGCACTATTACTGAGTTGCGGGTTGTTGGATGGAGTATTTCTCCGAATCAAATCAGCAATTTCCACTTATCTTCCCTTTGAAGTCATGAAAGATTTTGATTCTTAAGTAAAACTTTTTTCTTGACAAGGAGACCAAAGTACGATGTCGATCATTCATTTTGTAGCTGCATTCTATAAAGTGAACTCTAGCAACAAATACATTTACTTAGAACTACATCTACTTAAAGCGTATCATGCATACTGTTAACAATATTCTTTGATGACGGAAACTGGTCTTGTGTAAGTTCCAATTGGAACATATTCAACTTCATCAAATCCAAAACCAGCTGGACCACCAATCTTCATGGCCTTTTCGGTGTCGGTCCAGATATTGCTAGGAGAAAATGCAATAACATTGACAAAGAGACCGTACTTGTAATCTGGGGTACCAAGCGCTTCACCAGTTTCCGATTCAAGCACAGCAATCAAATCAGGTACCGCACAGACAACTTCGCCTTCCTCTTCTGCGGTGTCCCTCACACGGCAAAGAATGTTCTCGTTCTTGAATGGAATGACCATCTGCTTCTTGGTGTCAGGCTCTTCAATAATAACTTCACCATATACGTGTCCCTTGTGTACTTTTCTACTAACGTCAACAATCTTCCCTGTGAAAAGATGACGGCCAGAGGATTTACCACCAACAGATTCAATGATTCTTTTGGGTATCATATCATGCTCCAATTTTTGCCGAGCCAAAAGTACAGCTCGTCCAATACGCCAAGCCAAGGAGATTGAACCAGGCACAGTACCACCAACAATTTCTTCAGAAGTCATTGGTGCCATAACAACACCAACATGAGTTCCAACTTCAACACAAGTAGAACGTATCAATCTCTCCAACGACTCGCAATTACTAGCTTCTGAAATTAACATTGAACTACTGTTTCCGTTGCTTATTGCTGCTGGCCAATACGGAAACTTCTCATATATAGCATTTGCAGAACTTTGCCAGAGGGTTGGGTAGGCACGTCCCATAAAATCAGAATCAACGACTGGAATATTCAACTTATTAGAGGCACCAACTTCAAACCCAGTGAAACCATTTCCTCCTCCAATTTCTAATGGACACACAACCTTAGCTTCTTGCCCAGTAAATTGAACTAATGACTTGGTTGCTTCGAGCAATTCATCGGCCTTCAACATCTCTGATGCAACGGTTGGTGAACCAGCAAACCCGACGCAGATAACAGACCTTTCTTTATCAGTGTACTTCGAAACATCGTCAATGTCAATAACTCTAATAGTAGCACCATTTCGAACCATATTTCTGATATCGATGAAAGTAGGATGAGGAGTCCCACCACCACCACATCCCAAGATGTAAGTTCCAATTCTCAAAAATTCCAAGTCAATTTCGCTGATTATCCATTCCCTGTTTTCAATTTTTGGCTTGTATCCTTCAATGTCAACATTTTCAATAGTGAATTCTTCAACTGGGGTGGTTACTTCCTTTGAAACAGAACCACCGCTGAGGTCGTCAAATGACTCCTCCAATATTGCTTCTGGCACTCTTGAATGATCTGCATCTCCAACCACCTTAACGATAAATTCGTAAGTGTTCGGAATATACGGAATAGGATCGTGTGACAACTCAACTATAGTCAAAGAATCTCTAATAGCACCTTTTGCTACTGCGTTATCTTTTGCTTCTTCGATGCATTCTTGTAGAACGATTTCTTTAGCTTCTTTTTCGTTTGGAATCACCTTAATAAGATGCTTTCGCCCAGAAATCTTGGACATGGCAGCACCAATAGCATTAGCAACGCCGTGGTATGGAGGTCTGAGCACTTTCGAAGAGCCTTCGATATCTGAAGGTACAATGAAAGATCCACCACCAACAACCAAAACAGGAACAGGTTCTGCTGAAGTTCTGACTCTATCAATGTGCTTTTCTAACAAGTATTTAACTTCTTCCTGAAATTCCATCATATGTTTCTCGTTCAACTTGCCCTCCAATTTTTGTGGGTCTCCAATGTTGAATAGTTCAGGTTCAAGACCGGCTCGCTTGCCAATTCCGACTGCCATATCAGAAGCTGTTAATGTATCACCTCCGAAGATAATTGCTTGCTTACGAATTTCATTTCCAACACTATCTGGACCAATGGTGATCTTTTTATTGAATCTTACCTTCGAGCCACCACCAAGACCAAAGCTGTGAACTTGAGGCATTGAGAAGTTCATTCTGACACCTCCCACATATGAGAAAGAAGCAGACTGTCTTGGAAAACCGGTTGGCAACAAGACACCTATATCAGTAGTGGTACCACCAACATCAACAACCAATACCGATTGTCCCTTGATGGACTCATCTCCACTGCAAAGGATAGAAGCACCTCTCATCGAATTAGTGGCACCAGAAGAAAACGTATTAATTGGACACTTTCTTGCGGCACTAGATGGTAACACGGTTCCATCATTCTGAGTTAACATAACTGGACAGTTCAAACCCACGCTTCTAACGGCAGCATTGAATGATGCGATAACCTTTTTTGCAAATCTTAAGATACCAGCATTTAAAATCGCGGCATTTTCTCTTTCTAAGAAACCAATTCCGGCAATTTCATAAGACTTGACAATCTGTATATCAGGAAGAACTTCTTTGATTATGCTCTCAGCAACGTCCTCGTGTTCGTTTTTCAAAGGAGAAAATTGAGCAACAAGAACGACAGCGTGAATGTTTAATTCTTTTATCTTCATACAGTGGTCATAAATTTCTTTTCTGTTAAGTTCGCTAACTTCTTCACCGTGAACGTAGTGTCCACCATCAAGGTATGCAACATAACCCTTCAAAATTTCTTTCAAGCCAGCTGGAAATTCACAAAAGGGCTCAGTCTTCTTCGAATACGGGCCAACCAATCTAAGAACAGCAACCTTATCGAGCTTGCCCCTATCCTGTTCAATAACAGCGTTAAGGAAGTGCGTGGTACCAATAGTGACAGCACCAATATCTTCCTTGCAGACTTCGGGTGCCAAAGTGAACAATTCCGTCAAAGCAGCTTCGATACCATCAGAAACATCGGAAGTGGTGTTTGCCTTATTCCATGCAACGATACCTCTGGTAGTGGAATCGGAGACAAGGGAAGGATCCAACAAAACGGAATCAGTATTGGTTCCACCAACGTCAATACCAATTAGTAACTTTCTTTCTATTGTCATCTTCGATTTTGTTTAATCAGGTTCAATTAGATCAAGCCTCGACTATTTGCGAACCTCCATATTATTATATAAGTAGAATGGACATAATTCACCGAAGGACAATATATATTCTTGGTCCAATTTCTCCACCAAGAATTTGTCTGAGCGATACCAGTTCTAGAGTCTGGTGGAGAAATTACGGTGGGCATAGAAAATAGACTTTATTTTTGAGCACCGCAGCGTACGCCAGTAAAAGGAAGTGAAGCGAACGGATATATTTTTAACTTCATAGATTCCTTATCTTATCGTATAGCCCCTGTACAGTATGTAAAGCATCTGTTCTTATAATATAAAGTTAGATAGGGAGATTTTTGAATTTTGTAAAAAGACAAATTCTTTGAGATTCATTTAAATTGCGATTAATACAAGGAAGAAACTGCGCAGAAAAAATAATGCAACACATCTACTTTAGGAAATTGCGATCTGCGGTGGAGAATCTGGTGGAGAATCTGGTGGAGAAATTTGGTGGAGAAACGGTGGAGAAGTCAACGGAATCCAGATGGTGAATATCTGAACATATCAAACCAATTGGATTCACATAGTAGGAAGTAAATAGCAAGATAAGAAAATTGGAAGCATAAGATCAGTTAAATAGAAGTATAATGATCTCTTTAGACATGTATTGTATACCATTAATCCAAAAATATTAACCAATTCATACATATGAGTTTCTTGCAAAAAATTGAAGTAAAACCAAAAGATGGTGGTCGACAAGTAGACAATCTACAAAATCATGATTTGATACCCATGCCTCCTCTGAGAAGACTCTGGGATTATGCCAGTTACATTAGTTTCTGGACTGTTTCAGAGTGTAGTATTTCAACTTGGTCGTCGGGTGCATCTTTGCTTTCGTTGGGCTTAAACGTGAAAGAATCTATTGGTGTTCTTATTATTGGTAATACTATTATCAGCACATTGTCTGTTTTGAACGGTGGTCCTGGTTTCTACTATCATATCGGTTACACTGTCTGTCAAAGACTTGTATTTGGTATCAGAGGCAGCTACTTTGGAGTAGCAATTAGAACAATCTTGAGTATTGTATGGTATGGATCACAGGCATGGCTTGGAGGTCAATGTCTAGGTATCATATTCAGCACTTGGTCATATTCGTATTTGCATATGGAAAATACGTTCCCGCTATCTGTGCATTTAACGACTAGAGATTTGATTTCGTTCCTTCTTTTCCAACTTATGTCCATTCCAATGCTTCTTATCAGACCTGAAAAGCTTAGTGCGTTTCTTCACGCCTCTTCTGTGGCAGTATTTGTTGCCATGATCTCAGTTTTTGCATGGTCGATTGGCCATAATGGAGGTGCTGGGCCATTGTTGAACGCTCCAACTAACTTCTCCTCCAAGTCAGCTCATGCCTGGGCATGGATTTATGGTATCACTTCATGGTATGGATCTTTATCTTCTGGTATAACCAACATGTCAGATTTCACTAGATACTCCAAGAGAAAGTCAAGTTGTGTACCAGGTACTTTTGGTGCTATAATGACATTTGGAACTCTTATGCCTCTTTTTGGCTTACTTTCTGCATCAGCAACATCTGAGATATACGGTCAATCTCTTTGGATGCCACATATGATCGTTGAACAATGGATTATTGCTGACTACAGTGCTAGGTCAAGAGTAGCCGCATTCTTTGCTGCTTTATGTTTCCTCTGCTCCCAGTTAGCTCTTAACTTATTATCCAATGGAATTGCAGGTGGTATGGATATGGCTGGGTTGTTCCCTAAATACATTAATATTAAAAGAGGAGCGGTGATTACTTCCCTCTTATCTTGGGTAGTTCAACCTTGGTTGTTCTATAACACGTCCTCGAGATTTGTGGTAGTAATGTCGTCATTCTCAGTATTCATGTCACCAATTATTGCAATTATTATGTCGGAATTCTGGATAATCAGGAAGAGAAAGCTTAAGCTAAGTGATTTGTATTCTAACGAAGTGGATTCAATCTACTGGTACTGGAATGGATTCAATTTGAAGAGTTTCTTGATATTCATTGTTGTTTCCACACCTGGTCTTCCGGGCTTGATTCATATGGCAAACCCAAATATTTCAATTAATCAGGGAATACTTCACTACTACTATGGTAACTGTATCTTTGGTTTCTGTATTGCTTTCTTCTTGAATATCGCTTTGAATTATTTTTTTCCATCGAAGGCTATGCATGCATTTGATTCTGTTGATTACTTCCACACCTTTACTAATGAGGAATGTCTCAAGATGGGCATTACACCAGCTGAAAACGAGAGTGACCGCCAGTCTAATCGATCTAAGGATGTGGAAATAATTCAAGAAATTAATGTTGAGAAGAACTCTGTTTAATTAGCTAAATCAATTTATATTTAAAAGCTGTAGCTATCTAATATATTTTTCAAAGTTTTGGAATATTCAGTAGTATATTTCCATCTGAATCTTTTGAAATATATTAATCCATACGATATGACAGCAATCATCAACTTTTGCCTTTTCCAAAAGTTTTCAGAGGTTTCAACGTCATCTGCATCATTATCAATTGCAAGGCTAATATATTCGAGTGTATCGTGTTTAACTGCCTGCTCATCAAAGTATGAAACTGAAGGATCATAATATTTGGCGTTGGATAACTCGACGTGATCTCTACTTGTAAGACCATTTAAACAATCTCGATTAGTTTCATAGCACCATATTACTAAGCATGAAATAAATAAGGTCCACGGAATATGTGGTATGGAAATAATATGCTCATTCTCAGCATTAGAAATAATTCTGATAAACCTTGCTGCTTCTCTTATTGATTGATCACCATTTGGAGATCTTGCCCATGATTCTATATGAATTTTATTACGAGATACGCCTGCCCTTCTACCGTTATTAAGCTCTGTAGCGTGCTTCACAATCGATGCTGTATCTGCAAAAAGAGAAATTAGCCCTAGTTGGTAGGAACTTAAGTTTGACCAGAACGCTGGAGATAGGCCATAATCATTTAACCCAACGGTAGGTGCGAGGTGTACGTTCTTTCCAAGAGCTCGCTCATTTGCATTTGAAATATGCAAATCGAGATAACCTTTCCAATTATAGAAAGCCCTCAATAGTTTGCCAGAAAGGTCGCTTAATTTCTTTTTTGAAACGATACCCAAGTCAAATAATCCCCTCCATCTCATATCCCAACAAATAGATATTATTCCATGTAGTAAAATACTTCGAGAAAACTGGGAGTAACAATCTAAAGAATAATCTTTTTGGCTCTCCTTGTATGGCATCATCATAGATCTCAAACTCCACAAAAATTCCGGCCAATTTCCCTCCGCTTTAACTGAAGGCATTGATGGACCTGAAGCTGACAACGTCTGGCCGCTCTGTAAATTTAAGACTACCTTATGTTGAAAAGAAAGTCCTCTAGGCTGCAATCTATACATTTCAGAAAAAATAATAGGATTGCTCGCATTCCATACAGCATCGGTGCTGGGTAAGTCTATTTGCAAGCTAAAGGCTGAAAGAGTTTGGTGTTTGAATAATGTGGCATGTTGAGAATCGCAAACAAATGCAAAGTAGGCTGTTCTCTTACATGTCTCGTAATGAATCCATCTTTTCCAATCAGCTTCTAACTGGTGGTAAGTTGCACTTGGGGAATATGACATATTTGGTTCTACTAAATCGTCGAAAAATCCAGTAAATCTTAAAAAGTTTATATTTGTGCCGTGAAAAAGTTGGGACATTTCGTAAAGCAACTTATCGCCATAATATTTGCAGGCGAAGTTATGAAGTAAAAGTGATTGAAGCAATGGTAATCTCAAAACCACATCATCGCCCACTGCGTCAAATATAAGCCTTCTAAACTGCATTGTAACAACTATTGAAAGTTCATATTCGGCTTCTAATGGGGAATGCGCCATACCTATGCATATCATAGCTGTTAGCAAATATACATCGGCTTCATTGTTATTGAATGTCGCGTAGTGTATAATTGGAAAAGTGGGATTGAACTCACTCCAGTATAGTTCTAAGAAGAGAGAAAATCTTTCAGGTGCCAAGCATGACACTTCATGAATGTTTAGCAAATCCAAAACAGCAAGTCTTCTTTGGTCGTCGATCTCACGACACAGTTCTTCTTCTACTATGTGTGATATTGACAGTAGAGACGGCTCAATTTGATGGTTCAATGGTTTATTAACAAAACTATCATCTCTGACGTCAAGGGCGTCATCAAACAACCACAAGTAGTTGTTGAACGATCCTGGTGGGAGATCATTCGACTCTGTATAGATATGATCTTCAAATGGTGAGGATTTAACTGTCTCTAGAGGCAGCCTCTGAGAGCTAGACTCATTTGGAGTCAGAAACCTTCGTCTTTTCAGGGGGGATTCAATATCTTCAAATTCTTGATCTGGCTTGTCCAAGTCCTCTGTCTTTTCCAGCAGCTTGAATAGTTCTTGCTTTCGTTTTCTATGACTCTGCGATTTGAAATGCTTATTGAGGAGATCACTCCGCGTGAAGCTGAACTGACACTGTTCACACTTGTACGGTTTTTCACTTGTATGATTAAGCTCATGTCTTGCGAGGTAGTCTTTCCGGGTGAATTTTTTCCCACAGTTTAAGAAGGAGCACCTGAATGACATTTCGTATTCTTACTGGCTAACGAACAAGGTAACGGGCGAAAGAGATACATTTGTACATAAGTCTAGTCAGTTCTACCAGGATCTGATAATTACGATTTAATTAAGAATTTTCAGAACTAAATAGTTTGTGCAATAGTACACAGGAAGTATTTATTATCGGCTATCGTCGGTGATTCAAAGAGTGAAATATAACGTACAGTGCCTTCATCGTGAATGTACACTTCTCAAATGAGAGTAATGAACCGAGAGTTTCCAGTTAAGCTTCAACTTTTTCCTGTGCTTTTAAAGATCGAGCAGTGGGAGTTTCTATCTATAATACCAACTTTGGAGCAGTTCCTGAATTGCACATTTTTGAAATATTGAGCTTTGCAGAACACCCAGATAGAGGCACACCCGTATAACAACATGGATAAACTGCACTAGGACGTATTCTAGATTCCGGTTGGCATTTAAAGCATTAGATTTGCAGATAGGGACCTTTACGGATACTGCCACTGGCAATACCAGTAAAGTGTAGGCTAGACTAAGCACTTTTCTGCTACCAGTGAATTCTCCAATTTTGTATGAATACGTTTAGTTGATGAGACTTTCATCTTACATTTCATATTTAGGCAATGCGAGAAGCGGAACGGATAGATAGGATAGAGACAATTATCCGCATTCTGAAAGTAATAAATACAACCATCCAATAAAGGGTCACTAATCCTGCGGCTCCGGATGAATTCTTCACCATCTTGCATATATTTTGCACCCACTCTTTATAGGTTCCAGGATTTATCCGATTCAAACGGATTTAATGTATCCGATGTTTTGTCATCTGCGCTAATCTCCTTTCTACTACCTGAAAGCTAGTCACCTGCAAATACATAGACAGTGCTTCTCGGCTTATTCACACTTCAAGAGGAGGGGACGCAATATGGAGGGTGCGAGTACAAATACTCTGCTCGAGTTTCCCAATACGTCATCGCGGCAATTTGCGAAAGCCAGAACAGTCAGTCTAGACTGGTCTTTGCTAGTTGATAGAAGAACGACTTCATTTGTAAGCCAGTTTTAGACTGTCAACTCAATTGAACAACTGTCTGACTCGCCGTAGACTCATCGTAGACTCACCACCATAGCCCGGGGTTTGGCACTTCTCCTCTTCCTATGCACAGCAGAAATTATTTAAAAACTCATGTTTGCTGTTGCATTCTGCATTTTGCAATCATTTCAAGGAGAGAAAACAATTGAATTTAATTAGTTTGTTAATTTCTCATTTAACAACGTTCTATTTGTATATTTCCTTTGACAAATTTTTTGCTATGTCTACCTACGGTTTTGTCAAGATTTCCAGAGACGTTAAGCTTGCGGTGCCTAACCCCTCGGCTCCCACTGCTCAGACCGATGTCGATTTGCCATCGACTCCTTTAGCTCAGTATGTGTTGGAGTATGTTACCAAACGTTTACCAAAGGAAGTATTGAACCATTCGCTCAGAGTATTTTTGTACAGTAGAGCTATCATTAAGGACCAATTCCCGGAATGGGACTTGGACTTGGAAGTGGTCTTTGTCACCAGCTTGTTGCACGACATCGCTACTACTGGCGAGAACATGAGGGCCACCAAGATGTCGTTTGAATTCTACGGGGGCATCATTGCTCGTGATTTGATTCTAAACAAGAACGCAAACCAGGACTACGCTGAAGCTGTCAGTGAGGCCATCATCAGACACCAGGACTTAGGCGAGTCTGGCTACATCACTACCTTGGGGTTGATTTTGCAGATCGCAACCATATTAGACAACGTAGGCTTGCACACGCACTTGATCCATCCAGACACCTTGGATGCTGCCAACAAGAAGTTTTCTAGAGAAGGCTGGTTGAACTGTTTTGCTCATGCCATAGACAGGGAAAACGCAGAAAAACCATGGGGCCACACCAGTGCTTTGGGTACAGATAAATTCAGAGACGATGTTTTGGCTAACAGGTTTACATATGAGAAATTGTAGCCATAAATATAATAAATACATATGAGCACATTGCTGGGAAGAATAGTATAGACTAGGCAATTCAATATATCCGCAATTATTACATTGAAGTACTTCGTTACTTTGTAGTCCGTCCTTGTTTAAGGTGAAAAATTCAATTTCATGAAATTGTATACTGTACAAGTATGGGGAAAGTGCGAACACTCGCCAGTTTTTTAAATCAGCAGTTTGTCTTTCTTCTCACCTATTTCTTGATAATCAACAATACTATGTCGGAAAAGGCAGAAAACACACGTACGTAGGCTACTTGCCTTTGGCGAATCACAGCTTCTTCATACTAACAAATTCGCTTCTGTGTCTTGAGAATTGACATTTCAGGACTACTGTTTAATGGAATCTCTGTTGTAAAACGAGATATACTTGAGATGACATTAGTTAGGAAATGGCATCAAACACACTTGCGATCTACAGTAATCCTAAAGGCTTCAGACCTACCCGAAGAAATCCAAACAAAGGTTTTTGAGTTGGCGGAACAGTCGTTATCATACAAAATTGAAAAGGATATAGCAGCCTATCTCAAGAAGGAATTGGATCAGTTATATGGACCCACCTGGCATGTGATTGTGGGGCGAAGCTTTGGCAGCTATGTGACCCACGAACAAGGCTATTTCATCTACTTCTACCTCGGTGATCTCGCCTTCCTTGCTTTTAAGAGTGGATGAATCATGATATACAGGCAATAAGACAAGGCTGGCAGACTGATTCTGCTCACATTACGACAGTACATTACTATACTTAATATACATTAAATAACACTACTTGAAGTATCTATCTACTTAAGCTTCTCTTCTTGGCCGCTCAACAAGGTGAAAACAGGCTTGCCTAACTTGTCTCTGCCCTTCAAGAAGTCCAACTCCATGACAAACAAGTACTCGACGATTTCAGCGCCGCTCTTGGTTACCAATTCTCCAGCACCAAAAGCACTTCCACCGGTAGCTAAAATGTCGTCCACCACCAAAACCTTGGATCCAGCAGGCAAAACATCTTGTTGAATTTCAAACTTGTCAGTTCCGTATTCCTTCTGGAATTCAACAGTGTAAGTAGGACCAGGTAACTTACCGGGCTTTCTGACAGGAACGAAACCAGCATTCAAGGCCAATGCCAAAGCGGGACCAAACAAGAAGCCTCTGCTTTCCAAACCAACGACATAGTCGACCTTTTCGTCACCAACGTGCAACTTGAAAGCCTTGATCAACTTGTTGAACAAGTCTGGCTTGGTGAAAATAGGCAAGAAATCCTCAAAAAGAATACCTTCTGAGGGGAAGTTGGGGAATTGCTTCAAGTTGGCCTTGAGCTCTTTCGCAAGAGTGGCGATTTCCTGTTCGACTGACATCGCAAGATAAATAGGTGTGTAAGTAACTGTAGGGATGGTGAATTTGGAATTGAAAAAAATTACCATGTGGGATGACTGTTAAAGATGTCGCGTGCGACATATTACGTCAAACGAGACATTGCTACTGTGAGAGAAGAGAAGTAGAACAAATAACTGCCACCATGGGAAGTTTCGTGGTTCCTAGGAACAGCTTGATTCGAATTTTCGTAACACAATCAAGCAGTAATGTTGTTTTTTGGTCTTCGGTCAAGTTATCATTTCCGTCTCTTCATTTTTTCATGTCTCTAGACTATGAGATGCGATAGTAATCCAGCGCTACCAGTCAAAAATATCACCCGCGTTGTTTACAAATACAATTCTAGATTTGTACACTTTTCTTCATCCTTTTCTACAACCAATCTGAAGCTCTATTGAAAGAGGCAATGGTTGCTCTAGAAGACTCTACCCAGCATTTGCTTAACAGCTATGCATCAAAACTGTCTTCGCTGGCTTCTTCTCGCCGATCAAAAGATGAGGACGACATTTCTTTGTTTTCTTTTAATCACGAAAATGGTGATTTTTCATCCAAGCCGGATCTTTCTGGCTTGTACGAACTTATTGATGATGATTCCATTGAAATTCGGCGTTCCAGTAACGGCGGAATTGTTTCTTCTCCCCTCAAATTGGGAGTTTCACCTTTAAAGTTCTCACCTACCAAGAAGATAAGAAATGATTACCTGGAGCATATACTCAGGGCCAGAAGTTCCAATAACAGCAATAATAATAGTCCGATTAAGAAAAAGAAAGGGCAACAGTATGGGAACGCAGACTTGTCTTATAATGATAGTAGTTTTGACAGTTTTGATGGCAAGATCGACCAGTTTCTTCGTGCAAATGAAGCGAATAGAAGAGACAGTTTAAGAAAAGAATTGTTGGTTCCTGATGATGACAAGACTGAGTTGATTATACGAGAAACCCATAAAATAGTCAATAGCTTGCCTAACGATAATGAGAAATATTTCAGGATCTTAAGGAGCTCTGTAGACAAAATGGCCGACTCTTTGAGCAAGCTTAAAGACGATAATAGAATTTTACAATCGGACTACGACATCCTCAGGAACAAAAATGAGTATTCCAATAAAGAAATATCCGATTTAATAGAACGCAATCAGCTATTATCACGAGAAAATGCAGAATTACAGCTGCGATTAGACCAATTGCGTAGGCAGAAAGATCAGCATGTTCCACAGTACAATTCGCAGTTGCAACGAGAAAACGATATGTTGCGTCAGAAGCTCATAAAGTACAAGAACCTATATCTCGAGACAAAGGAAATTGCAGAAACGAAAAAAATAGAAACTGGAGCAGCTCCTATTGTAAAGCAAGCTTCGAAGGAAACTGACAATGTGCCAGTAGAAGAATTAGAAAAGCTACAGAAACGTTTAGTTGAAATTCTAAATAAGTCGAATGACTCACAAGAACACAAAGAAGAAAAAATTGGTCAACTGAACCAACAACACAATACTTTGCCGATATTTGACGAATTAATAGATAGCATTAAGGGCGAACCCAAAAATACTGACAGAGCCGGCTCTGGCAGTTCCATGATGTCAAATTCTGCCCGAATGACAAATGACAGAGATGACCTACTTCAGAAAGTGTTGAACTCCTTGGAATCTAATAAGAGACTCTATGCGGCGATAGTCGAAGCTGCATCGCGTAATCAAATTCAGGATCAAATCAAGAGCCGAACTCAAGTGGAATATAATGAACCAGTTGCTTCTCGAGCGAATTCACTGGGCCAGGCGGAGCTGCTTCCAAGTAGTGCAGGTGAAGGATTGAATCAGCCAATATTTCAGGCTTCTACAAAGGTGCCATTACCAGGACTGGAATTCGTAGTGAAATGTTACACCTGTTCCAGAGGTAGTGTCCCTTCTAGCCTGTCACAGGTCTGTCATGGAAAGAAGGAAGTTGACTCGACGTGTAGAAGATGCGGCTTGGTAAGCAAAGAGTCGTCCGAATTGGACTGGAACAATGGAAGTGACACAGTCAATCTCATGGGAGAGTATCAATGGAGTATATAGACATATCGCATCTATTTAAAAGAACGACATCAATCGTGTTGAAGTTACGCTACAGATACTATTGTACATATCGGAACATATAGAATATAATCTTATTTGCAAAACTTATTGATGGGAATTTTGAGTAGTTTATTAATTTGCAATTGACTTTATCTGTAGAATTATATTCTACAAGTGTTTCCACAATTGCATATAGCCCACGTCTTCTGTATGTCAGAGGTCCTGATCTGGTTCATGAATTAGACCTGAGAGTTAGCAAAGTAATTATGATTATGTCCTCAGAAGAGTATTTAACCGTAATGGATATCTCTATCGCGGTATGTGTTTTAGACGATCAGCAACCATTCGATATCACAAAGAGATGAGCCCAGAACAGGAGGAACAGTCTAAAGAATAAGGTGCAAGGAAGAGAGAGAAGAGACAGCCGTATCGACCCTAACGTGGAAATTGACAACATCGTCGATTCAGCGAACTGTACGATTTGGGGCATGCGTGTTTGTGGTACTTGAAGTGTATTGTTGGAAGATCGCGCAGTAGACAAAGACTATATTCGTGCTCTACAAAGGATCCGGAAATGTCATGTAAGTTGAAAGAGGGAGAAAAGGTGTGATAATAAGAGATGGAACTAGGCGATAACGTGAGAGAAAGGTTGCTTTGATGAGAAAGGAAGCAATGTTAAATGGGAAAAATGTAAGACGGCTTCTAAAGTGTTTTAATGGAAAATGAAAGTGCCAATATAGAAATTGCTTGCGCATGGCGATAAAATTACATGTTGATGAGGCTAGATGAAATTCAGACAGAAAGAAATTCAAAGAGTACGAACAATTGAAATTTGCTCTTCGGTATTTTAATTTCAGCTCTCTTATCGGTGCATCGCTTGTAGCTTAACAGTTAAGTAAGTAACGACTGTCTTGTGGTTGGAGTCTGGTTAGATGGCTTGGGGTTTTTGTTCTGGGGCGCTAGAACGCGCTTCGGAAAAACCACGGAAAAGTCAAAAAATACTGCTTGAGAAATTGTGCCCATAAATAGATATTCTAATTCTTGAAGATATTGTACACTAGCACAGACAATTGTAGTGCCGTGTGTTCAAGCTTCCATATTCCGTCATAGCTCTCTACTCAATATGTTCGATATAGTCCTCTGTCCACAGTAAAAATACCAGATCGCTCCCTCAGGTGGAACAGACTAATTCAATAGAACAGCAATATGTTTACGTTTGCACCCAAATAGGAATGTACGCGCCGCACCGCGGTGGCTTTGTGCCGCCAACCAACTACGTATTTAGCAATTCGTCAACACTAGGCTTGCGTAGGGCGAAAACCTCCCTATGGGGAAGCAGCACCGTGCTGTAGTGATAGCGTGCTGTCGTGGATTTCCCCCTGGCAGCTTCAGAGCAGCAGCAGTACTGGCGACAAGTTTTTTTCGCTGGCTTTGCGGTACAAAGAAAAGTCTTTTTTCCACAACTGAAACTCAGTGGATCTGGGATAATAAAAATCAGCACTATTATTGTTCCAAAAGGGCAAATACATAACAATCATCGCCAGAGGTCGTGGATAGCTTTCGTTTTGAGGAACCGTCTTTCTTGTGGTTCGTTCAGTTCGTCTTTGGATATCGTTGTTCAGTTCTTCGTTGACGCCTTTATTCTTTCCTTCTCATCGACTCTTCTCAGCCTTCCAGTGTTTGTTCCACTCTCACTACTTTCAGTCTCACTGGCTCATTCAACTGTCACACATATTATCATATTATTGTTATACTCAGTGTCCCCATTAGTTTGCTGTTCTGTTACTGATCTACTTCGCGGCCCGTCTTCCATTCACTCGTTCACCGTCATACCCTCCTTTGACTTCCATCCTTAAGGACCACAAATAGACTTGTAGCTACTCACGATGCCACAAACAGTCAATAACGAAAACGACTACAGAATCACTCGATCCAAGGCTGCTCCTACAGTCAGCACCGTACATTTATCCCTGGACGATTCACAACAGCCCGTTTCTGTCGATACCAGACAGTATCTTGGCGACATCTCCAATCAGATGGGAGCAGTTTCTACGTCTACAACCACAAGACCAGCTAATCTCAGAAGACGTCCCTTAGGTGGTGACATCGCTCCCTTGCAACAGCATACTCGAGCCAATACCAACGCCAACAATAATATCACCACCGCATCAAATCTCGCATTCAAAAACCAGTCACAACGCATTCACGATCCGCTAGCTAGTACCGCTGACAATGACGACATCGTTAATGATATCGAAAACAGACCTTCAGATTTCGTAGGAGTTGCAGAATCTTCTTCTGATAAAACGGCAGCACCTGCTCGTCTTCCCCAGAAAAGACAAGCTACTGAATCTCTGACTAACTTGGTGGAGAAGCTCCGTGGCTCTAATCTCTCTAATAACAATACCACTAGTAACTCTGGTAGCTACAAAAAGTCCAAGCTCATCGATTACGAATGGCAGGACTTGGACGAAGAAGATCTCGACGACCCATTGATGGCTTCTGAGTATGTCAACGACATCATGCATTATTTCTACGAGTTGGAACGCAGAATGTTGCCCGACCCACAATACTTGTTCAGACAAAGACACTTGAAGCCCAAAATGAGGTCTATTCTCGTCGACTGGCTTGTAGAGATGCATCTAAAGTTCCGCTTGTTACCAGAAAGTTTGTTTTTGGCCATAAACCTCATGGACAGGTTCATGTCGTTGGAAGTAGTCCAAATAGACAAGTTACAATTGTTGGCTACGGGGTCGTTGTTCATTGCTGCAAAATACGAAGAGGTGTTCTCACCTTCGGTAAAAAATTACGCATACTTCACAGATGGCTCCTACTCGGAGGATGAAATCCTACAAGCAGAAAAATACATACTAACTGTCTTGAATTTTGACCTCAACTACCCAAATCCAATGAATTTCTTGCGGAGAATCTCCAAAGCTGACGACTACGACGTCCAGTCCAGAACGTTGGGCAAGTATCTTCTAGAAATCACTGCAATCGACTATAAGTTTATTGGATACAAACCATCGCTATGCTGTGCTTCAGCCATGTACTTAGCCAGACTCATTCTTGGCAAGTCACCAGTGTGGAACGGAAACTTGATCCACTACTCCGGAGGCTACAGAGTCAATAACATGAAGGTATGTGTAGAGATGATTTTCCAGTACTTGATCTCTCCTGTAGAACACGACGAGTTTTTTAAGAAATATGCAACAAGGAAGTTCATGAAGGCTAGTATGTTGTGCCGAAGCTGGGCCAAGAAGTTCCATGCCGAAGGCAAGGACCTCTTCGACGAAAAGTTATCTACGCATAGACTCACGATCGAAAATTAGGACGCGGCATATAAAGAGTGGACTATAAGCTACCAATCATTCTATTAATTCATTTCATCCCAGGATCCAAAACGATACCATTTACCTTACAAATGGGGTGTCCAAACAATCAAGAACTCGACGTCCACACCTTTTTTTGCATCATATTATAATTTTACTATTTTTATTCTCACGACTAATGTTCTCTCCACAAACAATTGCATAGAGCTTATTGATTGATATTGGACACACCGCACTCGAATTGCTTACGATTTATATGTATAATCCGATAAACTATAAACACAGAATTCCAGACATGTAGAAATGCTTGCGATTTTGCAATTTAGCCATAACCACGTCGACCATAGACTATTACGGGAAACTGTTTACTTCAGTTTGGAAGCAATTGTAGTAAATAATTCAAATTGCAATGTATGCTCACTATTGGTATACTCTGAAGCAGCATTCACTACGCTATTTGTCTAATAATGTATGAACCTAAAACCCTATACTCAAGTTTAGCGAATTGGCCCGAGAAAAATAAATCGAAATTAACAGAAAATCCACACCTTGCATTCAAAAAAAACTACAAATCACGTGATCTTTATTTGAACAATTTCTATTGCGTGTGGGTGCCTACGATAAGATATGAACGTACGGCAAACTTTTGTGGAGGGTTACTCTTGCTAATTCAAGTGATTTCAGTTGGCTAAGAATGCAATTGCTCCACGAAAATATAAAGTTCGTGAATCGCTTTCTCCCCCATACCAATCACTGGTTGATTTTGGTTGCGTCGGTTCCGGTCTCTCTCTCATGCGGAACTCTATTCGTGTACTCCGTTTATGGAACACAGCTAGCAGACAGATGCCAGCTCGATTCTTCTCAAGCCGCCAACTTGAACATTAGTGCCACTATTGGCACTGCTTTTGGTTCGGTGTTAGGTGGGTTTGTCACCGACATCTACGGCACTCAAATACCTATGCTAATATCATGTTTTTCTATTTCAATAGGCTATTTGTGGCTCTATTTTCAGTATACTAGAGGACCGCAAAGTAGCTTGATCCAGCTTTTGATGGCTATGTTTTTGGTGGGGATTGGCTCAGTAGCAGGCTACTTCAGCTCTATCAAGGCAGTTACCATTAGCTTCCCACTATACAAGGGCTCAGCTCAGAGCATCACAATCGCATCATTTGCTATATCCAGTTTGCTCTTTCTGTACGTCGCTACAAATACCTTTCATGGAGACGTAGGACAATTTTTGCGCTTCTTGTCATTTGCCTGTGGCCTTCTGATCTTTATCGGCTTTATATTTATTCGTGTTGATGGCCATATCGATGCAGTAGTTGAAGACTCCGTTCCAGAAGAACAGGATGCCTTGCTCTCGGAACAGCTGTCAACATATGAGACAATTGGACAGTATGAGATAGAGCGATCCAAAAGCAACATTGAAGACGCCAAGGAACGTAATAATCTCAAACATTTAACAATAAAGCAGTCGTTCTCTCACCCGATATTCTGGTACCACTACTTCATATTTGCGATAGTCCAAGGGTTGGGCCAGATGTATATTTATTCTGTAGGTTTTTTGTTGAAGGCCATTCATTACTACTATACTCATAAACCAGGACGACTCGAGTCAGAGATACTATCATTAAACAAATTGCAAGCATTGCATGTTTCAATTATTGCAATTGCTTCATTTCTTGGTAGATTGTCGTCTGGTCCACAATCTGACTATTTGGTTCATAAACTCAACAGCCAAAGGCACTGGATTCTAGTTTTAGGACTATTGTTGATGCTTGCTGGTCACTTGTTGAGCTCAGTCCGTATAAATACAGTCTTCTCGGACTTAGATACTGTGAACTTGTATCTTCTGGTGGTGTCTGGCTTGATTGGTTATGCGTATGGGTTTAGTTTTACCAGCTATCCTGCCATAATATCAGACTTGTTTAATATTAAAAATTTTAGTTTCATCTGGGGAGCGATGTACACTGCAACCACGTTTGGCCTTACATTAATGACTAAAATCTTTGGATATGTTTATGATGTAAACACTGTTCATTGGGACGAGCACGAGCAGGGTTTCGTTTGTGCAAAGGGTGCCGATTGTTACAACTTGACCTTTAGAATCACTTCTGGTTTGACTTTTCTTGTTATTGCTGCGATATTAGGCTACATCTATGAGAAACGACCAAAGAAGTCCATATTGTTGTAATAGAGAAATAATAGAAATAGCAATTAGAATTGTTTCGGTGTAGTCAAGTAGCTTTAGATAAAGACGAGTTTCAAAATACAGTAGATGTCGAGCCACTTTCCATTGAACGATCTTGAGTGAGTGAACCAAATTGCATTCTAAAGTTTTCGGCTTCAATAAATAGTCCAATTGAATTGATTGTCAACGTACGAAGTCATCATAAGTGTGATTTTAGTCTATCTTTCTTGTAATTACAAACAAGAGGCACATTAGAAAGTTAATATTAAACATACTTCTTCCTTCCCATTATTGCAAAATACAAACAAGGGAATTGAAATTTTATGTACTACTAATGTTTATTTTGCAAAAATAATACAATTTTCAATACTTTAAAAAAAATCCTACAAGAATACAAAAACTACTATGGTTTAGAACAGCTAACATTAGAGTGATCTTCTTGCTTTCTAAACTAAAAAAAATATGGATGTAATTTTGTAGTTGTCTTACCACCCGAAACCAATAAATTTGGAGTATTAAAAGCTACCTTTTCGCATTGTTACCCTAATCTAGGAAAACAAGTCATATAATTAAATAATAAAAGGACTACATGGAAAACATATAGCATTACTCTCTTTCTGATTGATTGCCCCACCTCTTTTTGAAATCGAAGCAGAGAATTGGTCTAATAGAAAGTATTTGCAGTTACAACAGAAAAAATAAAACAATATGTAGAATGCATTTCCTTTTATTTTATTATTTCAGCTCAGAAATTGATATTTTAACCAGAAGGGCTAGGTGCGTACAATTTATCTCAGTTCTTAGCATGGATCTGCTTGAATTGGAATGAAAATTACCTAAGAAGGCAAGCAGCTTCATAGCTGAAAACTATTCACACGAAAATTGAAGTTTAACAATACAATCCTACTCTATTATAAGTTTCCAGAAAGAGGTCCAAGCCAAATCAAGAATCTTACATGAAGAACTATATGCAAGAAGAGGAGATTATGCAGCATGGAAGCGAGAATGCATACGGCAGAAAAATATCTTACAGCTTCGAGGTTAGAAACAACATTATGAAATTCATTACTGAATGAATTCTCTAGGATGTCTATCGGAACAGGAAAGTCTACGAAATATACAAAACTGGAACAGAGTGGTTCTTCTACTGTTTCTTCAGCCGCACAGCATGTAATTCTCGATCAGCTGGTCATGTGATATTGATCTCTTCTGGGATTTAGTACTGTAACGAAAAGAGCAACGTTGATTATCAAAAATTGCGATACTTGGACTCACAAATCCTAACTTATGAACATTAGTAGTACTACTTTGTTTTGCATACTAGTACTTACTTAAGTTATAGATCCCGTTATCCGTGCACCTATATTCTGCTGGACTTGGCGAAATAATGATAGTAAGGTGCTGCAAACCCCACTTAAATGTAGTGGAGATTGTCAGAAATGTACCTCAATTTAAATGTATCAGAGTGTTCTGTAGAAAGTTCAAACCAGAGCTCCCGAGAGTGTGTACAATTGTAGTTATTTCAAGTAAACTTGTATATTCCCCATAAGACCCATACAGCATCTAGTAAAGAGTGCACAATATAGTTTCGAATTAATATATTCACAGACAGTGTTCAAAAGTCAAACTGAAAGATATGAGTGTATGCTCATATTATGCCATCGCCGTATTATTCTGAAGAAGGTATTTCAACGTCAGGATTCAAGGAGCTAGCGAAGTTGAAATCTCCCGAATCCGATAGTACCTCAATAATTTCTGGGTCAATGCCTCCTTCTGTGTCTATAACGGTATAAGTATAAGTTCCCAAACCTGTACACACAGATGTTATTGTAACAGTGGGCTTTCTTGGGACTTGAACAATCACAGTATCCGTTCCCCTTTCCTTGTCAGTTATTGTGACTGTAGCAGTGCCGGTACCAGTCCACACGGAAGTTACAGTGGTGGTGTGTTAGGTGAAGGATCCGTTGGTACTTCAATATTAACTGTTACAGTTCGTCCTTCTGATTTTGGCAATAAAGTGGTCGTGATAGTTTCATTCCCAGTCTATGTCTCTGTTATTGTAACTTTTGGAGTTGGAACATAGACACTACTAGTATTACTTGATTCACCTGTGGCATTGGATATCTGGGTATTTGAACTAGTGAATGTAGAAGTTGTAGCATATAGCTAGCGATTAGTGTATAAACAAAAAGAGCGGGACCCGATGTACTAGTAATGCCACCAAAAATGGTCTACATACACCTGAATATTTTCAAAATTGATCCGATATGATGTAGGTGAAAATGAAAAAGAATTCAGAACGTTGGGATCTGCATTGGTTGGCCTATGGAAGTCATTCAACTGGTTGGTAATTGGAGCATGAACGGAATCACAATCAAGAGTTCCACCGGTGAAAGCGTTCACAAGAGCTATATGAGTACCTGAATCGTCAGTTTCCTGCCTTCTTGAAAATTTTTGAACTCATATTTTGAAACTAATTTAATTGAAATAATCTCTAACAGAAACGTACTTCTGTTGTCTAGAGAAGAAATCCAAGCAGGATCAAATTGAAAATCACACACTTCATAAGATTGAAAAAAGTAATGTTGGTAAAAACTACAGGATAAAAAAGATTATCCCCACAGATTCAAGTGTGGTAGCGCTGCGAAGCGCGTCTCATCTATTTATGTTTACAGAATTTTACAACTTCACGAATCAAAATTTCTTTCTTTACCATTTCAGAGCTAGCCTTGGACAACATGAGCGGAACAAACGTCTTTCAAGAGATACATTTTCTCATTATCCGATCGTCAGAAATGTCAGACAAAGAAATTTCTCGAATAGAAGACAGCATTGCCAGAGGAAATGGAGTTGTCACAGCAGTGAAAAATGAGAACAATAATGATATCAACTATTTAGATTTCCACAGCATGGAAACCGACAAAAGTGGCGATGAAAAATCAAAACAAGTTACTCATATCATTTCGCGGTCTATTGATTTCATTGAATACAAATTGGCTAGGAAGTCGATGATTCCAGTAACTAGTCCAGAGTGGTTATTTGAATCGATTAGTGAGGGGAGAATCGTAAATTATAAGATATTCAATCCTGATCCCAAATTTTTCTTCAAAGATTGTTTCGTATGCGTAGCAGATAACTTGCCTGTAGGTGATAAGGAGGCCATCTACGCTGGGATTAAGGCTTTTGGAGGCTGCTATTTGGATGTATTAACCAAATACACTACTCATCTAATAGCGCATGATCTTTCCAACGAGAAGAGTATTATAGCCTCCAGTGCCATAAATAATGGTGCTGATGGCCAGAGAATTGATATCAAGATCGTTTCACCACACTGGATAGATCACTGTATCACGTTGGGCCGTAGAATTGACGAAACAACTTACCTCTTACCAGATGCCAAGAATCTCAAGCAGGGCAGTACCATTCAATCAAAAGGCAGCTCATTTATAGACAACGCAGATTTGACGCACATTGACGAAGTCAAGCTGGACTTTCTCAAGGAGAGGACCTTCTACGTGGCCTCTGACCACAACTTGTCTGAGAGATTCTCCAACTCCTTGGACAATCTTATCAAGAGAAATGGCGGCACCGTAGCCAAGCAGTTTAACTTGGAAAATGTTGATGTGTATATAGGTAAATTCAGAGCAGGGCAGTTCTACGAGGAAAGTTGTCGTTCTAATCGTATTATTGTTGGAAACTTGCAATGGTTCTTTTCTGTTATAGTTTCGAACGAATGGGTACTTCCGTTGAATTCTAACCTACTACACTATCCAATCCCCCAAGTTCCTCTTGACTGCTTTAAAGATCTCAAGATATCTATTACTAACTACAGTGGTGATTCAAGAGCGTATCTTTCAACCTTGATTTCGATTCTAGGAGGGACTTTCACGAAGACTTTGACTAAAGACAACCATTTCCTCATTGCCGGAAGTACGGAAGGTAAAAAGTTCTATACGGCTAGCAAAAAGTGGTTAGACGAAAATGGGCATCCCAAAGTCAAGATAGTCAACCATCTCTGGGTAGAGGAATGCTTTTCCAAGTGGCAGTTGCTAGATGACGAACAAGAGAAATACAAATATTTTGGTCATGGGCACATTCAAGTCGAACCATTAATAGGAACAACAAAACTTGATGAGAATAGTTTGAAGCAATGGTATGGGCTAGAAGATGAAAATGGGCCGCCCACAAGATTGACTCTGGATAATGTGGACGACAGTATGAGCGAAGACGAAACCACTCAGTCCAAACATACATCGGAAAAGAGAGATCTGCTTGAAGATGCTAATACCCTTTTTGCATCTAGATATGGCGGTAGATCTGCTGCAAAGAAAGCAGCAATGAAGTTACACGACAATATGAATGATCTAAACAAATACCAGGAGATCACTAAGAGCTCGAGGAAAATGAAAAACTATATGGAAGAGCTTGAACGCGTCGCGACTCCTCTGAAGCGTGTTGCTGACACTACTGACGAAAACGAAGAGGTTACTACGCCCTCAAAAAAGAAGATGAAAAATGCAAAGAGTCCTCCTGGAAAAGAAGAGCATCAACAAGACGAGCAGAAAAAGACCAAGAAGACCACTTTGATGGAGGAAACCACAAAGTTTAGAATCACTGCTATCATGACAGGCTGTGAACTGGAGATAAACCTTAATAAAAATGACTTGTCCAGACTTTCTAACATAGGTATCAAAGTTTTAGCTGATATTTCTCCAAAGTATCCTATCAATACACTCATTGCTCCTAAGATATTGAGAACCGAAAAATTCTTAAGAAGTCTTAGTCAAGTTAAAGAAATCATACATCCAAATTATCTAGTTGAGATTCTCAAGAAACTCAACACTACAGAAGGTGAAAGTATAGACGAAAATGCAGTTTTCAAAGAATTCAGCATTAGGGATTATAGTCTTGATAAGTTCATTAGTGTCAAGGATATCAATGTGGAATTGGGCCTTGCCAAGACATCTTCAAACGGTTTGAAAACACTCACTTGTAGTGACAATCATGGCAGATTGTTTTCACAATTGAACTTGAACTTGTCGTCGTGTTTGAATGGTGGAGCTGAGACTATCGAACGTATTCTTAAAGATCATGGATTGAAAGAATCTCACATCATTAAGAATAATTTGACTGGAAACAATCTCAAGAGAGCTTTGATTAAATCAAGCGATAACATTTACGTACTTGTTGCTCACAAGACTAAAGATTCAAAGCTAATCTCTGCTTTCAAGAAATTGAAGACTGAGAATGACTCAAAGGCTATTGTTGTAGAGTGGGACTGGTGTGTTAAATCCATATTCAAGATGCAGCTAGAGCCATATGACAAATACACGCTTTGAAAGTTAGTTCGAATGCTTTTCTAGTATATATTTACTAATCTGAAATGGATCTATGTAGAAACAATGAAGAACAGAGTGCAACGTATTAAAAGTAAAGTAACATAATGTACCACCTAATAGAAAAGATGAAAAAAGGTGGATAATCATCAAATAGCAGCCAAGAAGAAAAGTAGACTTTTTCATATAGACATCGCACTCCTGGTCCATTTAGAGTCTGGAATGTTCAGATATCTATTAAACTTGGTCCATCGTTGGCATATCTCTGTTGCTGCTGCTGCTGTTGCTGTGGCTGGGCGTTGCCAAAGCCGTAGCCAGTGTATGCAGCACTTATTTGAGGTTGAGCCTGCTGCTGTTGCTGTTGGTATCCAATACCAGTGTTCAAGAATGGGTTACCAGTGGCATTGGAGCTCAACTGAGGCTGTTGACCATCCGTCTGCCTATAGCCAGTACCACTAGAGTTGATGAAATTCTGCGTCTTAGTGTGCTGGTGTGGGATTCTCGAAGCTCCAATGTTGCCGAATGTATCAATACCTGTTCCCTGTGCCAACAAGTCGTTCAATTCTGAGTGGGTCTCGTTGAACTTGGAGCCAGAAGTAGTTTGAGCCTTGACCGGCTGTTGTGCTTGAGGAGGTTGTGTGAAGAAGGTAGGAGCAGCTTGTTGCTGTGACAATTCGTTTAACGATTGCTGAGCAGGAGGCTTAGGAGCAGCTGGCTCAGACAGCAACGCAAAAGGATTATTGGATCCAGTCTTCAAAGGCTGTAATTGATCCTGTTGCTGCTGTGGCTGTCCATAGTTGAAGCCAGTGAACTGGTTAGCTTGTTGATACTGAGCGGCAGGCTGTTGGTAGTAAGTTTGTTGAGGATACAATCCAGTGTTCATAGCACTTTGTATAGGATTGCCAAACATGTCGTACTGCTGCTGTTGGAATTGCTGTTGAGGGAAGAATTGCTGAGGTTGCTCCTGGTAGTATCCTGTAGTCAAATAGTACTGCGGTTGAGCCACTGGAGCGTCTAAATCCAACAAACTCTCATTTTGTTGATTCTTTAGTTTTCTCATTTCTTCTTCTTCCATTGACAATTTAAGAGCTGTTTGCAACTCGGGATCGTCGCTATCTTCAGCCAAACGTCTTCTTTCTTCTTCAGCGGTGAGTTTTGACAACTCCAAAGCCTTCTGCAACTCCTTATCATATGGATCGTCGTTAACAGGTCTGTTACTAACAGTGTTTCTTCTGGATCTGGGCCTTCTATGTTCATTTCTGCTGTGATTTCCTTGAGATCTCTGAGCAGCTGAACGTTCGATGTTTAATCTTTCATCATCTTGCAAAAGCGAAACCAATTCTTTTGCCTTGACTCTGATAATGGCACCTTGGTCGTTGTTCATTTCATCAAAATGTATGAACTCTCTCAAGGTCTTGACAATGTACAAGTTGTCTTTGGACCAAAGAACACACTTTTCCGAGCCATATCTGACCAAATAGTCCAATACAGTCAATGACTTAGCTACATGACGCCAGTTCTTGCCCTTGTCATTAAGACGACGATCCAACATGTCCATAACTTCCAAGAAGTCGGTTTGCGATTGATAGGTGTACGATGCAATTTCTTCCATGTCGTACGTAGTAGGACCGGTTGGATCATTGGAGGTGGCTTTTCTAACGATCTTTTGGGCTGAGGAGTACCCGTTGGCTACGTTCTTGATGGAACGCACAAACGACTTAGACATTTCGTATGAAGATGAGCTTTAGGAAAATGATGGAAGCGACACAATTAACAAAAATCTACTTGATGTCGAAGTATTACACGATTCGAATAGCAGAAGTAATTATAAAAGTGATCTCAATACACTTTCAAAAGAAAACAACTTTTGACAAACCAAACTGATGCTATCTGCTTTATCTAATACTAAATTCGCTAATTCAGCTATCAGATCAGTGTAAACAGTATAAAACTTGGCCGAACTTCGAGAAAAAAGTTATGAACTTGATAAGCTCTCAGATATCAACAACGAACAGAAATCAGCGGGGACTACTGTGGAATGTCTTTTGATTATTCTGTGAAATCTAGATGAGAAACTGGGGATAGGAAAAAGTCTCCAGAATTGTTCCAGACAAACGTTTTGAATGTAGAAAATCCGAAAATACGTCAATCGAATCAAAAATACCTTCTACGACTTCTTGTAGTGAATACAAGGTTCGATGTTGTTTGGGGTGCAACTTGGAGAATGATAAAGTGTGCTGAACTTTTGACATTGTGGGATTTGGGCCGAGAAGGAGATTCGAGAAGGGAACGAGCAATGACACGTGACTATGCACATGACTATAGATACTCCAAAACTTGAGCAATAATACTGGGGGCTGTGGGCAAGACTAAGCAAAACTTGGGCTGAGACAATAAAGTGACGTGTTAATTCACAGATGATTTTGTGAGTTTCTTACTAGCGTAATCAGCGTTTTCAGTACTGCCCTCTTCTTTCTTCAGCCATCTCTCTGGAGTCACCTACCTAGTGATAGACATTTCTGTCTGCAGGAAATGGGCTGTACCGATTAAGTGATAATGTATTATGTGCAGTCCAAATAAAGGAGAAGGTCCGAATAGTATGGGGTAATACGGATACATGAGATACTTCTCGGAGCAAACGGTAAACTGGCATAACCTTGTAAATTTTGAAATAAGCTGTCGTACATGTATCCTTGAATTTTCTTTTTATTGTACTCATATTTTTGCAGCTTAAATTTTCACAAATATTCGACGAGTTTCAAAATTTAGTCAGCTCATCCAATCTTCATTCTCTTAAATAGTGAACTTTTATTTGACAAGACTAAAAATACATAAGTAATTAAGAATGCCTAAATCATAATCATGGCTGCAATAAGCATGGCAATGATGACTGTATCGACGTTCAATTTCATTGTGCTGGAGGCATTCGTGGAACGAATTTCAGGAATTTCAAAGTCATCCTCTCTCTTGAAGATAAAACTAAGCAATCCTCCTCCACTCAGCTCTTGGGGTGGTGGTCCGTAGAATACTTCACTTCCGTTGGTTAATGAGGTGTCTGTAAAATTGAGTTCTTGATAGTATGGTCCCTCAGTTTGAGTAATCGTTCCGTCCCAACAATAGTTCAGGAAACACTTTTTACATTGTTCAGATTGTTCGATGCCTCTTCTTTCCTCTTCTCTTCTGATGACAGCACAAGCCACACACGTTCTCCATTCATCGTCAATAGTTCCGTTTAATCTAGTAGCGACATCAAAGCCGTTTTGAATCATTCCTTTTTGCTCTTCATCAGTGTAGGATAACTTGTACGTAGATGTGTTCGAGTAGAACTCGAATGGCCTGTTGGCGATATAAATCACCAATGGTGGAGTCACACCATCCTTAACTAAATCAGTCAAATTCTTTGCATCACATCCAAAGAATGTAGGTCTGGCCGTTAAATTTTGAGAAAGGAATGATACTTCATCTGGTACATACGGACAGATCGCTGATCGACCCTGAGAGGAGAACTGACGTTCGTAGGTTGAAACCAAAGCGGAACCATTGGGCCAATTAGTGGCTCCATCATTGCCATTATCGAATGCAACTACAACATCTAAAGCTCTTTCCTTAGTCATCAAACTTGACAACGGAATGACTTCACCTCCCAATCCACCATCAAACAAGTAAAGAGTATCATTCTGTGCTATATGGGAAGAATTGGCAAATTCGGATTTATAGAATGGATTGGGTCTGTATTCAGCAATGTCCTCGTAGTTCTTAGACAACTTCAGTAAGAAAGCTTTAATAATTGGCTTAATATACCAAGGCAAACTGTTACAATCGTCACACACCAAAGTATTAAGAAATTGATTAAACAATGAAGAAGAAGTACCCACAACGAAACCTGCATTGTCGAACCCTTCAATACAGCTGTCGCTTGTTGGTACCCCATTACTGACATTAGAGCCGAGATACTTCAAATCGGTAAAGAAAGTGTTTAAGGAAGGATCAAACGAGCCAATTTCGAATGGGTTGATTTCAACTACAGTAGAATTCAAGTTGTAGACTGTAGTACCCGGGCGACGACCTAAAGCAATGACAAGAGGAAATGGCATTTCATGATTGACAAAGGAAGACATGTTCCTAATATCACTCCAGGTATACGAATCCATGTAGTTGTCTACATCTCCAGGAAACAACTGATGTGCCAATCCTCTGCTCCATGCATCTGTCAATGAAGTAGGGAACCCAGCTTTTTCCTTAGCTTTCAAATCATCACCTATTCCAGGTCCATATTTAGTGGTGTACCAGTTATTTAAATGTGTCAAAGCACCACTAAGATCACCTAAAAGTACTGGAAATACAATTGTCCATAGTCCATTAGAATTCACCAATTGCCTTGAGTCTGTCAAATTCCAGAGATCATCATTGTCGTTAAAAACAACATCTTGAACACTTCTCCAGTTTTGCATGGCTAGAGATCCCAATAACCACGAACCTCCAGACAATGCACTTACATAATTGGCACTTTGGAGCAACCCTCCCAAACCTCCAGGGTTAGTACCATTTGGTCCTACTCCAAAATCAGAACGTTCGTCCAAAGCCAACATCTGTCCAGCTCCACTCAACATTGCTCTGTAACCCCCTCCAGAGAAGGCCACTCCCAAGTTGATACCCAGAGAATTATCCTGGTTAATGAATTTTTCAGCGTTGAAACTGTCCAACTTGGAATCTTCCAAGAACAGAATTAAAGCCTCGTTGGACTTGGCTTGACGTTCACTTATCCATTCCTTTTCTTTGTCTGAAATAGAGTTGCCCTCCCGCAAAAAGGAATTTACTGAGGGACACTGAGCTGGTCCTGGAGCATAACCCCCAGAAGGAGATCGAGCAGAGCCCAATGATATTATGGTTGAGACAACAACTGCAGAAGCCCACAACTTCATGGTCAACCTTGTATTAAATATCTTGAAGCAATCAACGGCAATTAAGTATGGATTTATGGATCTACAGATGTTTAAATATATAATAAAGGTGGAGTAGCCAGGGTTTTTTAAAGGACCTACGTGAGAGAAGTTAGGACGGCACTAGGCGTCATTAGTTCGGCCGTCTAATGCCCTAACCAGTCGAGAACACCGTATTAATTTGCTTATTATGGCCCAAACAGTATTGTTATTTCCCCCAGTTGCAGTTCCTATACCAGTTAATCTTGCCTAATTAGGAAATTCCAGTGAATGTGACAACCCGGGGAGATGCACCAACACTCCGCAGCTTTGACACACAGAACCGCTGCTGTTGGGCATTGTTTCGGTAATAAACCCACGACAAAAACAATGGCAATATCATGAAAGCATTTACCAAAAGTTTTGGTCCTAAAATCAATCAAGAAGCCTCCCATACGTTAGACGTTTCTTGAAATATAGCGGAAACGGATTTTTTTCTGGTAGAAATATTCCGACACTTGAACCTCACAGTTTCAATAAAAGAACTTTCGTCGACCCCAGATTTCACTATCAAATCCTGGTGTTCGGCTCTATTCCTGATTATATAATTACACTGAACTCATGAAGACAGGCCAGCCAGCAGAACCTCGTATCATTATGTAAGCCTCTACCATTTTAGTGATAGTACCAGAAAAGCCACAGAAGTTGGAAGTATATATATCACGTGACTCGAAAAATCATTGATCAGTAATTTTTATTGGAATGTGTCTTCCTGCTCCTATAGACATGTCAAAAATGTCAGGATAGTGTTTCTGAGCTATTTATGTTCTTCCCGTGGCTCGGTGCCTGCAATTGACATCTTTGGCAATCTGCGACAACGGGTGCAAAAAAAAGTGAGAACTTTTTTTTGGCGAGACACTCGTCTCGATTGAGTTGCGGAAAATCTCCCATGCTGCAATCTGGTATTGCTAGAGAGTGCAAGATTTGCAGTGTCAACTACTGGCTTTAGATGCCCTATAATGGGGCCATTACTCTGGATCCAATCATAAGATGTTATTGAAGAAGAACACGTGATTGGATTTGAAGTCAGGGGCTAAAAGAGAACACAAAGTCGTCTGGTGGAAAATTTTTTCCTTAACAGAAGCATTTGGACAACAACCAGAGGCGAATTCTGGCAAAATCTAAAGAGACCAGCTTTGATTTGTCAGGTTTGATAAAAGGCAAAAATCAATTCCCCAGTGTTTGTAGATTTTTTTCTGCTTCTTAACCTGAACCATTTCCTTAACATTTGAGATTTCCAAATCTCTGTAACCAGATTTTCCACGCTGCTATCCGCGCTTAGACCAAATTTATTTGTTTGCTCGTTCCTCAATTGAAAAGTATATACTTTTGTTTCCAGATCAGTGAGTTCGAGTTGAAAGACTATTGAGAAATTGGAGATACGTCAGAGAGAACGCGTACTTGTTAGCTGTCAACTTATAGATAGGCCACACAAAGATCCGCCTAGTTTAGGAACTGTTAAACTGGGTTATAATTGAACCAAATAGAAATATTGTTGAAATCTTATAGTTGAGCACTGTTGACAGACTATCGCCATATAGAGTCAGCAGAAACAATCTAGCTAACAATCATTCAACAACTTAGCGATATTCGTTTTAACTGGATATTGTCTGTAAATTTTAATTTGTTATCCCATTGTATTAATTTGTCATTGCCCATATATTTCCAAGATGAAAGCTGAAGTCAGAAGATGTCGTCGATGCAAGAGAAAGAGACTTGAAGACGAACCCCTTGAGGTCAGACAGTACAAAACATGTGCTAAGTGTCGTATTATCGAAAGAAACAAGAAGAATCTGAGAAAGCCGTTGGCAGAAGAGACGATGCTTTATGGATTGAAACAATTTCGTGAACAACTGACTAACGAAAACTTCATGGAAGAGGAGGGTCTTTTGAAGGATGAATTTTTCCGTCGTTTCCATAAAAAGCCGTTCAACTACGAGGCTGAACTTCACGAAGTTCTCAATAATCCCAACTATGTTAGTCCCGTCATCAACACTGAGCCTGAACCGGTGAATAGCCACTTTTCATTGAAACAGGCTGCAGCTGCTACACAACAATTTTCACCAACTCCTGTGCCCCAAACTCAGACGGAGCCTCAAAATATCCTCGTACAACAACAGCAACATCAACTTCACCAACAGCAACAGCAACATCAACAGCGGATTCCTGTTTCACAACCTCTCCAGATCAAGCCTCAGAATCAGTACCAGCCTTTCAAACCCGTTAAACAAAACCAGAATATCCCTACACTTGATGCACGTCAGTATAAGCCCAAAAGACAAGAAATCAGTACCGTTTACGAGACAGAAAAGGACGAAAACATCTTTGCCGAATTGTCCAAATTAGGAAATAAGGACGAGTTGAATCCGTTGTATGCCAATTCGAGCGACGTTGACCCTTACCACTACCGAAATGTCTATGATGACTACCAGCAGTTTTTGCTTGCTCTATTGAACAAGAGACAGAAGGACGAAAAAATCACCAACTTGGTGTACTTGAAAGAATTCGATGCCGAGTTTGCTCTCCATTTGGGAAAGTTCGATTCAACACTCACTTCAAAGGAGAATAACCATATTCTTTCTGCCAGATTCGGAGAAAGACAGTTGAGAACAAATTTGTTGAACAACTTGAGATCTCTTTATCTCGAGCAGATCATCGCTATCATGAATGTTCCTTACAACCAGGAGTCATCTAATTTAGTAGACTTCAAGAGCTCCAATTCTCTTAAGAACTTCTACACTTTCAGTTATCCTGATGTGAACAAAACAGTGCCTAACTTCAAGGAGTTAGTTAAGATAAAGAACTCGTCCATATACATGAGTTTCAACAGAATGTACAACTTGTTGATAATTAAAGTTAATCACCATTCATACACTCCAAGCTCTCAGATATATAGCAACGAGTTCAAAGAAAAGGTTTCTGATGTGTTCAAGAAATTGCAATTTGAAAGATCGCTTGCTCCAGCTCCAGGAACTCCTGCTTACGTATATTCTGCTATCGATTATAACTCCTACACTGCCCAATTGGTATATGATAAATTGTTCAGTTTCCTCGACGTGTACTCGGAGTCATTACAGAGCTTTATAAAATCGTTAAAGAAGGAAGATTTCATTGCAGATTTTGTTAACTTCAATACCGCACTCAAGTTGAGCGAAGACGACGACGAGGAGGACGTAGACATGGATGCTAGTCATGACCAAAATGACGACGAAGATGATGAAGACGATGATGAAGACGATGACGATGACGACGAAGATGAGGATGAAGATGAAGAGGACGAAGAAGATGAACACGAACTTGAGGAAAAAGAAGAAAAGGCTGTCGTCAATGGAGAAGTACATGTAGAAGTTGGCGATGATGAAGATGATGATGAAGAAGAAGATGACGACGACGAAGAAGAAGAAGAGGAGGAGGATAGTGACATCGAACCAGAAGATGATGTTGAGAAAGAAAAAAGTGTCGTTGAACAAGTCAATAAACCTCAGGACGGCATTGCTTCAGTAGCAAAGAATGGTGAAATAGCACCAGGTCCAGAGATCAGGCTTCTTGCTGAAGTGTCCGGAGACGCGACCAAGGAGTCGACTGCTGAGTTGGTTGACCCAGTGTTTAAACCAGAAACAATACAGTAGAGCTAGATACAGCTAGCGAAGAGGAAGTGCATAGCCATGTTTAACGCATAATGTATTACTAGTAGATTAAAAAAAAGAATTGTAGAGCTTAGGAGAATAGTGTTGTTGAGATTAGACATAATATTCATAGTTTGTCAGTAACAGCAAAAGTAGTACAGATCAGCTAAAAATCTCATGAAAAATCTGATGAAATTAGAGTCAAGAGCCAAGAATCAGAAATCAAAAATCAAAAATCTATTTATATTCCAACAACTAGAGAGCTTGCTGATAAGAAAAGTTCACCAAAAAATGTGCACACAAAATTGACAGTAGTATCACCAAACCACAATTCTTCTGACAAAGTTCTCTACCTTTTTGCCAAAAGACATTTACTTTGCAACTGTAGTTCATTAATTGACTCCTGAACTGATGGTAATGGGCGAAGAAATGTGGATGTCGCATGTCGTTGCTCCCCCTTCCATGAAGGTGCGTGTTCGAACCTGCAATTCGCGTCGAAGACGACATTTTTCTCTCTCCTGATCTAAGACATTTTTCTGATCTAAGGCACAGCTCAACATATTTAGACCAAATTTATTTAACATAAACACCAGCTGAAAAGCCGATAGGTACAAAACTAACAGTACTAGTGTACTTCTGCAAGACAAAAAAGGACAGGACTCTACTGTAATTTTCCACTCGAATCCCCTCGATTGAATCTGCGTTTTTCGTTTGAAATCCTTTCGCTCTTCATAGAATCTCCAAAAACCAACTCTAGACGCTCTAGTTCTAAATTTATATCGCGAACTCAGTGGAGAACTTCTCAACTGATACACAATATTTATTCTTGCTATTGCCTAACACTAAGTTGTACTATCCGTTGATCCAAACCATTTTTGAACTTTAGAAAAAAAATTGGTATTCACAGCTTCAAAATGAGATTCCATCTTTTCACAGCATCGGTGTCGCTATTCATGATTTGCACTTCGGCCATGTGGCTTGACACCAATAATGACACCACAATCGTAGAGGCTACCAATCTTATTGTAGATGGTGTACTTGATTACTACGACGGTAAAAATTACGGTGGTGTTGTGGGGATGTTTGTGTGGCCCTACTATTGGTGGGAAGCAGGTGGAGTATGGGGCTCACTCATCGATTACACTTACTTCACACAGAACGATACGCTCGTGCCATTAATCAAGGAGGCCTTGTTGTATCAAACAGGTGATGACAACAACTACGTGCCTTTGAATCAGTCTACCACTGAAGGTAACGATGATCAAGGCTTTTGGGGCATTGCTGTCATGGGAGCTGCCGAGAGAAATTTCTCTAACCCTGACGACGACTCCAAAGCATGGTTGACATTGGCCCAAGCTGTGTTCAACACAATGACTGCCAGATGGGATAGTGCGGAGTGTAATGGTGGTTTGAGATGGCAGATCTTCCAGTGGAACTCAGGTTATGACTACAAGAACTCGGTTTCCAATGGATGTCTCTTCCACATCGGTGCAAGATTGGCCAGATTCACCGCCAATGATACCTACGTTGACTGGGCTGAAAAGGTCTGGGACTGGATGTATGATATAGGCTTGCTTGATGTTGTGGACTCTAACGGCAAAGACTACTGGTTTGTGTACGATGGTCTTACTATTGATAACAACTGCTCAAACATCACCAAATATCAATGGACCTATAATCAAGGATTGATGTTGTCTGGGTGTGCCTATTTGTACAATTACACCGAGGACCAGAAATGGCTCGATCGTACATTGAATTTATTAAATGCATCGCAAGTCTTTTTCATGAAAATTACCAACGAAACTGACAACCTTCAGGGTTCGGTCATGTATGAAGCAGCTTGCCAACCTTCTAACAACTGTAATAACGATCAAAGATCTTTCAAGGCGTATTTCTCGAGATTCTTGGGGATGACAGCCGTCATGGTGCCACAGACCTACGACACTATCAGACAGTGGTTAGTGGACTCAGCCAACGCAGCAGCTAAAAACTCATGCACTGGAGGTATCGACGGCCACACATGTGGATTGAACTGGTTTAATTCTACGGGCTGGGACGGTTACTGGGGACTTGGTGAGCAGATCTCGGCTCTCGAAGTGATCCAGAACTTGAGGGTACGTGATTTTCCTCCACCATTGACAGCAAGCACTGGTGGTAGTTCCAAGGGAAATCCAGCTGCCGGTTACTCCACCCTTCATACAATCACTTCTCCTTTGGAATTGGAAACCAAGGACCTTGCGGGAGCTGGTATCATTACAGCTGTCGTAGGAGTATCGTTGGTTGCCGCAGGTGTGTGGCTTGTAATTTAGTCAGAATATTATATAAGAATATGATCAATCACATATGCTTTGAAGGTAGAGATTCTTGTGGGAATAGCAATGAAGTAAATGTAGAACAACAACAGTGATATTGGAAAATTAAAATGGTGTCTACTACGATATGGTAAATTCGAAGTGCATTTATAGTTGATTTGATATCAGTCTTCACATTTCGCAACCGTTCACAATGCGAACTACCTTTTAGGTCTGCCAGATTTCCACAACAAAGAAAAGTAAACGAATGAGAGAACTTGAGACGAAAAGTTTCAAACTTGTTGAAAGATCGCCTTCCTAGATACTTTTGGAATAAACTCTGGATATTTCATTAGTTTCTAAGTAGAATCCTTATCTATATCACAAGGTAGCGCCGCCGTTACCCGCACTCCACAATAACAAAACGAACTTGCCACATAGAAGAATGACTATTTCAGTTTACTTCTTTTTCCACAATTTTCCTTTATAAGCGATTGCCTCTCCGAAGTGGGTGGTACCTTTAGACTACTTAGACGATAGTATCCACCGCATGAGTTTGGAAGACCAATTCTCGTCCATCCAATTGGATAGAGATGAAATTGACAGAGATAGAAATAGTAATCATGATGACGACAAGCCTTCAACTATTGCCGAGGAAGAGGTTCTAAGCGAACTGCAAACACATAGAAATCATGAACAGAGTGCTTCTGGAATAGATACAACTAATGAATTCAACTCCGAGGCCCAAATACAAGGAATAGATGGTGAAAATGAAAAAGTAGATAGCCAGAATTTCGATTCAGATAATGCCAACTCGGAGCCTGTAAGCCAATCTAAGGGTGGCAACGAGTCTGTTGGTACAATTATAGTTAATAAGTCAAAGTCTGGGAGTTATAGTGATCAAAATGCCTCGGCATCGGGACCCTCTCCAATTGTTCAGGGTTCTTCGTCAACAACTTCGGCAGTTTCTGGGGCTGATAGAACATCTAGTCAAGCAACAGCAACTCCACTGGAACAAGAGAGAACTGTAATGTTCGAAAAGTATCGGATTGAGTCATCGGTGACGTCTCCTATCAACGATTTGGATACTTCTTCGAAGCATTTTATTTCGTATTTGGTGACTACCACAACAAACCATCCAGCAGTGGTAAAACTTTCGTCTCACAAGTCGGCTCCGGAAGACGACTATGTCACCATTAGTGTTCGGCGTAGATACGGTGATTTTTCCCTCCTTCACGAGTGTTTATCGAACGATATTCCTACGGCCATGATTCCTCCATTACCCTCTAAGTCCAACTTCAAATACTTAACGGGAGATACATTCAGCACCGAATTCGTCAACAAGCGGTTGCATTCGTTGGACAGGTTCATGAAGTTCATTTTGCAGCATAAACGTTTATCTCAGGAGTCAGTGTTCCATCTTTTCATCAGTGACTCTAATGACTGGGGAAACTTCACGAAGAACTTGAAACTTCGTGACATAACCTACGACGAATCTGGGGCTGGCTCTTCAGCCAATGGATTTGTCAACAAAGTTGTCAACGAAGATATGATTACAGAAAAGGTGATGAACTACTTTACATCATCTAAACACAAACGAGAGACGAACAAAGATATTCTAGAAATCAACGACAAGTTGAAGAAGATTTACGAGAACCTTATGAAGTTAGACAAGATATTTGTCAGATTGAACAAGAAGAACCATGACTTAAGCATCGATTACGAACAATTCCTGGCACACATCTTGAAGCTATCCTTGGTACAAACCTCAGATGTCAACTCAACCTCCGAACCAACGACACCTTCCAAAAATGGTGATACTGCTTCTATTGTTGTTGATTCATCTATAACCAACAACTTCAAGATATTTGCTGATTCCCTCGACTATCTCCTGAAGAACTGGTCCGAATTGCACAAATACGTAGATGAAACATTTCTTGTTTCATTGAGGGACTGTTCCAAATACATCATAAGTTTAAGTAACCTCATCGAGTTTCAGCACAACAAGAAGATCGATCTTCAGGTTTTACAAGATTACTTGGTAAAAGCCAGGAGTGAGTTGGCTAGTTTTGGCGGTTCGACTGCAAGTACAGGTGCTCGTCATCCACCTCCTGTGCCAGTATTGAATAGTCATTCTGGAGGCGGAATAGTGAATAATACCACTCAGTTGATTAAAGACACTTTGTCTACATCTGCTACTCCACACATAGGATCCACAGCCACGGATGGAAAGATCGGCCGATTAGAAGAAAGGATAAACAAATTGGAAAGTGAAATCACCGTGCAAACCAAGCTTGTCAATGACCTCACTTACAGGATCATAAACGAAGAATACCCCAACTGGGATAAATTTAACCGCAATCAGTTGAAGGAGTCAATGGTGGGGTTATGCGACCAGGAGATCAAGTTTTATAAGGGGTTGGTTGACAACTGGAGCGAGGTTGAAACCAAGTTGTTGCGGCGGTTGGACGAATTGAAATGATAGTTTGAAATTAGGGTAATTATACACGTTTATTAGCGATTCGTAATACATTTCTACATAGCTATACACTATGGTACAAATTAGATTCTGACATTAGGGAACTATGCCTATGTTTCTTTTTTGACAATGTTGTAGCTCTTGCTGTAAAGCTCATGAGGTGTGACAGAAAACTCAGTGGAAGGAACAAAGTCGGGATGAGGAATGTCCCAGCTAGCTCCCAACTCTCTAGTAAGATGACATACTACATCATCACACAAACCTATCAAGCTGAGGTCAAAGTCCCTATCTGGAATGGGGTCTTTGTTGATAAGCACTCTCGGGACACTTCTGGGAATTTTATCGATAATGCTGGACACTGGCTCTACTTTCAAGGAAGTCCCCACCACGATGACCAAGTCGCAGGTTTGGCAGTCCGGTTCAAGCAAACGGTAGAACTTCTTTGGCAAGTCTTCACCAAAAAATGTGATATCGGGCTTGATGACCCCATGGATAATTACCGCCTCTTGGATCGTCTTCCAACAGGTCGAACACCGTGGGACATGTTGATGTCTGATATGCTCAAAGATTTTGTGGCCAGCGAATCTGTTGCTACATGTTAAGCAGCTAGCCGAACCAAATGAGCCGTGGCATTGGATAAGTTTATCAGGATGGATCCCCACTCTGGACTCAAGGTTATCAATGTTCTGTGTATAGTTCCGGAGTAACTTGCCCTTGTCCTGGAGCAATTTTATAAAGGAATGGAGCATAGAGAACCTTCCCTCTGGCGGAAGTACCAAATGCGCGATGGAATAAAAGATGCTGGGATCTTTCTGGAATGCACCCATGTCAAATACTTTCTGAGGATCTTTCAAATTGAGATGCTCCAATTGCGCATACAAACCTTTGAACGATCTAAAATCTGGTATACCCAATGATGTCAGAATTCCGGCTCCGGATATCACCATAATCTTTTTAGCCAGCGTCAAGTCCAGGAGTAACTTAGGAATTGTGTAGTCTGAGGTGGGGTGATGGTACGCAGCGAAGTCGGAGTAACTCTGGCTCTGGTTTACCTGCGGATCGTTAAGTATGAGCAGCACGAGAATCCCGGCAACTTGCTTGGTAGTTAAGAATCGTTGGTTACTAATGGATTCCTTGGGGTATCCCAAGTTGAGTACTAATCTACAGAGGTCTATTTTGGTGATTCTCTCGGGAACAAAGTCCTTCAAGAATTTCATGAGTCCAAAGTTGACGAGGGTGTTACGATAATATTGCATGAGTTCTGGATCCGGCTGATAGGTCAAGATATCGGCAACTGCAGCTGTTGCGGAGTCTGCAATTAAACTGGTCGATGACTGGCTAATATCGATAGATCTAGACGACCGGGTGTTGTACGGAGAAGTCTTTTTGCTGTTTGTTGAAGTGTTGAATTCATTGTGCTCGTCACCAGACGAAATATTAGCAGATGAAGGCGATGTAGAGGTCCCAGCCGAATTATTGGTGGTGGAATTGGCTGTAGTGGTCGGGTTAATTGTAATAGAACTAGCGGCGGGACTTTGAGGACTGCTCGAGTCCTTAATGTGTTGTCCTAGAGAATTTATTCCAGTCCCAACGACAGAATCGTTAATATTCATATCTGCTGGAGGAGCCAAACGTGTGATGGGAGATATCAGACCAGCAGCGAGGTTCAGGTATCCACTTGACTTTCTGGTGGTATTTTTGGTAACTTTTCCTATGACAGGTTTAGGTCTAACTGTGGTGGGTGGTTTAATGGTAGCCATGGGGAAAGCAGCTATTTGAGTTTTGAAACAGAAGAATACCTAGTATCGTGGAATTTAAATGTTTGACTTGAGTACGATAATCTTGTGTAGCCAAAGGCAACCAAACGCGAAGTAAGCTCTAAACGAAGATTACAAAGGGAAGGGTCGACGGTAGAAACGGGAGATATGGCTTAAAAAATTTCCATACAACTTCAGATGGTTCTGAGATTATTAGTGGAGCGTAGGGGCGTTTTTTGGCTTTTCCTGGCCCTATTTTACAGTTGAGAATAAACGGATGGAAAAGAACGATATATATTTATACAAATGTTTTGAATTTGTGGTGATAAAGAAAATTCTTTTTTTTGTATCTCACTAACCTCGATTTTTTTGCTTTTGTTCAATACTCCTGGATTACTGTGAAGAATGTGCCAAAATTCATCACCGCGTCTAACAAAACTTGGTTACTAACAAGAGGAGCTTAGGTCGTCACAAACCAATAAACGAAGTCATCACAAGTACAGGAAATATTCCTAGGACTATTTAGCTATACTGTGTGTGATTTGTGGCACTATTCTCCTATCCGAAGTTCAGTTGCTATTAAATTCCATTGATCGCCTCTGCACAAACCCTACACTATATTCAATTTAGAAATACAATAAAAATCAGAAGCCTCCATAATTAATCCAGTGATCTATAAGTTCGGAAATGTCGATTATTTCGTCGTCCAGGCGCTTTGATATCATATTTTTTCCAAATGAACTGTACAAATTGCAAGAGCGGTGGGTTGAAGCGTTTCATTCCGATCAAGTCGATAAAAAGTGCTACATCCCAATATGTTTGACGACATCCTGTAAATAAAAAAAAGAACTGTCCATAGTAGGGTAAAACTTGTCACTTATTTGACCCCTTTATGCTCTGCCTAGGTCACATTCTGAAGCCTCCACAAATCTTTCAGATAAGGCTCACATAGAATCACCATAAAATATATCTCGAGCTAAATCAAATTGACCATTAATAAAGCATGCTAGATCCTCTAAAAACACAACAAGTAAATTTTTTATGGCTAGTTTACAAAGCTATATACACCTTTAATATCAAGATTTCAATTACCAATTTGTTGCAGTTAACTTCTTTTTCAAGTTAAACTCGAAGCGAGGAATATCTAAATCTTTAAACTAAGAAGAAAAATTATTCAAATATGATATTCACTTCTCAAGTTTAAGTGTACCGCCTTACAAGTGTGAAAGGTATCGAATCGGTAATCCACAACTTATTAAATATGTTTTAAGGAATATTCGAAATCTTTTCTTCTGTATTGAATTTTTGATGTAGTATAGCATGCATGCTATACAACGGAAGACGAAAGGAAAACAACTCCGCGGTTGGTTTCATAGGTATTTTGGCTAATAAGTAAAAACTACTAAAATTGTGTCAATCCGTGTTGTCCTTTTTTCTCTACATATGTATTGTCTATAACTTTCTGTGTCCACTATTGATCTCTATTGGTTATAGCAGTTTCTTCAATTGAAATAAGAAATAAAGTAAAATTAATTTTTTGGTAGCGCTGTAATATGGTAGCGCGTAAATCGATTTATCAATTTCCTATTTTCGTTAAAAATGGCAAAGATAGTTACGTTGGGTTGATTAAACTGAACCCACTTATCAATTGGACGAACCATATATATTTTAAATAAATAAAGAACTAAGCTATCTGAAAGCGGTAAACCTTCATTTTTATGTCAATTACATCAGTATTCCAACTAGAGGTTAAATTACCTAAAGTTCATTCACATTTCTGCTATCTATATTTTATATACTTACTAAAACAAATCGATAACCAAGACAGTCATGTTTTTCAGCAGATTCTTCAATTTTATATGTAACTCTTGACGAGAAAGAATTAAATTAGATGGTCTACTCTTTGTGTCTAGCATCTTTTAATCTGTCATCTGCAACCTCGCTATCATTGTCTTCAATTAAACGTGAATCGTCCTCGTCATCTTCACCCAATTCAAATAAAGTATTACCTTCAGCCCTCGAGCCATTTTCTTCAAATGGATTCTCTGGATCATTGAATGGGTTTTCCTTTCCATTTACTTCACTATATCCTGGAGGTCCATCGGTGGACTTGGGGAAAGGTTGAGCTTCTCTGGATAATTCGAAGCTGTCGTGTTCAGCGTTTCCAGGGCCTCTTGCTTCATCGTCACTATGGCTGATTAAAGACAAGTCATCTAATTCGAATTCGTGCCCACCTTGTTGGTAACCCTGTCCTTCTGCTTCGTCGTCTAATCCTTCACCAGTGGATAATTGCTGAGAAATAGCCAACATGTAACTAGTTTCAGTGGGTCTCCACAACCAGGCAATACCCATAAAAACGAAGAAGAAAATCACACTAGGCCAGAACTCAAAAATAAAGAATGCACTCTTCCAGTGTTCTTCGATCATGTCAGTAGTTGACATGCTCAAATAGACTATAGAAGACAAAATGAGCCCACCGAATGTTAATATTACAGAAAAGAAAATAATTCTGAACAAGTTTTCGTACAACTGCAATTTAATGATTTGACGCTGCTTGTGTAAATTCGCAGTGGTCTTTTTAATAGACACCAAGATCGCAATATAGTAAATTGTTAATGTGATAGTGACTGGGATCAAAGGCAACAACCCCAAAAAGCTACCCATGCTTCCTTCACCAATATTGCTTCCTGAAGTAGTTGACTTTGATGAACCACCATAGTAAGTGGCTACCAAATACACTATAGAGCCCACAAAGTGGACAACTCCCAAGATTTTACATTTAAGCATTGTTTTCTTGTCCAACTTCAACAAGACTACACCGTAGCCCAAGGAAATGCACAAGAGCAAAAAGAACGAGAAGGTAATTTTCGCAGCATTCATTAGCGACAAGAAAAACATGTAGAAGGTTACAAAGGCGTTTGAGGGGTTCTTGGTTCGGTTGACCAAATCGTAGTAGGACCACACAACCAAAGTATCAAAAGCTAAAAAGCCCAACATGGCCAACAAATATCTCTGCAACGGGAGAATCTGGTTTTCCTTTCTCTTTTTGAAGAACTGGAATCCGAACAACGCTAGTGCTATAGCGTAGCACAAAGTGAGAATTCCGTATGCTGGCAATTTGGGAATTTCAGAGGCACTCAATTGGCCAAAAGCGTTCTGGAAGTTGATGACTCCTCTGTACTTTTTGTCGTCATTATACGTCAAGACACAGTAGTAGCCAGTCCTGTTGACGGAGTAATGTATATCAGAAGGCCCCAAATGGATCAACTGGGAAGTCATGATGGTAGAGTTGGTGCTATTGGAATTGAGCAAGAATTTACCCTTCTGCTTAGCTTCACAGATACCCAAGGTATCAATGGCATGGTCATCGCAGATATACATTTTGGTACCATCACTCAAATCCATACCGATATTGCCGAGGTCCTTGTATTCGAAAATAATGAAGCTCACAGAAATGGCTTCGTCGTGTTCTTCGGCATTGTGCTTCTTGGAATCGTATTTATATTTGTCAAACTGCAGTAACAGCAATGAAATCTGCGGTTTGTAAGAGCCACCCCAGTCATGTTTGGAATACATGCCTGAACATCTTTGCAGGTTGGCGTCCTCATCAAAAAGAGCTCGATTGGCACCCACTAAAGGTGCCATGATGGCCATTGCGGCTCCAGAAATGGAGACTAGCTGACCCACTCTCATATTTATTCACCGGCAACGATACTGAGTCCGCAGATATAGACTAATCGCTGATTGCCGTTTGTTCCGGTTATCAAATGGTGTTTTTTTCAGTCTAAAGAGCAAGTGAAGGTTTGATCTTGCTGAATTAATGTAGGAAAGATGTCGCGCTCAGCCTGGAGTGGGCATGCGACATTGGTAGAATTTGTGCAGGTCGGATCTAATTTTAATCAGATTGATCTAGGCAGAGGTCTAAAGATATGGGAAGATGTAATGATGACAGTAACAGACCTCAAATGTCAATTTTAGCAAAACCTCAAAGAAGAGACTACATTCTTTGAAGATATAATTTATACATAGTATTCATTTTAGTTGCATTAGTCTAATCTAGAATATTATCACCTCCTATATGCCTGCCCAGATTGTACCACCATTCTTGTAGATATCCTTAGACAACTGGTCTAGTTGACTGTTCCAGCTGAGCAAATGATTATGTAAAACCTGAACCTGGTCTAAGTTTAAGATTCTGGGCTGCAACCACGTCACCACAAGCACTTCATCGATCTGGTTGATGTAGCCCTTGATCAAGTCGAGAGAAAAGCACTTGATGATCAAGTGTTCCACATCGTTTACAGGTGTGCCGGTGAACTCTGAGATCTCCTGGAAACTCAAGTTCTTGTCAGTGGTTGGCTTCAAAGAAATGAGCTCCAACAACGACATGATGATAATCTTTTGCTTCAAGAACAAATCGAACTTCTTCAAGAATGTAGATTTCTGAAGAGCAATGGCATACCACTTGTTGAATTCCTTCAAGTTTCCGGAATTCAAGTTCTGGATTAAGTGGTAGAGCCAGTTGTAGGGACTTGATTCGTCTTTAATAACATCGAGAATGTCGTGCAAGATCAACTCACCGAAGTTGTAGATCTTGTCGCCTAACAAGGCTGCAATTCCAAGCTCATAGCACAATTTGACCTTGTCTTCTTCAGGCAAGTTGTTTTCTACAGATGACAAGTATAACAACGCATTCAAGTAGTACAAGTTGTATTTTTCAGTCTTACGATAGAGTTCACACTGAGTCAAGTAGTACGCAGCATTGATTTTGGGGTTGTCAAAGTTGGAAATGCTGTCAGCCGAGTCGAACTTGGCATTCAATGTGCTCAATATCTCTTCAGAGTTGTGCAAGTCGTCCAACAATAAGTAGTGACGAGAAATCTGGAGGTTGACGTATATGACCGATTCGTCACGTGTAACCAACGACTTGAACTCCTCGTCATCGTCGTTTTTGATGTTGTGTTCCTTCTTGAGATTTGAAATAAATTGCTGCTTCAATTGCAACAAGCTATCCAAAGTATCCTGGGGGCTGTTGTCGAACGATTCCAACAAGAAGTCGACCACTTTGATTGGATTCAATTTGGAAGCAAACTGGGTGATGAATAAATGGTAGATTTTGTACTTCAAGTCAGGGGTGACCTCCGGTCTGTTTGTGTAGTAGAAATCGTCCAAGGTAAGGGTCAATTGGTGCCACAACTTTCTTTCGTAGTAGTCTTCCAATTGGTAGAGGATGGCCATCAAGTCTGATGATTCTGTTTCCAGCCTGATCGTGGCTAAGACTGTCGAGACGTCGTTGTCCAAATCCATAGCTGACATTTTTCACAGAGGAATAAGTATTCTGATATGGAAAAAAGTAAAATTGTATTATTCAACAAAAAGATAATGTAGATAAAAATGCCTGTAGTTGAAGTTTATGATATTTACCAAATCTCCATTGCCACCACCGGTAAGGTGCAGTCGTCGATTGCCTTTTTGGGACAGTATCTGCAGTATATATATATATATATATATACTTTTGCACCCATATCCTTTTTAGAATGCTGGGCGGATATCAAAGTCCTATAAATTATGAATACGAGTAGCATAGAAAGTGATATGATTCCTATTTAGTTAATATTATCTTGTTCCTGGAAAAATTCTTAAAGCGCTCAATCAGTTATCAGTAATATAGAAGTAGATAAGGTGCGAAGTTCGGCTCTCATAAGTATACTCACATCTGAAACTATAGCTATGTATATTGATGAACTTTAGTTTCTTTATGCTGAAGTCCTAGGAATAGCAGTTGATAGCCTTCCTTTCTACAATACTCTATTCCATTGCCGAGAGTCATTTATATAAACCTTTCATAAATATGCTAAACGTCGCTCAAGGAAAGCTTGAACTCGGACCAGTTGCTTAAATTCTCGCTAAACAACTTCTTGCCATTCTTGATATAGTTAATCATTAATTTAAGCCATTTTTTCTCTAAGTCCTTCAAGAACCCGTTGAAAGTAGTTATAATTGCCTCTGTTAGGTGGGTCATATCTCTATCACACAATGCTATTAACTGGTTCAATTTGTTTAACTCCTTTTCGATCTGCATGTATTTGAACTTGTAATTATTAAATTGGGGATCATCGCTTCTGTTGTTGCTGTGTAGACTCTCCAATTCCTCTGCACTTAAGGAAAAATTGTACAGCTTGTTATTACCCCCAAATAGTCCATACCATGACTTTTTCGACGATAATCCGCCCTGTCTTCTTTTTTTCCTGAGCTCCGAATTCTGAATAGCTGTTGTAATGGTAGGACTATTGAGATCCTTCAAATGATCTAAACTAGAATTTTCAATGGTGCCATTATTGGCGTTGTTGATGGCTGTCGTTAATGAAGTAGAGGATGAATTGGTTAAGTTTAACAACTCCTGGAATTTATTAAACTTGAGCTTATAGAGGATCTTGAATTGAATGATCTTGTACTTGTAGAATTTAATCAATCCAAGACTTGAAATACAATATTGTATTATCTGGTGAACTGGCTCTTGCCATTCTGAAATGATATGGTTTAGTGTAAAGCTTTCAAAGTTCAAGAAACTACTGTCAACAGTGGACCCGAATTTTTCAATTGCTTCACTGAGATTGTTATTACTTGGAACCCCAGATACTGCAGCGTGATTCGAAGATTCAAATATTTGCAAAGAGAAATTATTCAAATTCCCACCTAAGTCAATTAAACTCAGGACAATGCCTTTGTAGTTTTTGATATTACGCGCGTTCAACTTATTGAGATCTTGTAATATCCGGACTATGTTATGGAATTTGATTTCAAATTGAACCAAGGTATGGGGAACTTCAGTGAAGGTATGGCTCTCTATAATTGTAACTTCCAGACGGGATGCTTCATCTTTGTAGTAGTCACTACTTTTGAATTCAAATAGTCTTATCTGATCATTCAATCTCTTCCAGTCCTCGTTAAGCTTCTTGAGAGAGCTTAAATTATCGAGGTTGGAGTCGAATTCAAACCCATTCACCAAGGGCAATAAAGAATATAGCCCGTTTTGATCTGTAGGGCTTACTGGGTTGCCCAAAAGCAAATTGTTGGGGATGAGATTTACTGGAGGCTCGTTCAATGCATTGTACCAGCACAACTCATAATTAGGGTCAAGGAACTTGTGCAAGAGTGGACATCTCTTCAACTTGGGCGAGGACTCAAATATCAAGTCTGTTAAGAAGCTCTTGAAGTACCGTTTTCTCATCTCGATGATGTTTATCTCGTTTGAATTGTTGATCGAATTAATCAAATACGAGAAAAGCGAATGTTTCTCCGGAATTGGAGGTACTATCAACGTAGGGAACAACTTGAGCAAGTTGTCGCGCAACGATTTGAACTCACTGAATCGTCTTTTGACGATTATGGAGATGGAGTTGTCAGGCAAAGACAACTGGATTGTATACACGATAACAGACGAGTTTACCAATCGCTCGCTGGACACGATTTCAATCTGCAACTCTGGATTTTGGAGCAATTCGTCTATTTTGTTAGATAAGCCAATTGTAGAGTTTACCAAGTCGTTACTAGCACCAGCGGATACTACTGGAGCATCGCCAGTCTTGGTGTAAGGCGGAGGGGCCATCAACTGAGAGCCAGATGTATCGTGTGACACAGGTAAACCAGACATATGAGATCTGCCGTATGGATCGTTCAACATCGAATGGTTGCCATAGAATGAAGGGTTGTTGTCTTGTTCGACATCTTCAAAGAGGTCGTCGTTCATCTGAATTATTTTAAGTGTAACGATACGTAAAAGGAATCTAGAAGCTGTTTGATATAGAAAATCAAAGACCTCGCTATGTTGAAAGATAGGATGATTGGATGATTGTATTTATATAGTAGCCCAAGTCCTTATCGAAATACGCAGACGACTCCAACCACAATCGCTTACGTACAATATTTTTTGCCTGAATCTGTATTTTATGCAAATGGCTGAAATCTGAGATTTCAGTTCTCTCTCTGTTCTTGTTCGTTGTAGAGGGACAGTGGCAAGGGCCCAAGGCAGAATATTACCAAAGAACGACCAAAAATTGCACTAATTCGATTCAGAACTTGCTGGACGGTATTGAGAACGTACAGCTGACAGGAGAAGACTTGAAAGTTCCTGTTGGAGTATTTGATGAAGAGAGAACGTAGCCACTCGAAGCTGAAATGTGAAAGATTGTGAATGATTGTGTTTATTGTAGATTGTCTCTTTCCTGCATGTGTTCTTCAGTGGAAGAGGAGGAAGCGGGATGTATTGTCGAAAACTGTTTTCGACACAGAACGCGACACACCGCCATGCCGGCTGCAAACAGCACTTCCGGCCGCTCCAGGCTGAATATTTCCCCAGAGACAAAAAAGTTGCGAAATGTGGACTATATCGAGAATACGAGTAAATCCGTTTTATTCTGTGTTTTGGACGCAGCTAAACAACGACGGGATCCTGGCAGGGTGGAGTATCGGAGTTTGGTTTCAATTTCCGCTTACAAAGAGACTCGGTATCAAATCCTAGTCGAGGTGTCTCTGGCGGTGACTTTGTGAATGGCCAACTGCTGCACTTCTGGCCCTCACCAACTGCTCTTGTCAATTCTAATCCCCATGAAATGTGAATCACATAAAATCCTCCCGATTTGAACTCAGTTGGGAGAGCGTCTGGCTCTGTCCTACAGGTCCAACAGAAGCCCTGGTTGTTATCTGTCTGTCCACAAAACCATACAACTCGTGTCCGAAGAGACGAAAACAGTATTCGTGGAAACTAAACAGCCGGAAGAATGAAGTTAGAAAGGAGGTATTGGAATTTCCCACCAGTTACAAGCCTTTTGGCCCTTCTTCTATGTACTCTATTTACTCTATTTGCTCTACAAATTGCCTTAAGCGGGCAAACAGAAAAGGATATCCGCGTCAAGACCCATTTTTCTCTACGACTCTCTTGCGAGCAGTTCTAAGTGGCAATCCCTGGCTTGCGGTCTCGACTGCAAGCTGAATCCCCACAATCAAACTCCAGTTGCTCCCCTTTCCCACTGTTAAGTATTCTCATCTCCAGCTAGTTAGTCAACTCGTCCATGGTAGTGTGCTCGTTAAAACCGTTACACTAAACCGCAGCGTTAGAGCCGGCGTGCTCGACCAACCAGATTACTAAGATCTTCCTTCAGTCGTTGCGGCTGAATGACTACATCGAAACCACAGAGACCAGACCGCCGCTAGTTTTGTAGCCGCGGACTTAAAGCAGAAGTGTACTGTTGGTTTTGTTCCACAACGGCAATATCGCATACTGAAAACTGGGTGCTGACAACACTTCGGCGATATCCCAATCGGTGCTAGATCCGCGAGCTAGCTCCGATATGAAGTCTCTTTCTGCCATACTATAATATTGTTGTATTCCTGGGATTTTCACCAGCGAAAACGTACCACGAAACATCCAAATATCGTATTCAAAGAGCCGTAACTCGCTACAGCCGATAAGCATAACGTTACGCTCTTCTATCAGTGTCTCGCTCTAGCACCCTTACCCTTTTCCAGCCCGACACAGTAACAATCGATGCTTACGTGATCTGAAACTTCTGCCAGAACATAATCCCAATGGCTTTCCACGTCAACACATTTCGGGCTATGGACCAGTCCAAGCTCGAGAACCGAAAACAGGAGCTGCACTCGCGCAATCGGCCTACTTTACACGAGCCTCTTGGCCCTGTGGTTAGTACCAACATTACAAGTCAGACGGGTGCAAATAATCGAACTGAACGTACATTCACTACAGAAATTGGAAAACATATCCGATTTGAAAATTCAAGTGGAAACTCAAGCGATAACTCAAGCGACAATGCAGTTGATAATCTGAACGTTGCCATTAATCGAAGGTTTTCTAAAAATGAAATTGACGGTGGAGGCGCTGGCAATTCGAAAAGTTCCGGCAACACCATGGTAGGTGAAGGCTACAGCCATAAAGCAAGCTTCAAGGTCAAGCTGGAGCCTCGGAAGAGACACAGACTCACTTTGGTGTGTAACAACTGCAAAAAGAGAAAGATCAAATGTAACAAACAAGCTCCATGTGACTCTTGTGTCAAGTCAGGAAACTCCCAGAGTTGTAGTTACGACGCCGCACTCAGTCCGTCTAATGCCATCATGCCATATGTATCCAGCGCAAGAAGACCAATAGTGCTTAAGGAAGAACAGATAGTTATGCCAAAGAGACACAAGTCGTCACATGATAGCAAGCTTCTACCTCATGCAGTAACTATTAGTAACAAGGCTGCCGCAAAAGAAGACGTTCTTGACTCTGCCATAGTTGCACTGAATGGTAGCAATGCTGACACCTATTCTGGAAATGTAAATACTTTTGGAGGTGGGCAAACTGTTAATATATATAAGAGGGAACTAGATGCTTTGAAGGAGAGAATCAAACAATTGGAGTCCTTGAACGGGCTGCAAACCTCTTTGGCTCCAACAAGCGGTGCTTACTCTGCTATTTCTGAATCTAGTGTTACTCCTTCTCTCGTTCCTACAACATTTGCCACCGACGAATCTGCTCAGAAACAGATGAATCTACCACCACCTACTTCTTCTATTCTATCGTCATATACTCCCTTGTCAGGTGAGCTACAAACTGGCAGTACACCGAGTAGTACTCTTGGCGCCCCTTCTGTGTCACCTATGCAAAAGATATTAGATTCCAGGCCCTTATTTCAACCAACATACAATGCACCAATCAAGTTACCTCCTATCAATTGGAAGGCCACGCAATCTAGCTCAACTATTTCATCGACTCCAGTGTCTGACGATCTTGCAAAATCCAGAAGTCATTCACAGCCCGATGGAAACTCTCAGGAATTGACATCACTTCTTGGTATCAACCCGGTTCTGCGGCAGCTGGACGGCATCAACTTCTACCGTTTTGACAAAGACACACCCTTCAGTTGGTCGTCTCTAATGAAGAGCGATGACCAATTGCGACTGCTCTTGCAGTATGTGAAAACTCAACACGCTGTGCTAGATGAGGATATCAATTATCCGAAGAGTCCATCAGAATTGGAAATGTTTGATACTAGCACCCAGGAGTATCGGTCTTTAATTCGTCAAACTATGTCTAGAACGACCTATGACCATCACCAATCGCTCACTGACCGTATTACCGAACGCTTACCTGAAAAGGAGATCGTGTGGATGTTGATCGATCGATTTTTTGAATTCTTGTATCCGTTTTTACCCTTTGTTGACCAATTGACATTCATAGAAGATATGGAAAGATTATTGGGTCCAAGGGAGCAAGAATCTACAGACTTCGATATTCCTTTGCATATAAAGCTACACGAAGAAACGTACGAACATGATATGGCGATGTTGGGAATATTGTTACTTATGATGAGATTTGGTTACCTTTCTCTTTTCAGAAACAATGATGATTTCAATATAGAGACGATCCAAGGGGGAACTAACGCAAGAGTTATCTCGGTACTGCGTTTGCTTCGTCACCCTATATCTATTGATTTGGCAGAGTTGGCTAGAGAATGCTTGGCTGGTTTTAATGTTCTTGATGAGAACATTCCATTCAGTTTTTCTACCTTGCAGTTAATGTTTTTCATGAGATTTTACTGTAGACTACTGCCAGAGGACGGCTGGGTTCATGATGTAATAGACTATCATGGTGCAATAGTGCGAATGTCTCTTGCGATGAAATTGAACATTGATCCAGATCAGGTACATCCTTCGGAGAGTCCCAGAATGAAGAATTTACGAAGGAAGATGTGGAACTTCTTGGTTATAGCTGATGTTCACAACAGTCTAGCGTTCGGTAGTCCGTTGCATATCAAAGAAGAAACTTGCCATACAAAAGTTGTATACATCACTGAAGAAAATGCCAATATCGTTGGCAATTTTGAAAGGGAAAAATTCATTTTTGAAGTTGTCCATAAAAAGTCTTACGATTTTCATCTTCGTATGAAATCAATGTTGAAGTTTATCTTGGATAGAAACTCCACTACTCCGTTGAGTCAAATAGTTGACAAGTTGAATGATTTTGAACTTTTGGTGAACGAGCATTTTGGGGGTTCTCTGATTGTCAATGCTATCTGTGGGGACTGTAATTGGAAGGTGATTTGTAATAAGGGTGATTATGTTAACATATTGAATGAAGACGACCGGCTTTCGTTGAGCTGTTTTGAGAGAATTCATACAATAAAGGTCTTCTTATCGATCAATACCTTCTTGATGACTATTTATTATTATATGTATTTGTTCTATGGGGACTCCCTGAACAATATTTCGTGGTTTTACTTGAAGAAGTCGATGATCTATATTACTGATTTGATTCCTACATACCACAATCTCTTGAATGAATCTCAAACATGTTCTGACTTCATTATCAACCCTACTTTGCAGGGATTGATCCACAAATCCAATCAAGTACAACTTTCTTTAATAATAAAGTTCAGTATGAATAGCGGTGACGAGAAATTGCGCTCTCTACTTGTGACTACATACCAGATCTTAATCAACTTGATAGGTGGAATCAGCAAAAGATACTACTACGCTTGGAAGATTACAAAAGGGCATACTTATTTCTTGTCAGTGATCCAGAGTCAAGCATTTCAACAGTGGATGTTGCAGCAGGGTGGTGTCGAATCAAGGTACAGCAAGTATCAGTTGGACGGCTTGAAGACTATTATTTCAAGATGTATAGACAAGACTCATGAGAACAGGGAAAGTAGAAGAAGTGGTAAGATTAGGAACGTTTTCAGTGAGTCCGAATGCCTGGAAAATACTCAGGAATTCTCTACTGAAACTCTGAGAACTCCACCTCTGTTACCTAGTTCCAACGTGGCGAGCAGTCCATCGATGGCAAATACCGATCAGCAATGGATAGACTTGATTTTCAACATAAAGAACGATCCGGCCACACGCGAGTTGACGTTGTTTGACTTGTTCGACGAGTTGGAGAGTAATCCTTTGGGTGCAAAAAGCAATCTACAAGACGATAAGTAGATAAGATTCCGATACAATGCACATGACAGAGCCATACAGGACAGCGTTGTTCAAGACAACGCTGCAAGGCTATGTAATTGTCGTGTGCCATTCACATTGGTATGGAATCTTGAACTGAAGACGAATGTAGGGAGGGAAGGTGCATGTGCTACAGAAGATGCCAAGGGGTAAAGATGAATTGTCCCAAAAAAGGAGGCACGATTCTTTTTAAAATGGAGATTTACGAGGTGATGATGTTCGTAATTCTTGACATTGTTCAACTACTTTAGAGCTCAACCCATTGTCACTTGTGGAATTACCACGACCGAAGGTGTGCCCTGGAGAAGATAACTGAGTAGGAAGAGAATAGAAGCAGAAACAAGATTAAGGTAGATTTATGACGCGATCACAGACGCGACAGAAGATGTCTGACGCAATACAGACAAAAAGTTTGATCGTATCGTATCAGTGTCCGAGAAATTAGACATTTTACAAAACAGAAATGGGAAATGGGCACGGAATATCATGGCCCAATCCAACCTGAAATAGTGGATGCGGTGAAGGTTAATGAGGATTATGTTCACGTGACCTCGACAATTGAATTTAGTTGCAAATATGTCGCTTAACTGGGGGGGCCCATGTGGGCTCTCTGCATGAGTACGCCTTACGAGCGAAGTGATTAATGCATATATTTTTGTAATATTTTATAACCATTATTAATCTAAGGGGATGCGACATCCCAGCACGCACCGACAGTACAGCGACACACATGTAGACCAGACAGCAGATGTAGAGATCTGAGGGAATTTGCGAGTCTTGGTTCGTACATGAGGGGGAGAGTAGCTCTAGCTAAGTTGGATCTGGCCCGGGAGTGGCTTTTACCCCAAGAAGTTTTAGGGATGTAGTGTGGCCAAGGTACTTGGAGCAGATGCGACATTTTCAGATTTAGGTAACGGTTTGGCTCAAAGTGGACAGTGTGTCTGCAGACGAGCGGATTATTTCTTGAACTGTCTCAATGAGACGTGCATATAATCGAGGAAACTTTGTAGCACGGTGCAGCTGGAGACCGAGAGATCTCAGTGACAAAAAGAAGTTTTCAGACTTAAAGATTTTGGAGATGATGCTATGTTGCATTTTGGTGTCCTGCGGCACGGAATGCTAAATATAGAGCTGGCGGAGAGGAGAAAGATGAGGTAAACACGAATCTACGAAGAAGTTCGAGGGGTGCCAAAGTTCTCATTCGTGTTTTGGCAGTTGGGCTCAATTATACTAATGTCAATGAAGAGCTACGACATTGTCAGCGGGCGTGTGAAGTGAGAGAAGAGTGCGTTTGATGTAGCCATATTTTTTTGTTTGGGCGCGTTGCTCTAACACGGTCTTCCACAGACACTTCCGTATGCAGAGTGTCTGCTTATCAGGCGCTGGCCGCGACATTTGCACAGACATGTACCGTGTGGTAGATTTCGTGTCTGTCTGATTATGAACTGAGCTGGATCTATGAGATTCTCACTGGATTCTTGTATTCTTGTAGGCGTCTTTGGAATTTGTAGATTTAACCACTTTTTCTTTCTGTTCTCGGGACCGTTTGCTTTACTTCTTGTAGTGCTTGTTTTCTTTGTCAACTTCTCTGGTTTGTTCCAGCTGTCTTTCGCTATACGTCTGAGTTCGGGAATTCTCTACTTGCTTTCCTATACGGAGAAAACCTCGAAAGGAGCATTTTAAACAGACAATTTTTCGATTTTCCATCGCTGTGCTACACTCCATTGTATAGACCCAGAGACTTAGGCCTAAAGTCTCGGAGAATCTTTAGTCACAGACGTTCAAGAGAGATCCTCAGACAAGTGCTTGTATACCATTTTTGCCATATTCCATCAAATTCGCTACTGAAATTGTTACAATCTTCTACGTCATCGTACTTGGATCCATAGTGAACAATATCAACTATTGCTACCTCACCTACCTACCTAATACCCCATTACTGCGGCACGTTCATACACTGCTATTGCACTACTATTACACTACTATTACACACTATTACTTCACAATAGTTCTACACCAGTTTGTCAGTACGAAAGCACCATAATAGTACTACCTATCCTGTAACATTACAACCGTACTATCCTTTACTGCTTGCTTCTATTCCAATATAATAGTGCCTAGTACTATACACTCAATTTTCATATCCATATAGCCATGCCCAAACTTAGTAAGATCCTACTAATCGCAGGGTTCTTGGTGACAGCCATCAACCTCTCGTATGTGCTCCACAGCTACATCTACAACAACACACTGTCTTCCTTGGTCCAACATCTTTCTCGTTCCGCTCAGAAGACTATCAACTCGTTGACCAAGTCTTCTTCAGGAGGCTCTTCCACGTCTGAAGACTACACCTTCATCGGCTACCACCAAGATAAAGGCAACAACTTCATGGTGATAGAGAAACATTTCGATTCGATAATAACTGACGATACTGACATTAGACAGGTCTGGTCGTTCATGAACACAGACTTCGCTCTGGAAAAGTTAGACTACAACATAAAGCTTATCAACGGGTACAACTACCAGAACTTGATTGAGCGCACAACAGATTTTACTCTTGTGAAGCTCAATGGTTCATATGTAGATAAGTTCGATGCTGAACGTAAGTTTATTTCAGCATTCAAAAAGTTCTTCGACGAACTATTCACTCTTATCGAAGACTGTGATCCGGAGATCGAGACTGTCAACGATGAGATCCACTATGCTGCCGCCATGGAGGAGGAAAAGTATCCCCATATGGAAGGCAAAATTAACGTCTACGGTGGACATTATCGTGAGAACTACTTGGACGAACCCATTAGGACTAAAGATATGTTGGCCAATTATCTCCGTCTTTCTGAAGACGAGAAAACAGCACTTAAGGATTCTCACAAGAAGTTCTTGGATAATATGCCCACGGAATGGCCACAAGACTTGACGTCGTTCAACAAATTCAATCTCTTCATGAAGGGTGATGGGATCGTTTATCTTGGAGGAGGCGAGTACTTCCAGTTGGCTTTTCTTTCCATCAAGACCTTGCGTTCCAACGGCTCTAAGCTTCCTGTTGAGGTCATTGTTCCTACAGAAGAGGACTACGATGTAGATTTCTGTAACAAGCTCTTGCCCATGCTCAATGGTGAATGTAAGTTGATCTCTGACTTCTTGCCAGAAAACATTGTCCACAACATCACGGGTTATCAGTTGAAGAATGTCGCTCTTCTTGTGTCTTCGTTCGAAAGAGTTCTATACTTGGACGCAGACAATATTCCCATCAAGAACCCGGACGCTTTCTTCAACAACAAACCTTTTGTCAATAGACACCTTGTCCTTTGGCCCGATTTGTGGAGACGCTCAACTTCGCCCACTTTCTACGACATAGCTGATATCAAAATCGACTACAACAAAAGATCAAGAAACAGTTACTTTCCAGGGGATGCTAGAGGAGCTTTAGCTGATAAAAGCAAATATTCGATGCACGATTGTGAAGGAGCTATACCCGAAGCTTCATCAGAAACGGGCCAGATACTTATCAACAAACGGGTTCATTTTAAGACGTTAATTCTCTCTATGTACTACAACTTCTATGGGCCAAATTTCTACTACCCATTGTTGTCGCAAGGTGCTGCCGGAGAAGGTGATAAGGAAACGTTTATAGCTGCTGCGCACAAGTTGAACCTCCCATACTATCAAGTTAAGGAGTTCAACCGTGAGTTTGGGCCGCCCAACGAGTTCAACCATCACCAGTTCTTTGGTATGGGACAGTACGATCCTATTATAGATTACATTCAATCCAATGAGGACGATGAAGAATTCCTTAGATTGGATGAAACCGACAAATTTGTCGATTACTACAACAACAAGAAGCCCACGTATGGCCTCAACGACGAAGACACAGTGAAAAATAACTACGACTACCACATGTTCCAGAGCTCGTCACTTTTCTTCCTCCATGCGAACTGGCCCAAGTGGTTTCTTGAAGAAGTGTTTATCGAAAACTACCACGGCAGGGGTCCTCTCGATGGCGACGATTTGAGAAGAAGGTTGTACGATAAAGATTTGCCACGGGAATTGGGCGGCTACGACTTCGAGAAGGTCATTGTGAAGAATTTGAAGTGGTGTTTTTGCGAAACCACGCAGTTCAAGTTAACGGGAGTTCCCGAAGACGGTACACCAGAAAGAGCCAAGATTTGTAAGGAGATTGATGCTCAATTGAAATACTACGAGGAAAATAAGCCATAGCTGCGTCCAAGTAGTACAACCAACAAAAAGAAAGGTACATGAGCATTGGCTATTATATCAGGAAGCTATATATGTAATATATATTCCGAGACTAATAAATTGAAGAACAATCACAAATTTGACGTTATCGTAATGTAATTATTATTAATATTTCTTGCATGCTTATGGCTTCTCAACCAGCAACGCTAATTACCGTTGGCATCTACATGATTCAGTTTCGTGACTCTACAATATACCTATACTTCAAATTTCATTAACCTAGACCTATATAGAAGTATAATCTTGTCATTAATCGTCCTCTTCATCCTCGCTCTCCGACAGACTGCTCTCATCGCTATTTTCTTCTTCTGGGTGACTCCCACTGCCACTGTCGTCTTCATCATCGTCATCCACGCTTGGGTTAACTTCTGCCCATTCTACGTAATTCTTGCTAACGATTTTCTTACTAGAGGGCAACACTAGTGGATCAAAGGGGAAGTATGCTTCTAAGTCCAAGAACTCCTGCTTCTGTTTGAAGTTCCCCACGGCTGATGGCATGACGGCCTGGCCATTTGTCTGGAGCATTCTTTCCCGCTTATTGTGTTCAATAATCGAGTAGCAGTAGCAGACGTTCAACTTGGTCGCGATCTTTGCAAAGATGTATACGACTGTCTCGTCGCAATACTTCAATGGATTGAATTTGGCAAGGATCACTCTTTGGATGAACTTGTCCAAATCACACTCCCATTCTGAGTCGCTTGAAGACTCGGCAAGAGAGATAGAGTTAGTAGGAACTGCTTCGCCGTTTTTGACTAACATCTTGTGCCTGAAGCAGAAGATGTATAACAAAGCTTGAAAGGCAGCGTAAAACAACTTGAATCGTTCCATGCCTCCAGTAGTCTTCCCGTCGTTGCTACGCGCTCCATTCCTAGACTCGAAGTCAGCTATCTCGCATTCTCGCTCGATAATGTACTTGTTGAGCCAGCCTATGAGATAGCTCACGATGAAGACCACCTGGTGCCGAGACAAGTTCTTAGCTCTGGCAATATATGATGATAAGTACTGCATTGCCTTAAGTCGTTTCTCTAATATCTCGTTGGGGTTGAATGCGACGTCTATAAGAAGCACCAAGAATGAATCTGCTAACTCCGGTTGGTACTGCGAGATATGGAAAATTACAAACTGGATCAGCTTGGTGAAATGAGTAGGCAATATGTGGCTACGAAACAACGAGTTAATGGTATTGAAAAGAGCCACGCCGTTCCCGTTGTTCAATTCCTCGTCGGAAAACGAACTAGCAGTGCTCTGCAAGAGAAGCTGGATGATCGAATCAAGTTTCGTCAGCAATGCCTTGATGTTATCTGTAGAGCTTACAGAGTCAAGCATGTACTGGATCTCACCATCAACTACGTCATCTTTGTCAGCATGCAAGGGGTCGATAGTAACGTCGACATCTATGTCGTCGTCCTCATCATCCGAATCCGAATCGGCTTGTACATCTACGTCGTCACCGTTGATCAACTCGTCGATCTCGTCGTCATCCAAGTCATCTAACTCGTTCTGCAACTCTACGTCAAGTTTTATGCAACATTCGACGATCAACTGCCAGGTGTTGAACTGGATTTCTGGACAGTACTCCCTCATCTTCATCAAGTTGGCAACATAATTGGTGAGCTCACTCGTTGTCAGTGAGAGATGATGAGGAAAATTCTTCTGAAGTGTCTGCGGCAACGAGTTAATGCAAGTGGGTATATATCTGACGATTTTGGTCAAGATATCATGATGTGTGGGTCTTGAGTCCACGGCCGGGTTGAACCTGGAAAATTCATCCATGAGCTTGTTAGTCACATCTGGAAGATGTTTGGGGTACGAAGACACAAGAACACCCAAGAACTGCGAGTAGAGTTCTACGAACCGCTGGTGCACTTCACCAGAAGACTGGAGCTCGAGCCACAGGTAGTCTAATATGGCCGAGATGAGACTATGACACGACTTGTTGTCGAGCCTTGATACGTTTGCTATTAGGCTACTTAACACTATATTGAAGTGGGAGAGCGAAATGGCCTCTTTGTGGTCTACAGGAAACCGGATCTTATCCGTTAAACTGTTCACCTGGGATGGATCCTAGATTCGTTAGTATGAATATACAACAATGCTTGGATGATTGCATGGATGATTGAAACACAATTAAAACTCATACAAATATGTTTGAATTAAGTTGGATTGGATTTGAAATCAATGCTTCAGAGAATCCATATTAAGTAATATAATTCTCATTTAATCGGCTATATCCTGACTGTGTGATTTTACAATCCATTGTCTCGATTTCTATCCGTGTCCCACAAGTCAGTTCAAATTATTCCCATATAATGCACACACAAGTGCCATCAACTCCCTGAATATCTTGGAATATTCAAATTCTATATCAATTTTTTGCTCTGTAGACACTTCTAGTCCTGAAATTTCACGTCTTTCTTAGTACAAATCTATATCTTAATATCTCAATCACCTCAAAAATACTCTAAATAGCTGTACATACCTTTTCCAATGACTCCAATGCTGATTTGACATATGTGGCGTACATCTTGTCAGAAAAAAGTGCTTGCTGGTTTTCTGTGGAGATGATCTGGGATGGCTCCAACTTGAACTTCTTCAGATCGACCGGACTGGCCGAAAGCGCCCTTTTGCGCGTACCGGGTTCTTGCAAGGACATTATCATCGTGCTTTACGCTTCTGTTCTGCTTTTCCTGGAGGGCTACGCTTTTTTACTGCTTTGTTGGCTGTGAAAAGTATTATTAAGGAGAAGAGATAAATTTTTTTGTATGCTATACTGGGATGAGATGTCGCGTGAGGTGATATCGATCACGACATTGTCGCAAGGAACAAACTCCACAGTTTGGGACAATTTGGATGGCAGGTGGTGCTAGCTTAGAACATTGCATTTAAGAGCTTTCTTTGAGTTGTGGATGTTCAAGAAACATGAACATATATGGTATCCAAGTTTTGGCTACTTTTGTTAATTTTTGCTCTACTTTTCTTTATTCACAATTCTCTGGCAATTCTCGAACTTCATCTCAAGAACGGCAATTCGTACTTCTCCAGTAGTGGCACAATAATTACTCGATTGAATAAGAATTTTAGTCGGTAATCTATTTATGGAAGGTTTAGATCTTCTTCTAGTGGTACTTTTCCCAGGACTAAACAAGCCTGGATTCAGAAGTATCTTCAATCTACTGGCTGAACCGCAAAACACGAAAATAAAAATCATTTTCAACTAATATCTCTCACAATTTTATAATTTCACTTCTATCCATCTTTTTGATCCTCTATTCGTCCTTGGCTATAGATTTATCTTTGTTCATTCAAACCAATCTACTTTCAACAACTACCAACCTTAACTTTTCACAACCATTTTCGGTTGCTATCTGCAGTCCTCCTTGTATCTCTACTATCAAATATGTGGATCGCGGTTTTTCAACTTCTACATCACTTTTTATGCTTATTGTCACCACTATGTCATTGCAGCTTCATTCAGTCACGCTCCTCAACATTGCTGATCATGTCACGCGTGAACTGGATACTGCGTTTGGTGTGTTGATTGGACGCGTGTCAGATTCTTGTACTGTCTACACAAGTTTCGAGCTTCTTCTCGATTCTACAAATACTTCCATAGACAACGACTATTTACTTAGACGATGTACTCAGTTCACCACGGTTTTGCCACATTATTCGGTAGTGGGGCTATATCATATTGGCAGCTTGAGTCTGCAGAACGAAAAAATTATTCAAAACGTGATGAATCAGTTTTCGCAATTCACAAGGAGCTACTTGGAGAACTCCAGCAATCAGCTATTTTACCTCCTTGTAGACCCGAACGATTTTGTGAATGTCCATGACGAACACATAGAAACCCTCCCTGTTCAGGGGTATCTGTATCCAGGAAATGAGCCTGTTTCTACTGTACTTTGTGCTTCAGAAAGTGAGAATATAGCCACCACTACTGTAGCCAATTACAAGACATACTTCACTACGGAAACTGACAAAGCCTCTGCTGATGATTTTTCCAGACAGAAACACAACAAAGAGATAGGAGACACCTTGGTCCATCTCCTGAACAAAGTAGAGCGAATCATCCAATATTTGCAAGACCAGAGTACTCCTGCTCTGGATGAAGAGATTCAGAAAACAATAGATATCAATAATCTTGTAGTGCAATTGTCAAATAGATTGTCAGCTTTCAGAGCGAGCGAAACTCCTGCCAATATTTCTGATAAACTTCAATCTGCGCAACTTGGCCTTATTACTGAACAGCTCAATGCTCTAGACAATGTTAAGTCGCAGATAGCGAAGAACTTGGTGAGGTTCGGCATTAATACTTCTGGTCCTCCCAAAGTTGAGCAGGCTCACTTTTACTCTTCGCTCCATAAATAGCAACGAAATTAACGAAAGAATACATTCACATTGTAGAAAGATGGTTAACGAATTAATGGAAATGGAACAGCAGTTGCAAAATACAATCAAGACGTGCATGTACAAAAAACAAAAAATAATGACTCCGACGCGGTTCGAACGCGTGCATCTTTACGATAGTAGAACTTGAGTCTACCGCCTTAACCACTCGGCCACAGAGCCCTTTGTTGTAAGAACCTCTTGTGCGAATTATTATGTGATATATTTGTCACGTGGATTTTGCTTAAGTCTGTAGCAGATAGTTTTTAAGTTTCTACTATTTTTACGGATATCACCTAGATTTTTAGGTAATATCACCCAGAAATTTTTATCTTAGGATTTCCTCCACCCTTTGATATGTATTCGAGGACAATTTATATACTTTGTAGTAGATAGGTTGGACTTTAGCCGTACATGCCATTTTGTAAAACAAAGACTCAAAATTTCCGAAGATTTTTGAAATTCATTTCAATTTGCCCTAACATTGGGTATGGACTAGTGGATGTTCCATATCACTAATAAATAGGTTAAGATCAAGTAGTAATTGATGGTATAACAAAGAAAATTTTGCACCCAAATATTTGCCGAATACGTGAGTAATATAATGAGAATTGATCAAGGAAATCTCACTCCTTCGATTAAAGTGAGTACAGCATTCTTCGTTTTCAAAATCCTCCATAATTAATTAGTACTAACATCTCTGTTATTCTGTATGTTGCATATCTTACATATAACGTGACTCCTATTTGAGTTCGTTATTGATATACATTGCTTGAATTTTAGTGTAGGTAAGATTTTCCTTGCATTGCATACGTTACTAAAGGTTCCTCATGTTAGCAACCAGTATCTTTTCAATCTCCAAAAGGCTACCAGATTATCAGCAAGGCTAAGTCAAGGAGTCCAAGAAAATATTCCAATACAGTTGGTATGTGTTCACCCCCTGAAGAATAGATAAATACGCAATAATGCTGTTGATCAGTCAACGATCTTGTCCACGACCCACAGTAGGACTAGGTTTCATTCTCTTCTATACTCATGCTCCGGCAATTAGATTACTCAAATAAGTCTGAAATCAGGCCAATAACACCATTATTACTTTCGTTTCCTAAGAAGATGTCTCGCCCAACCCATTTGAAACCTCGGCTTCTTCAATTACGAGGCTCACAATTCAATGAAATTCCTGCTATCAGGGCCACATAATTAGTTTATTTCTTGTCATAAATACCACAATTTATATTGAAGACATTTAAAGAGAAAACTCCTAAGTTCTAATAAATTATCCAATTTCGAAGCTAAATTCATGCTTAGCCAGAGGAACGACAAAGACACATACTCAAGCTTTGGAATAGCATTGGGCAACAATCACTTCACTTGTTTAAATGAAAGCACTCATAACTCCAAAATCAGTCTCTACCTTATTGAAGATATATTTAACTTTTGGCTCTACAACGACAATGATGCTCTCCCCATTTGTCTGTGCACAGTCTGTAGATGATATACGGCTCAAAAATGACAGGAACCACACACTTAGTGCCGTCTTTTTTCATTCGTTCGATTGTTTGTGGGTTTTTCAAATTAGGGCCCTCTTCGCAAGTTTCGTCCACTTCGCTCTTCATGAACCTCCTCTCTTTATAATTTGATTTTTCCAATCTTCATTCACTTTCTGGAATGCTCTCTTCTGTTTTCTTTGGCTTAGCCTATACTTTCATTGCTCTTTCTTTTATTAGGTATAATATGTACTGTATTTCAAAGAATTTACATTAGATTCTTATTAAGAAAGGTGAAGGATGTAGTCTTAGTCAGGTTCCTCTCCTAGTTGCAGGATCTTTACTAAAATATTGCAGCCGGTCCGCCAATAGCGACAACTTGCGCAATCGCTCGTACACATAGAAATGCTGGTTTTTCACATTGTCTTTGTCGGTGAAATCAAGAAGAGAAACTCGCCAATGAAGAGCAGAGAATCCGGAGTCAGGTAAATTGCGATATTAACTGAATCATGCGAATTCTATTATTATAGTAAACCTCACCGCTTAGCAAAATTGCTGAGAATCGTCGCTTGCCAAGAAACCTTAACATTCGTAGTAACATCTTCAAAGACGTCGCTGCTAGTTATACAATTTTGAAGCAAAAGTATTTGTATGGAAAAAAATTAGCAACTTCGTTGAAGTGACTTCAAATCATGTACAAATATCAAAAACAAAAAATAATGACTCCGACGCGGTTCGAACGCGTGCATCTTTACGATAGTAGAACTTGAGTCTACCGCCTTAACCACTCGGCCACAGAGCCCTTTGTTGTAGAAATCTCTTGTGCGAGTCAATATGAGATAAGTGTATCACGTGCTTATCTTCCTATCTTTTATGCTCTTGTTTAGTTTCTACTGTCATTTACGGATACGTTAGTCTTTGGTCTAGGTATATGCCATATCTTAACAAAGGCTCTTCTCCTATTCAGTGTTGAATAGAGTGATAATATAATTGTGATTCAAAATTTGACACGTTTAATTTAATAAGAATAATACGAGAAGAGTTTGGTGGGTCTTCATTGGCGACTGTTGATCTCAAGAATGGAAATGCTTGCAGGTAGCCAATTTGAATCCTCTCGGACTAGTATTAAGGGACTAGGCAATATTAAATGTTAAGTAACTGCTAATATTACAGACATTATTGTCCTTTAAACTCTTCGCGTCAAGAGAGCCCTAAAGCAATTCTTCTCATAGGCTTGATCTAAATGGCTGAGAAGATTCTGGTTAATTGTATGAAGACACAAAACTTGACACAGTGTGAACGGAGCATTCTCTGACAGCTGCTAAATTTTCACCGAAGGGTGGAATTGTCAGACGATGTCGGTTTTGTATATCAAAGATCTGTCTGATTATGCTAACTTCGGATGTGAGACATCTTTTTAGCTCGAATTCAATATGGTCAAACATGTAGATTTTAGAAGATGACGATGAATATTTTCACCGATAAATTGCATTCTTCAAAGATCGGGAGAACCACTGGTATTGCTTACGATAATTCAAAGAAAAAGGTTACTAATATTTAGGTAAAGTAAAAATGTGATGTTCAACATATACAGAAAATAAATTTTGGCATATTATGTATAAAGTCCAATTTTCGAAGTTTGAAAGAACTCTCCAAAAAATGAATTTATTATACAAATTAATTGCTGGAAGCCTACTGAATATGAATATTCCATTCCGACGTTTGCAAATCATGTACAAATATCAAAAACAAAAAACAATGACTCCGACGCGGTTCGAACGCGTGCATCTTTACGATAGTAGAACTTGAGTCTACCGCCTTAACCACTCGGCCACAGAGCCCTTTGTTGCAAGAACTCCTTCTGCAAGTCAATATCTGATATATTTATGTAACTAAACTAGTTTCTCTAAGAAATACAATTCAAAGGTATTGGCTATTGGAATATTTGTAATCTACGTAACAAGAAAGAAGCTTTTAGACGTGAAAATGCTATTATATAAAAGAAAGTCAAAAATCATTCTTTTTTTATGGCTGTGGAGTTATAATGAACACTGTGAATCGGGCAGAATACGACTCCTCTGGCTCTTGAACTGGAAGCCATAAAGAAGTGGCCTAATTGGTTTACTTGTTAGAGTTGGTATTAACTCTAGCAATAAGGTTAGCCTTGTATATCTTAATGAATTGTTTAATTTTTCTTGTAATAGGGGTTTTACAAAATTGTTGCGAAATTGCTTTATTTTTATGTTTTATATAGTTATATCAATAGAAAGATGAACTTTCAAGAGATATTCGGATATTCTAAACCGTCGTTCAGAATAAAGATACAATTAAAAATATCCAAAAGAAGAAACAATGACAATATATGTTTTTCTTCTCATATTTCATTACGACGTATACCCTTAAACTTTTACACTACTAACGCCTATTTACGCCGGCCCATTTAACTACACCACCGCACTAATAAGCTCCAACGTAGAAGTCCTTTTCCAAGAACATCCAGACCGTGCTGATTGAACTAACAATCAAGGGTCCAGCAAGTCCCTTGCCCAACTTGCAGGTCTTGTACACCAACCACTCACTGATGAAGTGGAAAGCAGCTACAGCAAATGTAAACTGGACTAGTTCATAGATCTGCTTGTTTGCCAAGAAGTAGGCCCCGTAGAATCTGACAATGGAAGTAATCAAGGTCCAGGTGCCAAAGGTCCTGGCGCTCAAGTGAGTCACTTGAGGACGTGGATGGTCAGAGGTGGCTTCTCTTTCGTAAACCTTCTTAGTCAATTCCAAATCCTTGGACTTGTAGGTTTGGTACGAGTTGAATACGGATACCACGGAAATAAACAAGAGCCAGTAGGGCAAGTTTCCACCTTGAGGAGTGGTTCTGGGGAGAATAGACTGGAAGTATGGTATCATATTGAAGGCAAGTGGCAAATAATACACTCGACTATCAGCACACGATGTAGATAGAAGATAGGATATCCAAGTGACTGCGGCTATCGTCGGTTGTCAGACTAACTCAATTGAAAGAAGATACCAAAATATGGAAGACTAGAAAGATAAAAATGAAAATTGAAAAATTAACTATTTACCGCATAAATTTAATCTCCAGATTTTTCGCACCTCAATCTTCAACTTGAATTTTCAAACCAACTTCTCTGAATTTGAATATTGAGTTGAGCCAATCTAACGCTAAGGGTCAAAACTATCAGGGTATGACATATATTGGTAAACAAATTATCATTATCTGCAAAATGTCGTCTCATAGTTTAATCAATTGTAGCATTATATGTATTTATTAAGTATCAAAATTTCATTATACGTTAGATTGCATGATATAGAAATATATAAAGAACTAAAGACAAACGAAACGACATGTACCGATATAAAAACTGAACATTCAGGTATTGTAAATGTAGTAGCATAGAGCTTCAACAGTTAGCTATTACAAAATAACAACATTAGCAGCATATATAACTGCAACTTTAGAAGCAGCAAGGCAACTAAAGCTGCACAACATAAGTTGTTGTATAACATGAACTGTTATTAGAAGACTCAACAGATGAAGTGAGGATACTTGTATATAAACCGTAGACGATGTTCCTCAGTGTGTCTTGGTTGGATCTTGGAGTCTCAATACTTCTACGGCTGGACCCAACAACCTCTGGAAACCTGACTTACCCAAGGTAGCTACAATGACAGTATCCAAGGCTTCAACAGTAGCCTGTCTAGGCAAGTCGTTCAATAAGGCTACCTCACCGAAATAATCTCCCTTGGTCAACTGCTTGATGTTACCTTCTTTTTCCTTGTATACCTGACAGTTTCCACTCTCAATGAGATAGAAGTTCTCTCCCTGTTCACCTTCAGTCACAATCTTGTCGCCTTTATGGTAAATCTCAGTGCTTAAAGCATCTGCTAATTTCGATCTTTCGTGAGCCAGGAGAGATTTGAGCACATCTACGTCCTTTAAGAAGTCTTCGTACATAAGACGTCTGTTGAAGGTTCCTTCCAACAAGATTCTACGGAAAGTGGCTCTATCTAAAGCCCAGCATGTGACATCGGTAGCAGCAGTTGCTGTGGCAGCTCTTGGGGAGTTATACATCAAGGCCAATTCACCAAAGGAAGAGCCCTCGTTACTGGAGCTGACTTTAGCTCCATTAACGTAGAAGTCGACAGTTCCCGATTCAATGACGTAGAAAAAATCTCCCTCATCACCTTGAGTAATGATCTCGGTGTCTTTAGAGAAGGTCTTGTTGGATAATGCTTCTATAACTGTCTTCTTGGACGACTCATCCAACTGCTTGAAAAGGAAGTTAGAAGCAAGGTTTTTCGACAATGCTGCTTTTTGCGACGACGTCAAGTTGTTGATGGGCGGTCTCCATGAGTCTGACTTAAACTTGTCAGGGTTTAAAGCTTCAGCTGAAACAGAAGTTCTTCTGTTGGCATTGAAGGCAATTGGGATCTTCGACAGAAGCTTAGAAAACGCACCTTTTCCGTTTACGGAGCCAGAGGCAGCAGCAGCTGCAGTAGCAGAGGGATCGTTGGGATCCAAGGTAGTGTCTGCTTTGGTCGAAGCGGGAGTTTTTACGTTGAAGTCGTTTTTGAAGATTCCTCCTGAAGCAGTGGAAGCAGCAGCAACTCCGTTTTCGGCTTCTTCAGTTATGCCCAAAGCTGGAGCACCACGTACCGGGCCACTGTGTGGATCGTCATCGTGGATCAGATGGGGATCGTTGACGCTGAAAGGAGACTTAAACGAGGGCTGTCTGTCGTTAACGTACGGATTCAGAACATCTACATTAGGGAACAAGTTGATGCCAGCGGCGTTGGCCTTGCCCTGCTGGTTCCACAACTGAGACCTCTGTGCTTGCAACTTGTTGTTGAAGTAGTTGGCGCAGAACTGCAAGACATCGGCCGGCTTCTGAGTGTTGATGTCTTTCTGCAACTGGGTCAACTCGTCCGTAAACTGGGAGGACATTATAGATCTACAGGTGACGGCTATAGGTGATACGATTTTGCAACAGAAATTGACAGCAATAGTACTTGTATGGTCGGAGTCAATGAGCAATCAGCTATGAGATATCAGTATCCAAAATATTAATATCTAATTTATCTTACGTCTGATGAATATGACTATGTCGACAACTGAAAGTTTCAATAAGGAATATCAATGGAATTGTAAAGTCAATGCAAAAGATTTCAATAGCAGTATCAATTATCAATTAGTGATATTAGAATCAGCAGTGATGTCAAAAATATAGCAAAGATAGATATCAATTATGAATGACAGCAATTATATCAGGATTTGTATCAAGCAATACCAATTCGTGATCAATGTTGTAGTTCAAGTGACGTCAGTAAGAACCTATGTCTGACAGAATGATCTTTCTATGTTAACACGGTGATTTTCTTGCACTTGTGGAGAAGTGATGGATTTCGGAAAGGAGTGAAAAGGGGAGAAGGAGTGGCCAGTGGATGGAATTACGACATTTCTGCGACACGCACGTGACGCGACATTATGTAGATAAGATTTCGACCATACAAAAGCCAGACCTTGATGGGTAGTCGCTTTGCCTCAAACATGTTGGGATTTTGGAAATGGAGCTGTATAGTCTGGATTCTGGTATTGATCCCGCTAGGCTGTTGGCATGGCTGTCATTTTGTGTGTGGTGTATTGGTTACAGTTCTATTGGCTGCGAGATTATGTACACATTTAGGAACACAAGAGATTGGACGAAGATAAAGAATACAGCGTAGACATGTGAAGGAACGGGCTCGACTATGGACACGCACAGTTAGCAGAGATGGTGTTTCAGAGTATTACTTTTCCTACGTGAAATTTTTGCTCGACATCTTAGGTTTAGGTTGAGATATAGAACCTGGTTAAGATCTCGTGCCAGATAGAAAGCCGTTAGTGATAATAATTATTACTAGCAGCTCTATATTGAACTACAAGGTCGATTTCTTTCAGCAAGACATTTCAGCTCATTAAACTCACAATCTGTGTCTATGCTACCTATTAGAGTACCACCAGTTTCCGCATCTATTCCTTCTTCGAAAGAGTGGTGATGCTATGATGTATTTCAAGATAACTAGCACACGACTGTTCCTACCTTCACCAGTTTCCATAACCTGCCCACTGTTCTGCTTAGAGCTTCCACTTTCTTCGTGCCCCACACTCGTCGAGAAACAGTTGCAATCACTTCCTAATTAGGAAGCATTTCGCAACCGTGTACATGTAATTTAATAGGCCAACTGGAGTGGGCTCAAAAGGCTAAAGATCTGCCAACAATTCAGCTACAAAAAGAAGAGAGCCAGAAGCAGTTCGAGCAAGACTTAACCAATATCTGCAATACCCAACGGTGTGCTATCTTCTCCAGATATCTCGTTGAAGCAATGCCAGCACACGTGACTTTCTTCAATTGGCAAAGAATGTGACTACTGTTAACATTTGCCACTTACAGAGAATTAAATCACACAACGAACACTGCATGCAATGTCACGTCTTCCTAGTACACAAGTTGCATTAGCACTAATTAGCCTACTCCTAGTGCTTGCCTGTCATTTAGCAGAGCTTTTATGTCTATTGCGGCACGTGACATAAATGACACGTCATTGTATTCTTAGAAATTCTAAAATGCGTCTGGAGTTCGGATTGGCTGCAGGAGCGTCCACGTCGTAGCTTTTCATTCCAACGAATTTTCACGATTTCCAAAAATATATAAGTGGCACTTTCCTCTTTTCTTTCATTTAGATCTATTTGTCTGTAACGGTAGATTAGACTGCCAGGGGAACGTCACTAGTAAGTTTACAAGTAACATACTGTATCATATACCGTACAAGTATCAGCACTAGTATTACTGCAAAGTATCATATATCGGTACAAGTAAACTGTTTAAATACAAATACCCTTCTAGAATCACAACAGAGAATACAATGTTAAAGAGCTATTCGTCGTGGTTGCCCCGTCTCTGCCTCTTGTATGTGGCGGTGGCCCTTATAATACCATTGTTTGCCTCCAAGTCTGGTGGTGTAGCTTTGGCTGCTGAAGACGACCATGAATCATACGGCACTGTCATTGGTATCGATTTGGGAACCACCTACTCGTGTGTGGGTGTCATGAAGAACGGGAAGGTAGAGATCTTGGCCAATGACCAAGGTAACAGAATCACGCCATCCTATGTGGCGTTCACTGATGAAGAACGTTTGATCGGTGACGCTGCTAAGAACCAGGCCGCTTCCAACACCAACAACACCGTCTTTGACATCAAGAGATTGATTGGGTTGAAGTACGCTGACAAAACTGTCCAAAAAGAAATCAAGCACTTGCCTTACGCCATCGAGAAGAAGGACGGAAAGCCCGTTGTCAAGGTTGACTACCAGGGCGAATCCAAGACCTTTTCTCCAGAAGAAATCTCTGGAATGATCTTGGGTAAGATGAAGTCTATTGCTGAAGAGTACTTGGGCAAGAAGGTCACCCATGCCGTTGTAACTGTTCCAGCCTACTTCAACGATGCTCAGAGACAAGCTACAAAGGATGCTGGTACTATTGCTGGTTTGAACGTGTTGAGAATTGTCAACGAACCTACAGCCGCTGCCATTGCCTACGGTTTGGACAAGACCGATGGTGAGAAGCAAATCATTGTTTACGACTTGGGTGGAGGTACCTTCGATGTTTCTTTGTTGTCTATCGAAGGTGGTGTTTTTGAAGTATTGGCTACCGCTGGTGACACCCACTTGGGTGGTGAAGATTTTGACTTCAAGATCGTCAGACATTTGGCTAAGTTGTTCAAGAAGAAGCACGACATTGACATTACCTCCAATGCCAGAGCTGTAGCTAAGTTGAAGAGAGAAGCTGAAAAGGCCAAGAGAACTCTCTCGGCTCAGATGTCTGCTAGAATTGAAATTGACTCGTTTGTGGACGGTATCGACTTCTCCGAGACTCTTTCGAGAGCCAAGTTCGAAGAGTTGAACATTGATTCATTCAAGAAGACATTGAAGCCAGTGGAACAAGTGTTGAAAGATGCCAATGTCAAGAAATCGGAAATCGACGATATTGTTCTCGTTGGTGGTTCTACCAGAATTCCAAAGGTCCAAGAGTTGATTGAGAAGTTCTTTGACGGAAAGAAAGCCTCTAAGGGTATCAACCCTGATGAGGCTGTTGCTTACGGTGCTGCTGTACAAGCTGGTGTTCTTTCGGGTGAAGAAGGTGTTGACGACATTGTCTTATTGGATGTCAACCCTTTGACTTTGGGTATTGAAACCACTGGTGGTGTCATGACCACTTTGATCAACAGAAACACTGCCATTCCTACAAAGAAGTCACAGATCTTTTCTACTGCTGCTGATAACCAACCTACAGTGTTAATCCAAGTCTATGAGGGTGAAAGAGCCTTGGCTAAGGACAACAACAAGTTGGGTAAGTTTGAGTTAACTGGTATCCCACCAGCTCCAAGAGGTGTGCCACAAATTGAAGTTACCTTCTCGTTGGACGCCAATGGTATCTTGAAGGTTGAAGCATTGGACAAGGGCACCGGTAAGTCTGAGTCCATCACCATCACCAACGATAAGGGTAGATTGTCTAAGGAAGACATCGACAGAATGGTAGAAGAAGCTGAAAAGTACGCTCAGCAAGACGCTGAGTTGAAGGCCAAGATTGAAGCTAGAAATTCGTTGGAAAATTACGCCCACTTGTTGAGGGGCCAGTTGAACGACAAGTCCGAAACTGGATTGGGTTCTAAGTTGGAAGACGACGACAAGGAAACTTTGGATGACGCCGTTAAGGAAGCTTTGGAATTTATTGAAGACAACTACGACACAGCCACAGCCGAAGAATTCGAAGAACAAAAGCAAAAGTTGATTGACGTTGCCAACCCCATCACCGCTAAGTTGTACGGAGGTGCTGGTGGAGAAGCCGGAGGTGCTGGTGCCAAATTTGGTGATGACGACTCCGATGACGAATTCGATCACGATGAATTGTGATTAACCCTGTAATTTATCCAAATACAAATCCCAATCCCCAAGCTCAAGTAAACTTATCCATTAGCCATTATATTTATATATATTGATATCGTTAACTTGTGTCTAGACGAGCATTGGCAGTTCTAATTCATAGTAAATCTGCTAATAAAGGTTGCAATAGATTCCTGTAATTTCAGTAACTCATGTGATTCGTATAATTGTTTGTAATCCGTACAATTCAAATTTAACGTAACTGGCACGCAACTTACGAAATTAAATTCATGCTAAGTAGTCCTTATAGTTATATACTCACATTATTTAGTCAGCTCATGTAATCCTTAATATTCGTGAAATCCGTAGACAATGGAACTCTGTTCGATATTACCTATTTCGAACAATTGCATCCAGAGATCACGTGCGTCATCCGGAACACAAAATTTTTCAGCATTATATCCATTTACCTAGGATTGCTAAAACCACGTAACAGCAGAGGTTTGGAAAGAACGACTAGCCAGACCACTTCTTCACAGGCAGAAGATCTTGTCAAAATACACCAGCATGTCAAACAGGAAGTTACAAAAGTAAGTAGCTTTGCCGCAGCGCATTAGAGCGGTTGCAATCTGATTTTTGACTAGCTAAGTTACTAACCGATACTTTTTGCAGGGATATCGACATAATATTTAAGAAGATCCAAGAGGGCTTACACGATTTCAACTACCACTACGAGAGGTACGAAAGCATTAATACCGAGGACGATAGCGATAACCAGCGAGAAAAGGAAAAGCTCGAAAATGATTTGAAGAAGGAAATCAAGCGGTTGCAGAAGTTCAGAGAACAAATCAAGATCTGGCAGCTGAATGATGTGATAAAGACACTTTCACTTTCCTCATCGTCATTGGCCAACAAGTTGAATGACAACAAGAAGCTCATCGAAGAAGCTATGGAAGTCTACAAAGATGTTGAGAGAACATCGAAATTGAAGACGTTCTCCAACCAGTCCATCTTGATGTCGGCAATGGAAAGCTACAACGATCAAGACGACGATGACGACCAAAGCAGTGATGATGACTTCAGTTTCGCTTCCAGTGAAGAGGAGGAAGAAGAGGACTATAACGACATGACCCCGGAAGCAGTGGAAGCGGTGAAATACTTGAAAGGTGTCATCGGCCAGATTGCGAGCCAGACTAAGAAGTTGAATAACGAGTTCGAGAAATTGGCGAACAAGAAGTTAAGAAAGAACAACTTGAGCACTATCGAAAGTAAAAAGGAGAAGATACAGTCTACAGTGGAACTGAATAAGTTCCACACCAAAAAGCTCTTCAAGGTCATCAAGTATGTCCGAGCCAATAAGATGTCCGATATGAACTTAATCTGGTTGATAAAGGACGACTTGAGCAACTACTTGGAGAACAACGGCAACATTGATTTTACGGATGATACATCTATATATGATGACATCTTCAACCTGGTAGTCATAGATGATGACTACTCCGAATTCAACGACTCAGAAATACACTCCAATACAAGTAGAGACCCAGAAGAGGTACCAATCAAGAACGGAAGTTCCAACAACAATGTGCTAGGAAGATTAAGCTCTGGTACTGTGGAAACGAGGACACAGCCGAACCACATCAACACATCCATACCAGCGTCACCTGTAAATAAGCACATGAGCCCAGAGTTAGCAAGTCCAGCTATTGTCAGAACACTCAAACCAGCCTCCACACCTTCAAAACCTGTAGGGAACTTAAAATGGTCTACAGCTGCAGCAGGTATTCTGGAGGTTTCAGAAGAAAGTCACTACGAAAGCAGTAGAGCTTCTGCAATTTCTTCCGTAAGTCCCAAAGTGACTAATCGTTCTACTACTGTTGCTCCATTGAGCACCTTAAAGCCTTCTTCCAGTAGAGTTGAGACCAAATTCGTCCATGTATTAGAGAATTCGTTGTTGCCACAATCTGAGTTGAACTTGTTCAGTGACTTAAACTTAGTTAAGTTGCCTCCAGGTATGCAAGATTTGATAATATCATTCACATCTAAAAGAAACAATTCTGAAGACTTCAAGTTGCTCTGTAGCACCGACAGCTACAATCAATATTTTACTCCAATCAAGAAGTGCAATTTCCCAGAACTTGATGCAGCAGGAAATGTAGGTGGAAACAACAATAACAACAATAATAATAAACAATTCAAGCCACCGGTGCAATTATTCAAGTTGCTGTCATACTGGAATAGAATAAGAGCTAATGACGAGTTTGATAGAATCTTGGAAGAGATACAGACATTAAGTGAAAAAGACTCTGGCGAAGGTAATCCAATAGCAAACGAGTTGACGTTGGTGTTGTTCTACGGATTCTACTTTGGCTTCACGCCTGTGGAAAGTTTAATTGCTGAATCCTGCTTGTTCAAGTTAGGCTGGAGACCATACAATACCAACCACAGCGATTCTTCACAGTTAAACCAAAGCCAAAATCAGATATCGTCACCATCCAGTAACGGAAAGGTTTCTCAGTCTTCAAAGGACAAAGTAACAGTGCACAGCTGGGTTAGACGTATTAAGTTATTGTCGAATTCAGAAGACTCCACAGCCTATGAGATTGGAGACTATCAGGTGTTTGACTTGTCTTTCTGGGAAGTTTACATCAAGTACGGCTTCACATTGGACCTTAATCTCTGTAAAACAGAGCCAACCAGCATCATCTGCTAGGTTAAAAAGGAACGCATAAAATAGATACAGTATTTAATAACATCATTCTAAGGTTTATTTATCGTAATCGTGTAAACCGTAGAACGGCTCCGAAGGAAGAGTGTTATCAAAGAAATTATCCCCGTTGATCGAGATGATGTCGTCGCTCGTCTGAGTGTTTCTGTTTCTGGAAGTTGTTTCATACAGTGATTTATCATGTATGGCAGGCAAAGGTAATGAAAATTGTGTATTAACTGGAGAATCAGCAACGGAACTAATAGCATCATTAACATGAAAATCACAAACATAAATATCATCAACCTTAACATTATTAAAGCTTCCATTGTGATCTTCAGTTATGTTGTGGTTAACATTGTCATCAACTATTGTATTGATATTGGTATTGAAATGGCTATCTCTGCAGTTAGAATTACAGTTACCAATGATATTGACACTATTAATATTAACATTTCTAGTGGCAATGTATTCAACTTCACATTTGACGTTATTGTGGTCATCTCCAGTAGGATTATAGTACACACTGTCACTAGCATTAGTGACATCCCGGTTCTCATCTTCGTACTGTTGATCCAGAAGTATCGTTTGTTCCAGCGTATGTTGTATCATGGGATGGTCTTCGTCTTCATAGTGAAATTCTTGATTTGCAGCAATTATCACTGGCATCTGCATGTATCTCTTGGGATTGGGCACTAGTGCTACCTGTACATACTCGGATAACGTTGAAGGGTCGATATTGTAGAGAAGGAGACATTTATCTGGAATCTTGAATTCTTCTACGATTGATCTGATGCTTTCAAGATTGTCCATTGCTGCAAAAAGTGAGTTAATGGTGGGAGTCTGATTCAGAGATTATAGTAGGAGGAGGGAAAAAACGAGCAAAGACAAAGTTGCAAAGACAAATGGAGAGATGGACAAAGTTAACAACAATATGGAGAAGTTAAGAAGAAGAAAAGAATAATGAATAAATTGAACTACTTGAATTCCAAATTTACATTGGTTACATTCTGTCGTTCTTATATGCCACACTAAAATAAACAGATATGGGTTAAATGTGTGCATATTCACGTGACCGAGACCTCGGTACATCGATTTTTCAATTTGTGGAGAAACTCCAGTTTAGCTAAACATTTCTTTGCCATCAATTACTCTATTTCTACTATTTTGAAGCGACCTGCTGGTAGCTCCTGAACAAGGCACTGAAATCGCAGAACCCCAAACTTTCAGAATTAGAAAATTTCATTCTAAAGATGGAGTACTATTCATCCTTAGATGCTTCCCAGTTAGACTCAGAGACTCCAACGCTTTTTGAGCTCATTTCTGCCAGCCAACTCGAGTCCCTTCTTTCCCCATCCTTACGTTACATACTAGTACACTATGCCAGCCGGTATCCCAAGTACTTGTTGCGAATCAACAACCGTTTTGACGAACTTAATTTGGTGTTACGAAGCTTTGTAGAATGGTACTTCGTTCAATACTGGCATGGCTCGTTCACTGAAAACTTCTATGGGCTCAAAAGAGTTAATCAAACACCGTTAAACAATGCAAAATACAATGCCAACAAACTTACGCTGGTGGTTCCGGCTATGGTAGAGGAAAGACGCGCATTGACATCGCTCCAGAAACTCGTATCTGTATTTGAGATCACGGGTACAGCCTATGTCTCTGAGAAATTGAATTATTGCTACGAAGTATGGTATACGAAGTATGTGACGAATCAGCTCATTACACACGAGAGTAATTCTAAGGAAGAAAACTTGCGCATTTCTTTGAAACGGAAGTTTGTTGAAATTTATCCCTACGTCCAAAGTGCCTATCGAGCTGCGAATTTCATAACTACTCTCTTGTACTTGAGCGGCCACAGTAAATCGCCAACCTTGCTCACATACTTGTTCCGGATGAACTACGCGCGATTGAGCCAATATGACTACGGAAAGCATGAGCCTAAACCGGTGAATCCAGACGTCAAGAGGCCTAATCGTATAGCTCCACAGACAACTTCAGAGGTCGTAGCGAAATTCTTGTCGAAATATTTTACGAATCCATCCTGGAAACTTGTATCTTTCATCTTGGGAACTTTTTTTCCCGCAGCTATCTTCTCGTTGAAGTTCTTGGAATGGTGGAACAACTCAGATTTTGCCTCGAAGTTGTCCAAGAACCAGGGCAATACTCTCGACTTCACGTTGCCTCCTCCTGGGTTGGTTACCCAGGCATTGAAAGAAGCCAAAGAGGCCAATAGAACGAAGAGGTACTCCCTGAACAAAACTTGTCCCATCTGTAAGAAAGAATTGACAAATCCAGCGATTATCGAGACAGGCTATGTGTTTGATTACGCCTGTATTTACAACTATCTTGAAAGATCACATATTATCGTCAATGACAAATTGAAGCAAAGAAAAAACAAGAATCTGGATGAAGAGGATGAAGAGGAAGAGTCAGAAATTGACTCTGAAGCCGAGGAAGAAGAGAAAGAAGAAGAAGAAGAAGAAGAAGAAGAAGAACCTCAAGATTATGAAGCAAAACAAGAACAAGAGTTTACTATTGACATCAGCAAGGGTGGTAGGTGTCCCGTGACAGGCAGAAAGTTGCTTGGATGCAAATGGAATGCCATCAAGGAGGAATGGGAAATCGAAGGAATAAGACGACTTATCTTCTAGTTAATAAACGGCAGGGCTCTAAAATGATTTCAACAAGTCTGTAATAAGCTCTAAGTAGAAGTTGGTGGACTTTAAGTCTATAATAAACTGTATATAGTGCCTATAATGTTCTGGTACAGTAACTAATAATCCACCTCCATCATCTATTTCGCAGCCATTATTGAATGGGTGCAAACTGCACACGTGATTACACATAAATTTCAGAACTCCATAGTTTTTAATTAGAAAACGTTTTCAGTGTTCACACCGCTATTCTTCTTTGGAACAAACTGAAACCAGTAGTCTTTTTAGTGGTTGTGTTTTCTTCAGTATCGAATTGATTATCGTGCTTAATTTCTAACTGGAAAATGGCTTCTACCGCTAAAACACTCCAGGCCATTAAATTTGACAAGGAGAATATTTCACTCCAGATTTTGGACCAGCTTTTGCTTCCTTACACAACCCACTATCTCGATATCAAGACGATCGAAGATGCCTTTCTGGCTATCAAGCACATGCAAGTGAGGGGAGCACCTGCAATTGCCATTGTAGGAGCTTTTGCTGTTGTTGTGGACACCAATGCCTCCTTGAAAAATGGTAGAAACAAGACAGTGTCCGAGTTGTTTGAGTCAATTGACTATTTGGAGACTTCCAGACCCACAGCTGTCAACCTTGCCAATGCTCTCAATGATATAAAGAAGTTAGTTAGTGCAAAATTTGGCCAGAATGAAGATGTAAATGAAGATGTGTATCAGATCATCTTCAAGTATTCTGTAGCCTTGTACGAAGACGATTTGGCCAACAATTTCAAGATAGGTGCCAACGGCTTAAACTACATAGTAGATACGTTGAAGAGGGATGGTTTCAAGGGTGCTTTCTCCATTGTTACTATTTGTAACACGGGATCTTTGGCTACTTCCGGTCATGGAACGGCATTGGGGATTATTCGTTCTACATACGACAAGTTGAAGAAATCAGAATCCAGTGAGGACTTCTGGCTCGACCACGTTTATCCATGCGAGACCCGTCCTTATAACCAGGGTGCCAAGTTAACTACATACGAGTTGCACTACGAACAGATTCCCTTCACATTGATTTGTGACAATATGGTTTCGTCGTTGGTGAATACTTTAAGTAACAACAAGAACATCCACGGCAACTCTGCAGCTCCAGTCAAATTCATTATTGTAGGTGCAGACAGAGTTGTCAAGAATGGAGACACTGCAAACAAGATCGGCACGTTCCAGTTGTCAACTATTGCCAACTTCTTCAACTCCAATAAGCTTTCTGGTTCTTCCAACACCATCAAGTTCATTGTAGCAGCCCCAAGAACCACCATTGATCTTAAAACTGCTACAGGTGACGAAATTGTGATTGAGGAAAGACCTGCTAACGAATTGACCACTCTTAAGGGCCCCGTGTTGAAACAGGATGGTTCCGCCGGTGAGAAATACACCGTGGGAATTGCCACTCCAGGTATTTCGGTATGGAACCCCGCTTTCGATGTCACTCCACATGCTTTGATCGACGCAATTGTCACAGAAGAAGAAAAAGTATGTACTAAGAATAGCCAAGGAGAGTTTGAGTTGTCAAAGTAGTCGGAGAATAATTGTGCTATCACAGATACAGAAAGATATACAACGATAATGCTACTCATTTGTATATTGCAGAATACGTAAAGCTAATGCCAATATTGTACTGAAATATTATATATCTACATGTTTTACTTTTGATTTCCTTCGTGATCTTCATTAGAAGCAGAAGCATTCTCTGCTTCTTGATCAAATAGAACTTCCTCTGAGTCCTCCTCATCGTTCTGCCCAACCTCTGGCACTAGTTCTGAAACAGCCGCGCTATCTTCGATTCCATTGCTGCTCTCTGTACCAGCCTCTATACCTTCTTCTGATGTAGTTTTTTGCACTTTAATCTTTAAAGATGAATCATTTTCAACATCAATTTCATCTTTAGAGATCAAATTAGTGATCTCTTTAAAAGATTCCTTTAAAGGTTCCTCGGAAGACCCCCCAGTGGTGTTTTCTACCGCATTAGCAATTTTGGTATCATCATCTACATTAACCAGATTCCCTTCGGCGGGTTCCTCTTTGTCCTGTGCGGTCCCATTTACAATATCATCTGGATCAGATTGAGGGGCTTCCTCTTCTGGAAGTAGAGCTCCATTTTCTGTTCTTGTATCGTTCTCATCTGCAACTGGTAACTCCTTTTTTAATAAATCATCTTTTTTAGTCTCTACTTCATCGACTGCGATTTCAGGAGCAGTCACTGCTACCTTCTCAAAAATTTCTCTATCAATCTTCGAATCCTCCTTTTCAGACAATGCAGTTTCAGGAATCGCTTTCTCTTGTGATTCCGAAGATTCTTTCTTTGCTTCTGGTTCTACTGCAGACTCTAGAAGCTCCTGACCAGGAGCCTTCTCCTTAATTGGTTGCACCTCAGCCTTCCTTTCTTTTTCTTCAGAAGACCTTTGCACTTCTAAAGAACTCTTTGCCGAGCCTCTTACACTCAGGATTTGCAATCTTTCATCCGCTATGTTATGTCTCATTACCTCTTCCATTTTGGTATCCTCAACGGTAGGCATGGAGTTAACATTCTCCCAAATTACCTGGCCGGAGTTTCCATAGCCCGGGAGTTCGCATAACTTCACTCTAAAATAGTCGATATCCTTTAGTACCATGTGCTTTTCATTGAAGTCCTTAAACTGAGGCAATTGAGTACAGTAGCATTCAACCAAGATTCTCTTGTAGTTATCGAAAATCTGCAGCAAAATCAATGAGCACTTGATTTCGGGCAAATACCGCGAAATAGCCTTTGTAACTGTCAAAGTGTCCTTCACCAAAGTTTCCATATACAGATGACACTGCTGCGGATGTTTGAGAGGCTCTGACCAGTTGATGTTTTTAATAGTAGCACTATGGGTGACAGTTCTATCGTGCAAAATAGACACAAGTTTGGAGAAAAGTTCATTCTCATGGTCCTTGTAGTTGCTGATGATTCTGGCGAATGACAATTCCTCACTGGGAGATGCACCAACAGGAACTGGAGTGGATTCTCGGGAAGGGAAAACTGACTTTAATCTGTCCAACAAAGACAAATTGAACTCCACCAACTGAATACATAAGGCTATATGCTTGGGGAAAATATGCTTCAACCCAGCTGTTCTGGTAGCCCCAGCATTCAAGACCGCTTGATAAGTCTTGGAATTCAACAACTTGAAGTAGTTCAAGAGATTGTTTTCGACGGAAGAAGCTGTACTTGTGAATACCTTGGCGATAATAAGATAATCTCTAACTTGCCTTACAGATCGAAGCGTCAAGCTAGGAATCATAAAGCTCTCGGAGCCAATAGTTAAACGAATCTTGTCATTCTCTACAACCTTTGTATCTTGGTGGACTTCTGGTTTCTCATGGAAATCGAGCGGCTCTAGCCACTTTTCACCAGAAAAACCAGTGTTACCATTGAGGAGAATATAGTCTGTATAACCAGCGATTTCGTCTACAACTTCCTGAGCCTCAGAAAGTGCTTCTACCAGAGTTACTTCCTTCCAGGTATCCCTGTTTGTGTCTGTTACCAAAGCTTTCAATGCATTATGATGAAATCTGTGCACAAAGTAGCTCAAGTGGTTTCTGAACCACTCACTGAGTGTACTTCCGTTGAAGCCGGGAGATATAAGCTCACACTCTTGCAAGTAAGCAGACGTGATAGAGTTTAACCTGAGATAGAAAGGTACAGTGAGGTCCGCAGTCTGTTCCAGTCTAACATTAATAACTCTGGTAAGTCTTACTTGAGTTAGCTCGATCGCCTTACTGATGGCTATGGAAATGTCAAGCGACATGATATCAAAATCAGGAGCGAGTGATGTTGTAGTCGTAAGTGCCAAATCAAGTAGCAACTTCTGGTGAGCAGTGAGTCTACGCAAGCATTCTGATAAATCCGCATACGTTTTGATAAACATTTGTTCAAATTCTTTAGGTGTAAGCGATTTGATGTTAGAAGACAATGAAGAGTTTGTAGAATGCGGAACTTGCAAAGATTCACCAGTTTGACTTTGAGAAATTGCAGAAGTATTACTATTCAAACTCTCAGGCGGTACAGACGCAGACCTAGATGGCGTGTTGGACATATCTGTAGATCCATTTTGTGATTGCGTGGGAAGATTGGTCTTGATGATATCCTTGATTTCAGTCATGATACGATCCTGATATGATGAGTAAGCTTGTACCATTCTGCCAGACTTGGCCAAGTTTTGGACATAATCCATCAATTGCTGACGCTTAGAGTCTGCGACTACAAGATAGGAATTATTTACGGGCTTTGAGTGGTATTTCTTCGTCTTGTCAATACCATTATAGAGTCTGTTGAGTGTATCTTGCACCGGAACTGAACGGCAATGTGTACGTAAATCGTCCAAAAGCACCTGTATAAAGTCGTTGATGTATCCTTTGCTACATTCGTCCTTGAGGGTTTGAAGATCATTACGAAGATGTATCAACGCAGGCAAACCAGTCAAATCCACAAGAGGAAACTGAAAGCTTGGATAGAGGGCTCGAAGACTTTCGTCTTCAATCTGGTTTTTTTCTAAACCTTCTACCAAGCATTCCGTGAGAATTGTTTCCGTCAAACATTTTGAATATTGCGAATTCGTGAACGACTTGTTAGCCAAATCAAATGTAGAAACTACATATTTTAATTGTAACATGCATGACTCCAAGTACTCTACATTCTTCTTCTGAACAAGTTTATCAAGGATCTGTAAACCCTTCTTGGAATGTCCATTTTCTACTTGTTCAAGTTTCTCCTTGATGCTCTGGAACTTATCTACACATTCGTTCAGATGGATCTGGATCTTTTCAATATCGCCTATCGTCAGGAAAAATGAGTCTGACGTCTTGGAGATCTCCTTGATGAGACTGACTTCTACGATGTCCAAGTAGTGTGAGATTCTCTCCTGAAGCGCTGTGTTGTTCACTAAGTGAGAAGAAGGATCATCATTATCTGACGGTATTATACTGGCACCTTCAATCACTTGCTTGAAAACTCGGGGATCATCAAGACGGAACTCTTCTTCGAGATACACTTTCGGTATCGCACTCAACTCGTCAGATCCAAACTCTACATCCTGGAAATTAGTCACAGACGACGAAGCAGACACTTTTCCCTGTTCCTGTTGAGTGAATTTAAATAACGTATCCTGAGTAAGCTGTCTGTAGCTCAGCTCAAAGGACTTGTACTCATCTTCAAGATTCGCCACGTAATTGGCTTGCAAATCTGAATCCTTAACACGCGACTTGAGCTTAGCCAACTGGATCTGGGGTATGTCTCTCGTTGTAGGAAACTTCAAGTTTGCTACCGTTGTAAGTCCACCGTTGATAGTGACAGATGATTTAGGAGCTTTCTTTCTTCGAGCTCGGGCTGTGTCGGACCCTATTGTTAACTCGTAGATGGAGTTAGGTCCCAAAGGCAGGTATTCTCCTTGTATTGTATTGATTGAGTCGTTGGGGTTAACCAGTTGTGAATTGAGGATGTTGTAGTAGACAGTAGACGAAAAAACACTCTCATTGTCGATGCTGTTTCTGAACGACATGGCGGAGCCTGTTCTTCTGTGCTTTCCACTTGGAGTGACGTTATGGACACTACTCGAATAAGGCAAGTTGGCCGATTGGATATTAGAAAACGTGTCCAGGCTCTCAGAGTCGTCCAGGACATTTTGAAGATCATCGTTGAGGTCTTCTGACTCGTTGACGGACGCTTTGCGGAGAATCGTGTCTGGAATCTTTTCTTCCGGCATTGAAAATAGATCTATGATGAACTAATGATATAGATTTAACGGGAATAATTAATAGTTTCGATAAAATTGACAAAATAATAGTGAAATATAAGACTGGATTGTTAATTGATGCTTCATTTAATTGAAATTTGGCGTGTTTTCCTGATTCTAAAGTTAATCTACTCGATCTGATACTGAATCTTTAATTGTTTGGAGACTCCACGGATTAGAAAGAATTGCAAATCTGTGAGCGACAAAACAACAACAATCCTGTTCAAACTGACATAGAACAACAAATCGTTGCTTCAGTCACGAGAAGATCCAATGCTGATAAAGAAGCAGATCTACAGATGGACACGGTACATTCCAGGGTAATATTTACATGGCTATAGTGGGAATAATGTCGCAGTGTCGCAATACTTGTCATACAAGGTCACGTGAAAATATTAAAATGTCGGGATAGCATATATATTCTAAGTATGTTTGAATATTAGGTATCTTAATAAGTTACGGCAGATATGAAGACACGATGAAGCGACGTATCATATTGAGAACAATAAGTGGAATACGATAATCGTATCGATCTTCCAGATTGCTCTTTTATGGTAGTCTCACCCTTGTCATAGTTCCAAAAAAAGTGCCAACAGCTTCCACTGGACACTGTATTACCATCAGTTTCAACAGATACCCCCTGCTCCTCTAGATTTAAGAGAAACAGAATCACCTATGTAATACTTCAAATTAGCTCTTTCCAAACTCTCAATATTATATTCTCTTTATTTGCTCATCCATCATCACCAAATGTCGGACACGACATCGCGACATGTGGTGCAATCCACCTTTACCATTACTAATACTTAACTGAACCTAATGGCACCACTTTCTCTGCAGAAACAACTTCAAAGCATCCAAGTTTCCAACTCCACGACCAAAATGTCAGCTCCAGCCTGCGAAATCAAGAAAGAAAACAAGCCCAAGCCCTGCTGTGTGTGCCTCGACGAAAAGAAGTTGAGAGACGAATGTCTTCTTTTCAATGGTCAAGAAAGTGGAAAGTGCAATGAATTGATCCAAGGGTACAAGGTCTGCATGAAAGGCTTTGGCTTCGAGACCAACTAGACGTAATGAATAGGTTGACTCAGCTGTTCAACTCACATTTATGGTTTATCTTATGATACTGTTCTTGAAAAAAGTGTTGTTGAATTCTTAAATCTGAAATGGTTGAGTATTCCAAAAGTCGTGAAGAATCTTTAATTCTATTTATTACTCAAATCTTCAGGTTCTTTAGAATAGAACTATCCACTCTTCATATTTTTCCACCTGTTAATAGTATTTCCACCTGTACATATATGCTAGATTTATAAATAAATAAAAGTAACTTCGTATGCTCGAATTATACCTCGTCAAAGGTTCCGTAGCTATTCTTTGGTTTTTTGTCTACCAAAGTGGAATGGCTGCTGTCACTACTATCGCTATTTACACATTCGTGAATCTGGAGATTCTGCTTGCTTTGGATTGGATTCTCGTTACCTGTCACGACATTTTGGACTTCCTCCTGAGCTAGAAGTTCCTCTTGAAGGAGTTCGGCTATTTCCTGTTGTTGGACTTGTACGTCCCTGTCGTTTGGATGTTCTTCATGCATCCGTTTGTTGACTCTCAGCCACACCTGATTACGGATGAAGTTGTCTATCAATACAAGTTGCAAGCAGTTCATGAAAATCGGAACCACAAACATGACAATGAAGATTTCAAACTCGTCCGGATACTCGTCTAGCCAGACAAGCAAGATATGTTTCGTAATCCACAACAATTGAGTCTCAAAGCACTCCATGGCTACAAACAAAATGAGTTTGGTAATCATCAACGAAGTGAAGTAGATCAGCAACTGCTTCAAGTATGCCCGCACTGATGGTCGATTCACATCCGGTCCATACTGCCCTGACTCGATCTGAGTAATGCCCAAATACGACTTACAGAATTTGGTAACTGCCTTGAAAACATGATACAAGATGAAAACGCCTACAGTGCAGTCAAAAACGATGTTGAGAAAGTACCAGTCGCATGGGTCTGATCCTTCAGATGCGGGCGGAGCTACTACAGGAGAGTTCGGTACTTTGGGAAGCTTCAGTTTATCAGCGATTTCGTCCCCTAGGTCTCCCAGCTTGATAAGAGAAAGAAGGACATTGAAGATATGAACACCCAAAGCACCAATCAACTGTTTGGAAACATCGAAAAACCACACAGACCATGTTCTCCTAATGGGATACTCGTAGGAACGTTTGATTATAAGCGACAGAAGACAGAGAAGACCCAAAAATGCCTGAGTCAAGAGGGAAAATGTCCCAATCAACTCACATTTTCCGTCGTCAGGACTTGAATCATTGTTGTTTCGGATGTTGAACGAGACAGGTAGAACAAGCGAGAGGATTATGACTGGAAGAGAAAGTATATCTGATGGGTGTATTTTCAGGCAAGTCATTGTGAATGAATATAATATGATAAATGCAGTTTACGAGTCCGAAACTTGTGAAACTAGCAGTAGAAGATAAATTTTATGATTTATGATTGAAAAAGACTGTCTATTCGTGTGAGTCTTCTCTCTTATCGTTGTACAATGTGTCTTTATGGGATCTTAAAGAGCTTTTGCGTGCCAATGGTTGCAAGCTGTTTCTAAGATTTCAAGTTCCGTCAGACTCTTCTGAAACCTCCAATAACTCTGGATGGGATATTCGGAACTTTATTAATGACTTTTTAGATTGTCCTTTGCTCTATCCGAATTCCTATTTGTAATTTGTATAGAACGTGTTTACAAAAATTCAGAGCAGCTTCTGAGCCAGGAAGATGTCGCCGTTGCTAAATATGTCGTCAACTGATTTCAGTGTAGATCTGCTATCCGTTTCACGAACTTATACACTTTTGCCTTCTTGAAATGAAAAAAGCAAATTGTACATTAATATTTAAACATGACTATTTGCCTTGTTTATTGTAGTAGCATCTGCAGGCCAGATGATAAGTAATACTGTATGCAGTCGTTCTTACTTGGGAAGATTCTCCATTGGTAGCTCCCATAGTTAAAACTCCTTTTTTGAAGAATGCGATTTTACTCTTCTTGTACCCTTACATGACAAGATAAGCTATCTATTTCTGTTCATACTCCTTGCATCAACCTCCAATCTCCATTCTTACATTTCACTTTGCTGAACTAATCGTGTACCAACTGCTCATAGATCTTTGTGATAGCCAAATTTTGTTGAGATTCCTGTATGAGGAATATGGCAGATTACGGTTCCATTTAACCATACTTGAGTCACTGGAACTTTTATGTTGGCTCTATAGTGTAAAGAAGAGAGCTAAAGAGAATCAGAAAGCAAATCTCTTACGAATTATCAATAAAAAAGTCTTCATTAAATAGTAGCAAAAAGTGTATTCGGTCCCAAAGCGGTTTCCTCCAGCAATAACAGTTTCAGAGTGTATAATTGTTGCTTCTATATTGAACAATTGACTCTTTTGCCAATAATAATCCCATAGAAATTCCTCATTAGTTAAAGCTGCTTGTTACATATGGCCCCATGCAGATTTGCAATCAAGGACTGTAATTATATAGTAATTCTACATCACTGTACGAGCCTCCAAAACTGTGCTAAACCTATCAGCAGTACTCCCGTAAAGCTCTACACCTTTCTATAGTACATGTAATGATTAAACTGTATGAAATAAAAGCAAAATAGACATGGTATCCAGACGAGTTACTATGGCTCGCGTGCCGCGGCTTCAGTGCCCGAAAGGTGCTATTAAGCACTAACGTGGATTCGGGGTCTTCGTAGGTTGATTATGAATAATTCTGGTGGCTGTAGTGGTCACTGTCTATGTGTATTTATATGAGTGCAATCTGGCTTGACATGTTAACATCATTAACTTCAATATTAATATTAAAACAACATTATAACTGTGGTAACTTTCCGCCTAAGGTAACCTTTTTCTTGTTCTACTGCTTCCAGCCGCCTAAGAAATGGTTGGCCAAACCCTTTGCCTGACCCACTATATTTCGAGACTGAGCACTTTGATTATCGTTACTCTCATTGGCACTAGAAACGTCAGGGGACGGCGACTTCACACCACTCTTGTCTGCTACCAGAGACAATGTCGCATAGCTCGGGCTGTTGGCTCCGGGGCTTGCCGCATTCAACTGAGCTACATTCTCTACATAGTCTACGTCTGAGTCTGAGTCTGAGTCGTCAAACAAGAACGTCTTGGGCTGTTGTCTCGATATCAGACCAGTTGGAGGTTGCAGTGGTGGAGGGGTTGTGTTTCCCAGAAAGGCATTGGCTGAAGTAGTGTGTGGAGGCAAGGGTGAAGCCTTTCTCTGGGTATTCGAAAGTGTTTTCTGCAATGGCGCAGGCGAACTCTCAGGAGAAACGGTAAACCACTTACTGGAACCTACTTCTGTAGCTTGGTGCTGCGGTTGGGGTTGCAGAATTGAAGCAGGAGTTGTTGGTTGAGCGTTAAAGAATTGATCAGATAACGAATTCGACGACTGCCTCTGTTTTGTCAAAGCAGCACCGCCAAAGAACAGCTGCGATAAAGAACTAGACGAGGTTGGCATCTTAGATATTGATGCTGATGAATGATTAGGATTTATACTACTGACAGGAGCCGAAGAGGGTTGTGGGGTTTCAAAAGCTTCCGGAAAATGTCTTTTGGAACTATTATTACTGACACTTTCAGACATTCCCTGGCCAAATACTTGTTGCGCTAATGAGTGAGAAGAAGTTCTGGCTCCTATAGACAATCCTTCATCAGAGTCATCATCGCTGTTGTCTGAATCACTCAAGCTGAACGGGGACGTTCCTGATATCGAGCTGGGAATGGCAGAAGGTGCAGCTTTCGGTATAGGAATTGTTGGAGGAGAAGATGGACTTCCAGCATTCGCACTGGCGTTGTATTGAACGTAGCTGGCGGTGCTCTGATTGATGTTCTGGTTGTTGATGTTGTTGCTGTTGATGATGGCTGGGTTAATTATAGGTAAGGCGTTTCTTCCATCTATATTCAGAGCAAAGTCGTCGCTCTCTATAATCTCGTAATCGAAGTTCGAGCCCATAGTGATATTCTCTGGTACATCTACTACATCAGGCGTGTCTTTTTTATTGGTTCCATAGATTGCATGACTTGGATCGACCGTATACACTGTGTTGTAGTCGTAGTAGTAGTCGTAGCCTCTACTTACGTCGTTATTGACATTGTGTGACAAACTGGAAGTGTACGGATTTTCTTCGTCGCTTTCTTCGTCTGATCCATAATTTAACGAAGTAGATGGTAACAACTGAATTGTCTTGTACAGCTTGCTATTGTTGGTAGACACAGAATCAGAGTCTTCAGTGGCTTCTGGTTCTCGTTGTAAAGAAATCTGACCTCCAGCTGATGCCAGCAACCCTGGAATGTTCGACTGTGGAATTGACGGCGATTTCACCTTGAGGAAAAAGCCACCCTCTTCATCTTCATCTTCATCGTCTTCATCTTCATCGTCTTCATCGCTATTGTAGGCTGGTGTAGACTCAACATTTTCGCCGTAATTCGTAGAATTCTCGTATATGTAGCCATCAAACTCGTCTTCAGAGCCAGTTTCGTGGTCGTAGTAGTAATCATCGTCTTCTTCTTCGTACTCGCTATCAGAAAAGTGATCTACAGCAATGCATTGGGTAACTTCGTCATTGAAATGAATATGACGTTTCTCCTTATACTTCTCTTCTGCAACTGAAATCGTAACACTGTCTGAACTTGAAGTAGAAGCAGACGTTACAGTTCCCGCTCCCGTAGCTGAAATCGATATCGATCCTCCTGCATGGCCAGGAACTTCCACAACTGGCGATTTCACTCTTTCCGGAGCGGCATTTGCTGTTGAGATAGCAGCAGAAGCAGCTGCGGCGGCAGAAGAAGAAGAAGAAGTACCTAAAAACATAGATATATCGGCTTCGTCTATGTCCTTGGCTTGAAGTGCGGGCCCAAAATCCGGAGTTTGGGGCTGGTGCTTGAGATTCGAAGTAGACCCTTGCGATTTCTGAAGCAAACTTTGAAGCCTAGTTACACTGCTGTTTTGAGATGAACTCTCAGAAGAGCCACTGACATTTTTGTACTGCGAATTCAACTTTGCCAGAATGGCATCATAGTCGTCAAATTCGGGCGTATGTTTACTCTTTCCGTCCTGGATATGCTGCTTTTGCTGTTGCTGTTGCTGTTGTTGGATCAGAAGCTGTTTTTCGCGCTGTTTCTGGTACATTTTATTAGTAGCAAGCTGGAGCTTCAACAAGTTCAGATGGCTGATCATCATGTCCTGAACCGTTCTACGTTTTAAAATTGGCTTCGGGGCCAGTACATGTGACTTGTTGGGTATGGAGATGTCACCGGCGACGACAGAAGAGGCCGTTGTGATCGCCTTATGATCAGAAGTCGAATCTGGATAGAGTGGTTTGTCATCTTTGAGAATTGGGCCGTAGAGCCACGTAACGTCCGAGTCTTTGGACCAATTCACGACTTCGGGACTTATAGTCTTCAAGTTGCATCTACGTTGAGCCCAAGTTCGCCAACTGGCATTTTCGAGTCGGGCAGAGTTAGCTACATCTTTTCTCTTCAGGATTACATAACGCCACGATCTCAGAATGTCGCTCACGTCCCATTGATGTGACAAGTAATCGACATGTACTGATGGCTCAGTTGTGATGTCAGTATCGTCGTGGGGTAGCAACTCTGGGCTTTTGAGCGAAAGGGGAGTTGGAGTCAATCCCGGTGAAACTGATGCAGCTGGAGGTGATATGGCATCGGAATTAATAGAAGAGTCAGCATTGGTAGAAGTGATATTGTTTTTTAAGTTGATGTGTTCATTTTCACTGCCAGCGTTAGTGATGGTGCTGTCTATGCTCAGCTGGTGCACGAGAGACGACAAGTCTGTAGAGTGTGATACGTTACTAGAAGTATTAGAAATCGAAGCAATATGATCTGCATTCTGATTGGTGGCATTGGTTGTAGTAGAGCCTGCCGCATTTGCTGCAAGTTTCTCCGGGATAAACTCGTCGAGTAACCCCATGGATCTCGTTCGTTTCAACTTAAACGTTGTGTTTTCAAAGTGATCATCATCCTGAGCGTCGACATGCTGAGACGTGGTAGCGCCTCCACAGAACACCTCGTTGTTGGACGTTGACATTTTGGTGAAGGTGGATGTGGAAGTGATACTTTCAAATGGATTCTAATCTGCTGCAGAAGTGAGAATTAGTGACTAGATTAATGAGGAAAGATGATGATGAAGTGAAATAAGTATGACTGAAATAGGTTCACGAATAATATGGAGATCAAGTGGTTGGCGAAGTCGTGGGATTCTACTGGTAGGGGTATGGCAGTTGCTGTCGTGTTCGTATGATAGTGGTGACAGCGGCAATCTGATATTTATAGTGGTACTGGTAATAAAGTGTGATGCTAGTGTTGATTGTAGCTAGTAGCTTGGTATCTGTATCAATGCCGTTTCAACGATACTAGTATAAATTGAGCCGAACCTTTCGCTAGTGTGATTGTGCAATGGTAGAGGGATCGCTAGTGTATTACTGAGAGCTGGAGTCTCTAGTGTGGCAAATAACAGACGATGGAAGGAAAAGTGGAGATGAAAAAAAACAAAAACAAAATTTGGAAAATGCTAAAGACAGCAGACAGAGAAAAACAAGTTTTGGTTGTGGAAAAACAAGTGATGAAACTAGTTTGCTCGTTGTAGGTGCACGGCAAAAATGGGCTGGATGACCTGAGGGGAGGTCTCGCTAGGGAGCAGAAAATAGTGAGAACTTGATGATTTAGCGAGAAGCTGGTGAAATAGTGAGATTTAGCGAGAATCAGCAAGAAGCTTTGACAATTTGAAAGGTACTGCAAAGATTTAGTGAGGAATTTAGTGACAACTGTACGACGAGCTATTCTTGGTCCATTGCGTTCGCTAGCACTGCACTCGCAGTGAGCGTGACAGATTTTCCGGCGAGCATAGGTATTTTTTCGGTGCTGGGAAATGGCTGGACCAACTGCCAGAAGAGAATGGGACAATATCATGACGAGGTGAATGACGCTTAAAAATGACTATTATGAACGACAACAGAACAACAGAGAAGTACAATAATACGATGGTTATTAAAGAATGGAGAATGTGTGCTGGCTCAAAAGTTCACAATTAAGCATGTCTCTCCACTTGGCTAAACGCTTAGAGAAAAGCTCGTGAAAACTGGAGAAGTAGCGAAACTCACTAAACTCGGCTCCGGAGCCAATTGGCAAACATACAACAAGTTCTACAATCTACAAAAGGTTCAGAAGGGCATACTCCATTGCTAAGACTGCTTTACCTAGTCTGTATACATTTGAGCGGCTTGTCGGTAGTCTTTCCGTATCGTGGACGAGCCAATTCTGGGTTATTCCTCTCTATTTTCTGCCACTAAATTAGTGCTCATCGCGATGATTCGCACCTTTGAAACTAGTGGGGTTAAGCAAGATTTCTCTGCTTCCCTTCGCTCGAATACCTCTACCAATTAGTGAGCTCACTGGTTCCAGAGCACCAATGCCCCCACTTACCCTGTTTCCTATACAACCTATAAAGATTGGATATCCTCCGCGGCAGTAGCTACGCTTTGCACCCAGAAATCTTCCCTATCTCTCCGTTACTGTTGTCGCCTGGTGAGTCTCTACCGACAAGATGTCCAATGCAGGAAATGGGACATTTCGGAATCGGCCGCTCGAAGCACATGAATCACAACGATAACCAATACCGAGAAGAAAAACCAGTGCCATATGAAAGAACGTCCCCAGAAAAAGTATGGTACCGATCTGGAACCACGGAGCTAGAATTGCCGGGACAAATACGCCTTGGAGCCTCGTACATCTCCTACAATTGCAAAATGCTACTACCTTCCGTGAGGCTCTCGGTGCCAGAGATCTGAGCAGGTACCGGCTTCTCCCTGCACTGACGTCATACTCCCTGCAACTCTCCCTACCTCCAGTCTCGCCAGATCCACCACGATTGATTCACAGTGAAAGCTCTGTAGAAACTCAGAGATAGGAACTCGAATGGAAGACCGCCACACATCCCTGAACTATAGCGTAGACGGGTCTGGTATGTGCCGCTGGCAATTGAAGCCGTCACTTGTCTGTTTCTTCTCGCTAATCTAGTTGGTAGACCTTCCTTGTTTGCCTGTAATTTGCCACTAATTCTTGTCCCACTAACTGTCGCTAGCGGACTCGCCGCTCTCGCTAGGCTCGCTATCCCCAATCACCACAATTCTGCTATCTGCGACACTGGGATTTCTACCAGCGTAAGCCTGTCCATCCACGTTCTGGCAGCCGCCTTTGAAAAATAGTTGTTCCGAGTTTTTCCATGGGTTATTGCATTTGACTCCGTTGTGAAGCCGAAATGCGGGACTTTAGTCACCACATGACTTTGTGCACGTGCTGAGTCATCCTGTCATCTCATCTGGAGTGACGTTGCAGAAAATATTCTGGGCTATAGACTCTGCGACATTTGTAGTTTTCCAGACCATCTAACAGTAACTAAACATGGGCCCAAAAAGACTACGTGAAGAAATTGCTTTTCTTGCAGAGACGGCACACTTTTGAGAGGTTCCCAGTGAATTTGTTTCTTTATGGGCTCCAGATTTCTACCTTGGACTCAATTCACTTCACGCCAGGAATGTTGACGCTCGACTTCAGTGTGAATGTATTTGTTCCATTAAGTCTATTCGTTCATACAATTTTGGTTTTCGGACGTTAAATACCTCCAGTGATTTGCAATAACCAAGATCCTAATTTAGGTAGTAGCTACGCCTTTCCTTACAGTTCTTTTTTGTTCCTTTTCCTTATTTTTTAGTTCATAGCCATCTCTTTCTTCGATATTACGATTTTTCTAGTAAGCAGACTTTCCCAGACCTACACAATTCATGTCAAGTTTAATTCCGTAGTCACATCAAGTATTTTTTTTCTTTGATCCTTCTATTTTCGCCGCTATTGTTATAACTATTCATCCTTCACCTTCCCACACCTGCTCTCCATTAAACTCCAGCAGCCCACAACTTTCGCCGTTCAAACCGTTGTGTTGCCCCAACAACAAAGATCTCGACCAATGATATCTAGCGTCACTGCTAACGATAACATAACGCCTGTACTTCTCTTCTATACCAGACAGCTAATGCTGTGTTTTGTGCATATTTTCTGAACAGCCAATTTGTGCAATCACCGTGCAAAACTTTTTAATCATTTTGGTATTAGCATGCGTTTTGTGCCATTATTTCACGGCGAACCCCTTTTATTATTATCCTTCATCAACTGGTTCTTACTTTAGCTCATATTGCCACGGCTCTGTGTCACTAGAAAAGTGGATTTTTCACATGCAATCCCCATAGTCTGATTCCAGTACATTATCGTGTATGCCGAATGAACTCACACGATAAATACGAATTTAATCAGAAATATCCTCACAGAAAAATTTCTTGTAGAAGCGAAAAATTCTACTTTAAAAAAATAAACCTCTGAAACTCATCGATCTAGAGATCTGGTTTGTTGCTAGTGGATAACTTAAAACGGGCAACGTCTGCATTTTCTTTTCCATTCTGGTAGATTTTTTCCTTCTAAGTTTTGGCAAGGATTTGAATTTTTCACCCAGGAATTTTTCACTTTTTTCACTGGGCTCTCATTTTCACTGGACTCTCATTTTCACGGTTTGCTTTACCTATTTTGTATATCCTTCCCGAGAACAAAATGTCGGACTACAGTTCAAATGAAAAGGCTGCCGACGTTTCGACAGACTTTTTCAACAACTCCAAGACGGACGACGCAAATCTCAAGGAGTTTCTGGCTAACGATGTTCAGGAAACCATCTCCATCGCCCACCAGGGTGGTTCATTGAAAAGGACTTTCTCCACCTATTCTGTCATCTGTATTGGTTTTGGTTTAACCAACTCGTGGCTCGGAATCTCCGCTTCTTTGATCACTGGTATTCAGTCGGGTGGTCCCCTTATGATTATCTATGGTATTCTAATTGTTGTCGTTATTTCCTACTGTATCGGTATCACCTTGTCCGAGTTGTCTTCTGCTATTCCTTCTGCTGGTGGCCAGTATGTCTGGTCTAGAGTGTTGGCTCCCAAGAAGTACTCTAGTTTCTTAGCTTACCTTTGTGGTTCTTTGGCTTGGGCTGGTTCTCTTTTCACCTCTGCCTCTATGGCCCTCAGTATCGCTCAGGAGTTGATGGCCTTTTGGGTGTTATCTCATCCAGATCACGTTGTCCATAAATGGCAATTGTTTGTCATTTATCAATTGATCAACGCCTTCTTAGTCATCTTCAACTGCTACGGGAAGTGGTTGCCATACTTGGGTAACGGTGTTTTGTACGTTTCCATTGTTTCTTATATAACTATAACCATTACTGTCTTGGTTTGTTCCAGAGGTAACTACCAAGATGCTAGCTTTGTGTTCACCAAGTTTGACAATAACACTGGCTGGTCGTCTGCTGGTATTGCCTTCATTGTTGGTTTGATCAACCCTAACTGGTCCTTTTCTTGTTTGGACTCGGCCTGTCATTTGGCTGAAGAAACCACCAAGCCTAGAACAGACATCCCCAAGGCTATTCTTTCCACTGTCACAATTGGTTTTGTCACGGCCTTCACTTACTCAATTGCCATGTTCTTCTGTATCAGAAACTTACAAGATATATTCGACCACAGTACCGGCTTGCCCATCTTAGATATCTATTACCAGGCCTTGGGCAACAAAGCTGGTGCTTTAACTCTTGGTGCTTTGGTCTTTGCTACAGCCTGTGGCTGCACCATTTCTTGTCACACCTGGCAAACCCGTTTGTGTTGGTCTTTTGCTAGAGACAATGGTTTACCTTTCTCCAAGTACTTGGCTATCGTCGACCCCAAATTGGGAGTCCCTTTGAACGCTCATTTGTTCTCTTCTTTCCTTGTAGGTCTCTTAGGTTTGCTTTACCTCGCCAGTGATGCTGCCTTCAACTCGATGGTCGTTGGTTGTATCACATTCTTGTTGTTGAGTTACTTGGTGCCTACCATCGCCTTGTTGTACAGAGGAAGAGACAACATCAAGCACGGACCTTTCTGGTTGGGCAAATTCGGTATGTTCTGTAACTACGTGACCATCGCCTGGTCCATTTTTGCTTGTATCTTCTTCTCATTCCCATCGTTTATGCCTGTTACAGCCAACACGATGAATTATGTTTCTGCCGTCATTGCTGTCTACTTGATCTGGGCTCTTGCCTACTGGTTCTTCCCTATCAAGAGCTGGTCTTGTAGAGAATACTTCGCTGGAGGTCTTCACAACAACGAAGAAGTCGAGTTCCCAGACGTCTGCTTGACCGACTTGTAAGCATTTTTGGTTTCTAAAATTGCATTTGGATTGCTTTTATTTTGCAAAAGTCTACTTCATAATTTCCTACTCGTTTTAATTGAGTCATTAATTTTCAATTCTGTTAATAGCGTTTGCCGGGCCAGGCTAACTGTCTTATAGAGTCTATACTACCATAGTTCAAAAAACTCTATCAAATGCATAATACCATAATAAGCATATGTAAGATATGATATAGCAGTTTCCGGTATGAAATTTAATACCAATACAATTATCAATACTAAGTCACGCAACTAAAATGTTGTAGAATATTGCAAGATAAGTAACTTCTAAACTGTAGAAAACGAAAGAGTTCATTTTACGCAATGGTTCTATTACAAGAAAATAGTGCCTTAAACTTCAACTTCTACTCTACAAATATATGGATCATCTGACACCTCTCTTTCATCATAATTTCCAGACAGGTTCTTAAAGATTCAAATCGCTCTTTCCATCAACACATCGCATTTTAAAATGATAAAGTCGACCCCAGAAACTGCGCTCGAGAGGGCAGACCTACCAAAAACTGGTAGGGTGCCCTGGGCAGCCTCTTAGAATCCATTACAATGCACTGTCTAAGTGATGGATTACTTTTGGACAAAGTTAATGAAGAAAGGAGAAACTACGAACAAAAAACCTGAAAATTTTGTCCTTTTATAGTCGATGGGGGTGGTGGGAAAAATCGGTCACATGATTTTCTCGGTATCCGGGTAATGGCTTCTATTTTTCAGATCCAAGGTTTTCAGAAATAAACATAGATATTTTCTACGGCTATATATGAGGTCGGTTTCTTTCTCTTTCAAGCACAACTTAACAGCCAATTGCATATAGAATGTCGTTGTTTGGACAGCCAGCACGTACTTCTGCCAATTCTGGACCGTTTGGTAGTTCTTTTGGCTCCGGAACAGGAGCCTCGGCCACACAGAACCAAAGCACTTTAGGTTCATCTTCTGGTGCTTCCAGTGGTAAGCTCTCGGGTTTTGGCACAGTTTCCGACAAAAATGGCCCGAGTATTGAGGGAACACTTCCTACAGCAATTAACTCATCGAATTCATCCAAATTGTTGAAAGATTTGTTAGAATCGGCACATAATTTGCCCAAGTCGGACAACCACCAGTTGGGTTCTGTTCATTTAACTCTTCGAGAATTGCAGAGGAAATCAGAAAAGTTGCGTAAACTCGAAGATTCTGGCAAGAAAGACGTGAACTTTACGAAAGCGCATTATTTATTAGCGTCGAGCGGCATCAGTGCTGAAGAAATCGAACTGGAGTTGAACAATATTAACTTGCCAGCTTCAACAACGACTTCCGGGTCTTCTGTTATTTCTGTGAATTCAGGTGCTGACGTAGTTTCTGCGGCTGCTTCCTCTTCGTATTCAAATATCGAAAATTATCTCAATGCAAAAAAGGATGAGAATATTTTGAACACTATTGAGCAACTGTTGAACTTGGCTTCTAAGGACTTTGACAACTTCATCAGTTCCAACATTTCAATCGATTGGAAAGTGAGAAGAGACGAACTCCGTAAATCTATTGGCTTGAAATCCAGCGGTGAGAACTCGCAAGAAGCATTGAAAAAATCCATTACCTGGAACAAGTCTGTGCCAGGAGCATATAATATCTTAACACCTTTGAAGTCTGCCAACGGTTCCAATGTCTCAACTTTGAAACAGTTGCCTCGAGAAAAATTCGAGAACCATGCTAAGATCATATACCAGTTGAACGAGGCAAGATTGGAGAACAGGAATTTGCCGTTGTCGTTGAACTTTTCTGAGTTGAACAAGCTTCAGAACGACTTGAAATCTAGACAAATTGCAGACGTGTGGAAGAACTTGATCGATTTAACAAATGAGAAGTTCACCAAAACCAGTCAAGAACAGAAGTTCTACAACTTGTCGCCTCTGAAGTTGAGCAGAGCTATCATCTGCAACAGTAAGAACCAGTTGGAGTCAGAGTTCTTCAAATACATGGAAGAACTCTACTTGAAGGACAGCAATAAGGAATCAGAGTTCCTTCCTCCCACCAACTTGAACAAGATCTCGTATTTCATCAACAGGGTTATTTTGAAGAACGACTCCGAGCTCTTGAGTAAGACTTTGTGTGTTAATGGTACTCCAATCTGGGCTCTCATTTTTTACTTACTCAGAAGTGGTCTCTATGAAACAGCTTTGGAGCTAGTTACAAAGAACCAGGACTTATTCAACAAATTTGATATGAACTTCCCCATATATCTCAACAAGTATGTCTCTAGTGAAGACCATGTTCTTCCCAGTGGGTTGAACGAAAAATTGCATTCTGAATTCAACCAGCAGTTTCAGTTCATAATTAATGATGTGGATAGCTCTAACAACATCAACTTTGACCCCTATAAATATTCGGTCTACAAGATAGTTGGTAAGTGTGATTTGAGCAAGAAATCGTTACCTCAGGAGATAAACTTGAGTATAGAAGATTGGTTGTGGTTCCATTTGTCGATCATCAACGAGCATCAGTTGAACAATGAGTCAAATTTGATTTTCGAGAACTACAGCTTGGTCAATTTGCAGAACAGAATCATATCTCTTGGTCCAAAGAACTTCAACACTTCATCTAATAACCCGTTGTATCTCAAGACGTTGATGTTGGTTGGTTTGTACGAGCTAGCAGTTCAGTACACATACGACTTCATAAATGAATGTGATGCCGTCCATTTGGCTATAGGTTTGAACTACTATGGCTTGCTTAAAGTTGCAAGTTACAATAACAAGGACGATCTCTTGATTGCCCGCGCTAGTGATTATGAAATCAACTTCAGCAGACTATTGGGCTCGTACACAAGAAGTTTCAAGATTAGCGATCCAAAGGTAGCCTGTCAGTACTTGATTTTAATAGCGATGTCTAAAGGAGGAAACTCGAAGGAGGAAATCGCCAAGTGTCACGAAGCATTGAGAGAGTTGATTTTGATTTCTCGGGAATTTGCCATGTTGCTTGGAGACATTAACCAGCAGAATGGTACCAAGATTCCCGGTGTGTTGGAAAGACAGAGATCATTAATAAAGTTGGAAGATCTTAAGGAATTCTATCTGCAAATCATAGAGTTAAGTGCAATAAAATGTGAAGATGAAGGCAGAATATTCGATGCCTTATTGTTGTATCAATTGTGTCAAGAGTTTGATACAGTTGTCTCGTTGATCAACAAGCTTCTCGCTGAAATTTTGTCATCTACGGAGCTTGACAAGCCTATCATACAATACGGCAATTACGAAGTTCAAGCTGGAGGAGTAGTAGAAAGTAAGACAGCCGATGACACCATTGATAACAATGTAATCCTCTTTGCTCGTCACATAATAAAGATTTTTGACACTAACAGCTTCATTTTGGAGCAGATAGACCCACAAAGAAAAGAAACCTGTGACTTGTTGTTGCATATTATAGACATCAGAGGTTTGTTCATCAGGAAAGATTTCCAGCAAGTGTTGATAGAAATCAAGAAACTTGCTTTGATTCCATTTGGCCAAGACGATGATTTGATTGTAATCAGAAAGGCTAGTGAATTAATACAGAATAACCATTTGGACGACAACTTGATCAAAGTGATTCCATCATTATTGATCATGATTATGGCCAGTATCTCACAAGCTAACTACGCGATTTTGACTAAGAGATACCAAGCTCTTGGAAACGAGAGAGAAGAGTTGGCTAGCTTGAAGAAACAAGCCAAAAATTGCATGATCTACGCCGGCATGGTCCAGTATAAGATGCCTAGAGAAACATACAGCTTACTTGTCAATTTGGAGTCGCTGTTGTAAACTCTTTATATATATATATATACATATATAGCATTAGTAAAAGTTAAACAAGAAATTCGCAGCCGTAGTAGTTGGGTTTTTTTGCACATAGTACATTTAAACTATTGCGCATCTATTTTGGGGGCAACAAACTGTCTCAAAATGAAGCGGAATGTCTGAAATTTGAATAACTTCACAATCAGGATTTTAATCGATGCCTCCGAAGAAATCCAGAGCCAGGCTGGAGGTTGCATTCAAATTTCCTGATGGATTCGTCAACTTGTCAGCGAATTTGGATAAGCTGTTCTTCAAGCCGGAGCCAGAAACCATCATAGAGGATCAAATAGTTACCATAGAGAAATTCTTTGCAAGCGATCTTTGCAATGAGTTGATACGATCTTTCGAGAAGCTGCTTACTTTGGAAACAACCCCTATTATCAAGAGTAAGGAATATGCTGTACGATTCAACGATCGGTGCTCCTTGACAGACTTCAAATCGGCCGAGATTCTCTGGAACTACCTTCGAAGCTTGCTTCTTCGGCGAACAGAATATGAGGATGAAGAGTTGGACAAAATCAAGAATGAGTTCTCTGGTGCATGTGGTTTGAATCCACAATTAAGGATATATCGTTACCGCAGCGGGCACCATTTCAATCCGCATTACGACGAATCTGTTGTATGTCCTTTGAACGACAAAGGGACATCCAAAGGAAAGACCAAGTGGACTTTGTTGATTTACTTGACAGGAGACGATGAGTTTGAAGGGGGTGGGACCATCTTCCATTCTGAAATGGGTCGCGCAGAATCCCTTAATATCCACCCTGGAAAGGGGATGGCATTGTTACATAAACATGGAGACGACTGTCTTCTACACGAAGCTGAGTTGGTGAAGTCTGGGGTGAAATGGGTGCTAAGAAGTGATATAGCATACCCTCTATAGCTTTCCCTGTCTTCCTCTATACATAACTCATATATAACTTATTTAAATAAACGCATACAATCAGACAAGTCTCCGAACGCTTTTGCACATGAAGAAGTCTCTTGTCTCTTCGATGATCTGATCCATGCTATAGTTCCTTGTTTCTATTCTTTTTCTGACCCAGGAACTGAGTTTGTTCTGAATCCTAGACGATTTATATCGACAATCGACAAGATATATGACTGAATAATCGTTGATATGTCTAATACTTCTGCCTACACTTTGGTTGACTGCCCTCATACACAAGTTTTCATAGTAGCTTTGTGAGTTTCTCTGTGCTTCCAGCATGGAACAGCCTCTTGCAATTGCTTCTGATTCTATAAATTTCCTCTTGGCAATAATTTCTCCAGAATAAGCATTTGGATATGGCAACCCCACCATCACTACTGCTCTTCCTAGTTCATCTGCAAAATTGATCCCTTCTGACATCTTCCCCCCTACAACTGAGAATAGAATTGCACCCTTCTTCTCTCCCTTGATTGTGTTTGCATAGTCCAATAGAATTGTCTGGACTTGTGGTGCACTCGTTGGCTCTTGAAAGACTCTCTTCTGTGACTGTATCTGAGTCAACACATCTGTAGATTTCCAAATAGACAATATGTGATTCATATACTTGTAACTCGGAAAGAAAACCACAATTCCATCTGGCACATGTTGGCAGATACGAATGATCGAAGCTCCGAGAGCCTCGACCATCAACGGGTTGTTTCTATTGTCAAACAGAAATTCTAAACTAACGTTATTTTGAGAAGCCACAGTGTATACTTTCAAGTTATCAGGTGGTATAATATGATTACAACTGAAGGATTTGATTTTCTTGTCTTCAACATACGGAAACAAGAAGTTCTTGAATTCTGACATTGGCTCCATAGTACCCCCACATAGTATCACGCAGCGGGCTTTGGAAACTATATCCTTGAACACGGAACTAGGGTCCAAAAGCATGTATTTTACGGATGTGATGCCATTGGTTGAGTCCCAGAAGAATTTCCCTTCCTTGGAAGGGTTGACCAAACATTTCAAGAATTGAACAATTTTATATAAAAGAGGATTAGAGCTACTGGATTTCGCTTGTTCGTTTTCATTTTCACTGACCTTTTCCATATACGATTCAATCTTGTAAGCAATTTTTGATTTCGCAAGGAACGCTTCCAAGGTGTGGATATTCAACATATCTCCCGTAGAGTTCTGGTAAATTTCGCTGGCATTGATTTCGTTTCCAACCTTGATATTATTGGATTTCTCCAGTTTCAGAATAAATGAAATAACCAACTGGCAGAGTTTGATGAGCTTCATCAAGTGAATTCTGTTCCCACTGTTCAACTTCTTAAGAAACCTTCCGAGGTAGAATTTAAGAGATTTGATAATGCTATTCATTTCGCCAATAGTGATGCATACTGAGTGCATCGACGTGATTGTATCCATCAAGTTGTGCGCTTCATCGATTACAACTATGGAATCTTCAATTTGCAAGTTGAGAATGTCTCTTGTGGACTTCAGTAGTAGAATCTGGTAAGGTAAAGAGAGTATCTCTGTCATTTCCACTCCCTTTCTAACCAGATAGTAGGGACATACCTTCATATTTGAACCCAAGTCTGCTATTTCTTCAATGTCATGGATCTTGGACATACTGAGATCCGAAAGCTTTTTCGTTAAAGGGGAACCTAGGTAGTCCTTTGGAAGAAATTGGCATCCTTCCTTGGATTTCTGGAGGTCTACACAGACATCATTTATGTTCAGTTCGTTTTTGGAGAAGCTCTTGACTTTTTCGTTAATACAGAGTTGTTTTCTAGAACCAATAGGCAAGTACTTTGTTCTTTCTTCTACTCCTTTAAATGATGATTGAAATTTAGTCAATGCCAATTGATGAGCAAATTGGTTAAGTTGCGAATGAGTCCTCGAGGAGAAGTATATATTTACAGGGCAATCATTAGTCATCTCAATCTCATCCGTTCTTCCATTCACTTTGTCTAGCAATTGCGAAATTTCAGACTCAAGAATTTTGAGCTTATCTTCATTTGGTTTGACTTCAGAATCACTATAGTAGTCTTTGGGCAAGAAGTCTTCATCGTGGAGCTCTTGTTTCTTTATAGTAGGCCTCTTTTTCTTAAGTGGCCTGCTGCTTTTAATGTTTGCAGCAGTTTGTATGTTCTTCTCGTATTCGTTCTGGATCTTTTCAAGGTACATTTCGTAATCTACCATCTTGTTTTGTGATCTCAGAACTATCGTTTCTCTATACGCTTTCTTGACCCACTCTGGCTCATCTTCTGAGTCCAGATCATCTGGATCACTTCTAGCTAGAACATTCATAGGCTGAAATACATTCTTACGTTTGTAATCGCGGAGCCACGTCATGGTAGAGCAAATTATGGATAAGGTTTTGCCTGTCCCTGTGGGACTCTCAAAGAGTCCGATCTTGTAGCCATTGTCGATCGTGTCATATATGGCATCCATAAGTTGCACCTGAATGTCATACGGCTTGTAAGGGTGACTATATCGGGTTTCTGGCGAACATATCGAAGTTTCCATTGAGGCAGTAGAGAAGAAGATTAGAGTACCACAAACTGAAATGTGTATGGATTTATATATATACAATTTGGTCACGTGAATATCTTGAATATATGAGAGTAGGAAAGAGCAGGGTGTGGCTGTTTTCGTTTTGGCTAATTTCACTTTGGTTTAAGCAAGAGGGTTATAAGTGACATGAAGCAGATCAAGTCTTGTGGATGTAAGTTTTGTGTTTCTGTCTAGGTTTCGTATCTAAGTTGTTGATCTGCTTTTAATTGATGTTACTTCTATCTATACAAGTCTGTTGATATGTATAAAGCTCATTGCAATGAAATTCAAATGGTGAGTAAATACACCTGTGAAGTCTCGTAGATCTCAAATAAAGGAAATCTTTTCGATAAGTATGGACTTTTTGTTCAATGTATAACTTTGCTTTTACTACATAGTATACATTTAGCATTTTCTTGCAAACGCTAGGAAAGTCTCAGTTTCTCATTTGCTTTTCATTTGTGTCTTCTCTATTTTATATCTCCACCTGTCCTCTACTATTACCACTGTTATCCCTTAGTCACTTCACTGTCAGCAGTCCTATATTCTCCACTAATGTCATCTGCCTATATTTTGCACCCATTTCGATATATTATATGCACGCCCTTTTTTGATATTTCACCATAAACAAAATATACAAAAGAAAACAAGAATACACCCTTCTTTATCTATTAAAAAACTCATACAATGGCTTCGAACGCGTCATTGATTCGGAGCTTAGTGGTTCAGCGTGTCGATGTATCCTTCCCACATAGCATCCCTCTTCAATGGTCTCAAAATCGACAACTAGCGGTGAATAATGGAACCCAGCTCACGATTCTTGACCCCAAATTGCCTTCTTTGCACCAGGGAATAAACCTGGTGAACAATGTCACTATCCTCAATCCACGTGAAATTTACCATGTTACTAATATACTTCATTCGGAGGTTCTTGGGACATTGCCGATCCGAAATTTCGGTAGAGTTATTGTAGAAACAGGCGATGAACCTTTCCAGTTCACTAACATCAACGAGCCAGACATCGTCAGCCATCGCTGGGCAGGGATTGATGAATACACACGTGATTGTGACCTAGGAGTTCTTTTTAATACAGGGGAGATGGTTGTTTTGCGGCGAGAAAACAGCATGATCGACAAGTATGAGGTAGTAGTGAATGTCTTTGCAGAGCTATCAGCCCATTATGGAGTAGATATTGAAAAGGAAGATATCCTTGTAGATTCTGAGCAATTGAGAAAGATCAAAGTAAAAAACTTTGAATTTTCTGAGCTCTTTTTTGGCTCGGGAGAAAAGAAACAGTTGCTCAGTATAATCAATGATAATGGTGATATTCTAATCTACGAGCTTCTCTTTGGCCTGCTGGGTCCAAAATTACTTTTAGAGATCAACACCCACTTCCACATAATAAAACAGTGCTGGCTGGATTGGAAAAAGCTCGGCGATCTGCTCTACAGTGCCTATGTCAGTGTAGTTAATAGTGACAACTCTACTTATGTGTACGCAGTAATTTGCGATTTGAGCTCCAATACAATCTCTTCTTCTCCAGGCAAAGTTTTAGCACCTGTTTCTCGATTTTTGAGGGGCCAAGTGAAGTGGGTAACAGCTGAAGGCATATCGGTATTCATCAGCACTTCTACTGGCAGATTGCAACTAACTTTCGTCACTTCGGATGTCAAGCTGTCTGTATCACCTATAAATTATGAAGCAAATGTGGAAACGAATTCACTCAGTCACAAATTGCATAATTATGCAACTTCAACTGGCATAATAACACAAATGGAAGGAAATCATCTTCTGATCACTATTAGCTTCGAAAACGGCAAATTCGAAAAATACATATTGGACACTGCCACGTTTACCTTGAATGATGGAGTTCCTTCCACTGCATTGACAGGATTTGTATCGAAGAGTTTATACTCTTTTCAATTGATAAATTCAACAGCTGAAGATCTCGGAGGTGATGAAGTGTCGGCTCTGAAGAAGGATACAGACGCTAGGGATTCTCTGAAAGATGGAGACTTCAGAACTTATCTAAGCTCCGAAGTAGAAGGAGTTTTTATCAATTATGGAACCAGTATTGTAGGCGGTAACATAGCTACTATTGCATTCAAAATAGTTCCCAAGGATGTTCTCCATTACAAAATTGTATCTCAGAGTGAAATACAAATAGCATTCGTGAAGTTGGGCAATATTACCCATGACGAGCACACTTTGAATGACAGTTCTACTTCAATAGCAAAGATGAATGATATTTGGTTTCAGCACTTTGTTGATATTCCTTTGTTTGGACCTCATTCTGAATTTAGGAAGGAGCGTCTTCATACGTATCTCCAGCAAATTGATGTGTTTAGACACAAGCACTTTGCGAATATAGAAAAATTAATGTCGGATATCTCCAGCGTGCGGCCGTACCTGAAAGAGGGATTGCAGGCTTCTCTTTCTGTCAACTTCAATTTGAATCCCATGGTAAAACAACTACAGTTGCGATATAATTTTGAAAAACAGTTATTCAACTTCTTAGTTGCGTTGGAGGATGATAATGAATTATTGAAAAAAACGGTTGACCAGACAATCCTGGATATCGGACACATAGAGAAGCTTTTGACTGCTCATCTTATTAAGATTGTTCTTAACTACGTAAAACATCTGTACGGTACTATTTTTGAGAATGAATTCGATAAGTTTCTTATTGTGAATTACATCAAGAAACTTCGTGAACTTGATCCAGAAGAAAGCACCCAGTTCGAAGAAATCTGTGACGAAGCAACTATTACAATTAGTTCCAAATTTTTTGAAGAGAAGTTTACGGTATCTGTCAATGACATAGATGTGGAGGGAGAGCTGGAACTCATCAAATCGGAAAGTGACCACAAGTGGACAAAATGTAAATTAACCAATATTCCTTTGCTACAATTGAATAATCGAAAGGATGAATTGAAAACGTTCAACTACATCATGTACAGGGATGGCGATGAGCCAGAAGTGGACATAGGTGTAATTCTTGCCCAACTACTTCAAACAATTCAATATTGTTTCATTACTGGTAACAAGATATATGCAATTAAATGAAGTTTTTGTCTAATAGAGTCTAACTGAAAATAAACGAACCAGGGATTGGCACGAACGGATCGTCAATGAATTTGCCACTGACTAGTTTGTATTGGTCGCTCCATAAGAGCTGAGACGAAGTCCAGGATATTAATTTATTTGCTTGATCAGGAGGCACGTCTGTAATTTTCGTGACCAAGTAGGCCATATTCAACTGAGCGAGAGCGTATAACACTATGGCAAATTGTGGGAAAGTGTTGATCATAAGGTAATTTACCAAACCAAAACCAAATAAGACTCCATTCCGAGAGTTGATCCATTGTTTCTTTTCGTATTTGGTCATATTCAATCTCTGAAAGTATGGAGCTAGCAAATCGTACGATAAGTTGGATGAGCCGTAGAAGGTAATCAACACCTGAGCTGTGTAGTGGGAAGGAAGCATGTTCAATAATGTAATAAGCAAGATAGATGGTACTGCTCCGAGTTTATCAGAGAGGACTTGAAATGATATCAAACCAAGAACTACGGTAGACATTTTTCCGGGGTAACATATTAGTAAAAAGATCCCAAAGTTGAACAAATAGTATTGAAAGTATCTGTTTAAGAAGTTTTTGAAGTGGCTAGATCTTTTGAACAAGAATTCCACTTTTTGCCAGATAGTATCTGTAGCCAGTTGGTGATTGTTGATGCGAACAGTATCGTTTTGGAAACGATTCAAGTTAGAATAGTATCTGGAGGAAAGCACCGAATCCAGAAAGTTCAAGCTAGACATGAACAACTCATCGGCTGTCGTGTCTAAATATGAACCGTACATCGAGATCAAGAAAATGTTTATGTTGAATATATTCTCGAGAACATAATCTGCCAAGTCGAGAATGTGTTTACTATTAATGTTGCTTATTTTGAGGCTGTTGATGCAAATAAAAAAGAGTTTAGTGATGAAAAGAGGCCCGTTAAGAAGAATGTATAGAAGCAAAGACAACTTAACTATGGTGATCAATGATGGCCAGAAGTTGGAATGGTACAATATCCGAGGGTTCTGTAGGCATCGGTATGTGCTTAGGTACCCAAGCTGTATTCCTCTTAGCACCATGCTTATGGAGAAAGACTCCGATGGATTTGAGATGAATATTGGAGATGCCATTACACGTCAATTGTATAGATTGTATAGCACTGTTGTAAGTAGCAATGTTGAACTTATGATTTGAAAGCTTTGATGAATAATATGAATGGAATGATTTTGTTTGGATTGATCTTTTGGTTCTTTTGATGTTAATAAACACAGATCAAATGTAACTGTGTGAAAATGTTAGATTCAGGAAGTTCAAGTTGATACAAATGTTAAAGAAATGAATATGTCGATGTTCTGTCAATTTCTAGTTGCTGAATTGAATGAATATGGGATCATGAAGTTATATTAAGTGCGTAAATTGTGGAGAGCCTATTAATGTGAAACGGCTTCTGCTCAGTTCTCAGAATGTTGATCCTACAATCGTTTTTCCTACCAGTGAGGAAACCTTGTATCGCTTAGAAAGAATGAAAAAGTTTATGGCCACGCTTTTCGTGATTCTTTGAGCTTTGAAAAGAATGCAAATTGCTCCATGCAACGTTTTCAAAAACGTTGTGAGTCGATTGCCTGTTTGGGATGGTAAATCCGGAACATCTGCCTGGTCCTGCAGCAATACCGGCATCCATACGTCAATTTATGTGGGCCACCTAGTATACTTATTTTCTGTCTGAGGACGGTCATTATTCGACCGGATAAACTATCGCAATTCTCTCGATACGCAATTCTGATGAACGGTAGAAGTTCCCCCAATTTCTGAGTTAGTAGATCTGGCAGTTCTTCTGTGTGGTGTAGCCAGCATTGCCGGCGATCACACATTGAGATTTGGATTCGTCGTTCGACTGATTCCGACAAAGGTATATCTGCATGTATTTTCTTGTGACCCAGCAAGTCATCTACACTGGTTTGAAATGCCAAAATTACTCATTCGGCTCGTTCGAAACATAAGGTCAATAAAAACTTTCCCCATTCGGAAGCAGCTATCGAGATGACACTTTTGTGGGGTTGAGGTTTCCTCGACAGTCTGATGATAAATACAGGATTGGGCAGATACAAATGGCATCCGATGAAGTGACCATGCTGGCTCGCCTACGAGTAAACGGAACCGGTGGAACGGGATAGTTCTGTGCGATAAGCGATATGTTCATTTCATTCGGCCTGAATTCCTTGCCAGTAGATTCCGATAAGGCAGAGTAAAATCTCCTCTACATTGAGAAAATTGTGCAAAATTATAAATGAAAGAAAAAAAATATAACAGACTGAGAGACCAAATTTTAACAGAGGCTAGATGAAATAGATCTAAAAATACAAGATAGATGTAGAATGTCAGTGTCTTACAAGACTAGAAGTATTATTCAGCGGAAAAACCCATGACTGCGAGTTGTATCTGCCTCATGGATTTTTTTCGACTTCAGTTACCCCGAAAACCTTTGAAATGCCCATAGTTAAGCAGAAGAAAAGTGTTCTCCAGGCGGAGGTAGAATACCGAGCTGCAGCCACCTTGCCTCAGCCAGGCGGGCATCCTGGTCTTCTGTGTGGCACATCTAGGTAGGTAGCCCCGGAACCTCAAGGCATCTCCCAGCGGAGTCAAGAGACCGAGTCAGGAATGGCTGTTTTAACTAAGCGCGGAGTCACCTCTCCAACAGCTGTACACCGAAGTCAGGCGACGGATCTCAATCCCTTCCCTAACCGAGTTCATAATGCCATACATAAAAGTTTCCTTCAACACAAATTTTTTGTTAGGGGATGAGGTGGGGAGATTGGCCAGTTTATATAATGCCAGGGTAATATCTGGTTTTTGACTTCAACTTAAATTGCCAATTTGTTTGGGCAGTTTCCAGGATTGATCGTAAATTGTTCTTCAACAGAAAATTAGGAAAGCTAGTTTCGGATTAATTGCATAATTATTTTTTAGGTGCTGCTTCTATCTACAATGTCTTCAACCTCGTTAGATTTGCAATCATCCGGATTGTCCCATCCCTACGTCCAAACCACGCTTACAGAAGTCACCCACAAATTGCCCTTGCGGCCACCATGTCGTATCATGTTCAAGAATGAATTGGAACAACCATCTGGCAGCTTCAAATTAAGAGGCATTGGTCATTTGATCGAGAAATCTATTGCGAAAGCCCAGAGAGACAGAAAGAAGGCAGATATCCATGTTTTTGCCTCCAGCGGTGGCAACGCCGGTTTGGCTGCTGCTTACCTGGCTCATTTCTACAATGTTAAGTGTACGGTTGTACTTCCGGTGATTTCCAAAGTTGCAGTCAGAGAAAAGCTTGTTAGCTATGGTGCAGACATAATTTTATTCGGCAACAACATTAACGAAGCAGACCAACACCTACAGAACTTGATCAACTCTATCGACACAGAAAGTACCACTGCCATATACTGCCACCCATTTAACAACCCTTTGATCTGGCAGGGACATGCTACATTGGTAGACGAAGTTGTCCAAGAGGTGCCCAAGGCTGATGTCAAACATATCAAGGGTTTCGTCTGCTCCTGTGGTGGAGGAGGTTTGTACAACGGTATTTATGAAGGAATGAAGAGAAACCGTCTCGTAGATCTGGAAATTCTCTTAATAGAAACCAACGAAGCTCCAACTCTTGCTGAAAGTGTTAGAGCCAACAAATTGATCACCCTCAAGTCAGTCAAGTCTTTGGCTACTTCTTTGGCATGCTCTTATACTACATCGCAATCCTTGCACAATTACAAAACTGTAGAAGATGGTATCACTACCAAGCTCGAATTGATCGATGATGTTGATGCCTTGAGAGGATGCGTCCAATACTATGACAACTTTGGAAAAGTAGTCGAACCAGCATGTGGTGCAGCCTTATCTGTTGTTTACAACAAGTTAGACTTGTTGTACAAGAACTTTTCTCATCTCAAGCAAGATGACATTGTCGTAATTGTTGTCTGTGGAGGTTCCTGCTCGACAACGAAAGATCTCGTAGGTTTCAAGCAGTTGCTTACCAGACAATCCTCGAAGTTGTAATCCATTTCATTTCATTTGTATACTAGCTATTTATTTAGGATAATAAATTTGATAAACTTTTGAATCTATACTTCAATTCTAATTTAGATTAATTCAAAGATAAATTGCTATGGTTGCAAAAAAAAAGAAATGATCCCAACGAGGATCGAACTCGTGACCTTCTCTGAGTGAGAGAGACGTCATACCGCTAGACCATGGAACCATTTTCTTGCGAACTTCTTGGAAGAATTTCAATTTCAGGTTTGGTAAAACTCTCGTGTTCACGTGCAATTTATCAAGTGAATTGTATATTCTGCAGATGGTAAGAATTGGACGAATAGAGTTTTCACCAGTTTACCTTTAGTTCAATCTGAAAATGTTCTATTCGTCTCTGCAACAATAATCAACGGGTTCAATGCATTAAGCTTATAACTTTCATCTTGTAGTGAAATTTCATATTTTTGTTTTTTTTTGTGTGAGAGTCAATTTCGCAATATGAACACATACAGATTCTCAATGAAATACTGATTAGAGGGCATTACAAGTAATATACATGTGCCAACTGGAAAGTTACCCTTCATACAAAAGCAGCATTGTATTTACTTTCAATTGTGCCATTTTATTTACGTGTTAATAGCGAATCACAGATATTTCGCAGCAATTTATATTTGAGTTAATATGAAGAATATTCAAATTATAAGTTTATGTAAAATAAGTCGGACAACCTTGTCCATATAAGAAGAAAATTATCGTTAATATTGTTCTTGAGATCTTGTAACATCAGTATACGAATCTAAAATCTAATCTCTTATTACCATCATGAGGAGGATTACGCAAGTATTCTTCTCTTTCCTCAATAGTCATGGCATTCCACTTCTTCTCTCTATTTTTGTTAATCCAGATATAATATTGTCTGGCAAGGATACAGGCAAATAGAGCTCCAAATGCAATACCTATGAGATCAGTGTTTCCCCGGTGGTAAAGTGGTGCATCATCTTTTCTATAGATATTGGCAGAAATAATGGAAGCTGCTTGTGAGACAATATTGACGACAGCTGCCGAAACTGCTCTACTCCTAACTCCGTTGGAATTTGCAGAACACCAAGAAATAGTGATATGACATACTGGTGAGTGACCAAGAAGAACTGTTAAAAGCGCAAATGTCCCCCAGATATCTTTTTGTGCATTGGGCCAAAATCTCAATGGGAAAAGTCCAGCGAGAATCCAAATAGGTGTGGTAGCAATAACGAATGCTCTACTTTTCACCTTTTCGGTGAGCCAACCGGTGAACACCAAAGTTACAACAGAAATCAAGTTGTAAGGAATAGTTAAAGCATTGGTTTTGAAGGTTGAATAACCCATACCTCTAAGAACCAACTGAAGATAACTTGAAATTGGTGCAGTTCCGATATCACCAAGAATACGGATTATATAAATTGGTAAAAGATTCACATCGAAAACAGCAGTGAGTAATTCTTTGGGACCAACAGGTTCACGATTGTGCATACTTCCCTTTTCGGGATCATCTCTCAACACCCTATTAACAACAATCTTCTCTTCTCTGTCGGTATACCAACCCTTCTTTCTATACCAAGCCTTTGTTTGCACAGAAGAGGCAGGCATCTTGAAAAAAGCAGCAATTCCAACCACCAAGGTGAAAGCCCCTTCAATTAAGAACAACCATCTCCAACTTTCAGGAGTGGAATCTGTCTTAACCTTCAATAAAGCAAAAGCAAGCAAACTTGACCAAACGACTGTCATGGGATTGGCAATATAGAAAATAGCCAACCTCAATGGTAATTCTTTAGAAGTAAAGAAATAACTCATCCAGAGACAAACATCACAAATGAAGCCACCTTGTAAAGCACCTAAAAGGGCTCTGGTGGCATAGAAACCACGAGCATCTTTAATAGCAAATTGTGACATCGACACAACTGACCACAAGATCATTTGCATTGGAATCCAGACATCAGCACCAATCTTCTTGGAGATTAACTGAGAAGGCAATTCAGCACTCAAGAAGCAAATAAGATTGATAGTACTACCAAGATTCATTTGATTTGTATCAATACCAATATCAGTAAGAAAGTTGTCTGAGAGAGCTTGAGACATGTTACCTCTATCAAAGTCTAGCGCAGTAAACATGATCAAAGCCCAGAGAGTGACGTACCAGTCACTTTTTCTAACTACCTTCTTCTCTTCTTCTGCAGTCCAAGTGAACTCAGGATCGAAGTGGTGACGACACTCGTACTGGGTTTCTTCATAAAGTTGTTTATAGTGTTCAGCGATAATTGGGTCTTGGAAGATATGGTCTTCGTTATCGGAACTTGACGATTCTAAGTCGTTGATTTCCGTGTTTATAACGGTGACTTGCTCTTTCTTTTCAGAAGAACCCACCGACAGACGATCGGAGTCGTTCCTCTTTGTCCATGTAAGTGCCATTTCTGTTGTGAGAAGGAACTTGAATTTGCTAAGAGGATTTAAGACAAAATATTCAAAATCTCCTATAAAGTAGATATTCTGAATTCCTTACTGCACTCACAAAAGCATGCATTGTATCAGACATTTCAACCTACTTATAAACACCATTTTTCCCAAGTAAGTGCTCTTGCTTTATTCGCAGCCATAAGGAGAAAATTTGAATTAAATTTGATCAAAAAAATATTTTAAGTGATTTCCGATTGCATCATTAGCAGCCATAATACTTAATGTGGGATTCTACATAAATGTCAAAAATCAGTAATGTGCAAATACGCAATCTCGACATGGGAAATATCAATGACAGCATGAGGCTACTGGGTGAGATGTCCTCTACTTCTACAGTTCAAAATCAAACAACCATCTCACTGACATGAATACAACCTAAGATCTGTTTGACACTAAACAAAATATGTCAGGATTTTCTTGTCCTTCGTTGCCTTGACAAGTGGTACCAAGAATTTAAACGAAAGGGAATATTTGGTAATGGAGTCAAGAAAGTATTCCAAATTATTCGCCATCGCCAATACACTATAATGTGGCACCAATCACAGTTTTGGGATATTCATGTTCCTTGCAGAACTAGTTGTAAATTGTACTCCTAGAATTATGTACATGAACTTTTATGGGGGCTATTTTATCGAAGTATTTCTAGAAATTGTCATCGGCAAAACTTGATAACATAGATAAGAATTTATCTCACAAATGTCATTTCTTTGTATTTTGTAGTATCTTGTCTACCAACCAAATCTACTAAGCCAAGTACGGAGTAACAAATGTATCAAGGGCTAAACCAAACTAATTTCTCCTGAAGATAAGACTGTTTCCAAGGAAGGCTCTCTCCATGCAAAATTTTAGATGCAAAACACTAATTTTCACTAACTAATCGATATCTTTCGTTTGAATCTTGCCACGGTTTGCTTTGAGAATCGTTATCGTGGAACTGAAACGAAGAAGAAAACAGGAAAATGACACCAGATTGCCACAATGACAAAAACGACCAGGCAAGCTGGATTGTAAAAGTGATTCACCAACCTATTCTTATCAGCCGCGATTAGCAATATCCCTTGCAAAAGTTATGTTGCAGCCATAATTTGAGATATTGGAGAGTATTGCGCAATGTGGCATCCCCACAAAAAAATTGCTGCGAAATAATGCGTGCAAGTTGGCTGCAACATATAAAGTATCAGCATTTCTAGGTGATATAAGATAAATGCTCACTTACACAAATCAGTAACAACATACCCAAAATGACATACAAAGTTGCTGGTTCAGAATGGGTTGACCCTTTGGTAGCCAAAGCTATTAAGCAGAGTACCTTTGGTGGTTTCATTTCTCCTGACAAGATCCTAGAAGAGAGAAAGAAAATCAAGTTTCCAGAGTTTTTAGGTCCTTTCAACCCAGAAGAAGCTGGAAAGTATGAATTCCTTAAGAATCCTGATGGTGCTAAAAATGACAAGGGTCACTTAGGTGATCCAACATTCAAAAACTTATTCAAGCCAGGGTCTAAGGTGAAGACCATTGACTTGTCACCAAACTACGGAACTGAAATTGACGGTATTCAATTGAGTGAATTGGATAAAGCTGGAAAGAATGACTTGGCTTTATATTTAGAAACAAGAGGTTTGGCAGTATTCAGAAATCAGGATTTTAGGGAGAAAGGTCCAGCTTTTGCAAAGAAATTTGGTCAACATTTTGGTCCATTGCATATCCACCCATCGGTAAGCTATTCAGCAGAAGACTCTCCAGAATTGTTGGTCACATACAGACCAGCGGGTGGTCCAGAAAGGTACAAGACTCAATTTGCAGGTACTACAACAACTACTGGGTGGCATTCGGACGTCAGTTTTGAAGAGTACCCAGCTTCCTTCAGCTTCTTCGTTGCATTAGAAGTACCAGAAACTGGTGGGGATACTGTATTCCTTGACTTGAGAGAAGCCTATAGGAGATTATCTCCTCCAATTCAAAAATTCTTCGAATCTTTGACACTCATCCACACCAACTATTACTTAAATCAACTTGCTAAATTGAAGGACTTGGATACGCGAGTCAATGCTGATTCATTTGCTGAACATCCATTGGTCAGAACTCATCCTGTTACAGGTGAGAAGTCGTTGTTCTACTCTAAAGGTTTTGCCCTCAGAGTTAAGGGACTCAAGCAACAAGAATCAGATGCCATTCTTAGTTTCTTGGAAAACCATATTAACAACAACCCTGAAATTCAAGTGAGAGCCAGTCATAGAGGAACCAATTCAGGTACTATTATTGCCTGGGATAATAGAATCTCTATACATACTGCTGTTGCTGATTTCTTACAACACGAGACTGGACCTCGTCACCATTTCAGAATTACTGTTGTGGGAGAAAAACCTTACTTTGAGGAAGCTGCCGAAGAGAAAGTTGCAAATGGACACATCAAAAGCTCATCTAATGGACACTCAAACGGCCACACAATTGCTTCTAATGGCAGTTCCAATGGTAAATCCAGTGGAAACTAAATTTCTCTCGTTGATATATTAGTGCCGCATTGCTATAATTAAATGCTAGCAATTCACAGCTCAAGATCTGGTTTCGTTGCCTGTCGTCCTGGATGTGAATGCTTAATATTTTTATTTTGACAAGAATGCTCACTATGCTTTTTTTTGAGTACTACGATTATTTTTCAGGGGAGGGGGAGATCCATTTGCAAACCAAAGGAATAGGAAGTACAATTATTTTATTTGCTAGATGCAAAGTTTAATTCTATTTTTGAAGATGTACTTAGCTATAAGTAAAAATACAAGTAGTTGCTTAGGAAATAATTCTAAAAAGGGAACATTCAATAGATAATTCTATTAATACGATATTGTGAAAAAGAATGATCAGGGGTGAATTAATTACGAGAGACTTAATCAAACTGAGACTTAAAGTACCTATTGCAAAAGTAGAACAATTATATAAATTGAAAGATCTAACTGCTACACGTGTTCATTCACTGCTAAGTAAGTAAAACATCACGTTTATTGCCAATTAGTTAAACTATGTGGATGCAAGAATTGACCTCTGTGGTACCTGATAAAAACCATCAGAGTAGACTTTTCAAACTTGGGTGCAAGAATTAGTATTAAGAAAATTAAGTAAGGATACCGAAAACAAATATGTGGGCAACGTTATGAAAAGAAGTCAATGAGGAGTGAAATTAAGCCAAGAATCCACTAGCATGTGGTAGCTTTCAAAATGGCAATTTCGATCGGAGAACATTGTCCTCCGATGCTTTCGTCATACAAGTTGTAAAAGTCACCAGACAAGCACCTGTAGAAGGTGGTTTGGTCACCCAATGCCAATTGCTGTCCACCGTTTCCGTCTGGAACAATACTCCAGCCAGCTGCATAAATGGAACCTGCCTGTGGTGGTGGACCGTCGAATTGGAATTGTCTGTTAGCAACAATAGCACCAATTCTTCCTTTGTTGTCACGAAGAATGCTGCCCTGCAAAGTTGCAGTTAAAGAGTCAGCAGCCACACAGACGACAACATTAGATTGAACTTGTCCATCAGCTGCTTGAGCAGCAGGGGTAGCCTGGACTTGTCCGTCTGCAATTTGGCCAGCGACAGTAGCAGTTTGAGCCTGGACCTGTCCATCGCCGATCTGATTAACAGCAGCGACTGTATTGGTCTGTTGTTGAATTTGACCATCTCCGATCTGGTTAACAGCAGCAACGGTATTGGTCTGTTGTTGGATTTGTCCATCTCCGATCTGGTTAACAGCAGCAACGGTCTGAGTCTGTTGTTGGATTTGTCCATCACCGATTTGGTTAACTACTGCGACGGTCTGAGTCTGTTGCTGGATTTGTCCATCACCGATTTGGTTGACTACAGCAGCAGCAGTAGTTTGTACTTGGACCTGACCATCGCCAATTTGGTTGGCAACATCTCTCTTGGCTGGAGTTGGAGTCTCGAGAACAATAATGGAAATTGCAAAGGAGCCATCGTAGTCAGTCGTTGCATCTGGAAGATATGAACCGGAAGGAGTAAGCGTTTTCCAAGATTCATCATCTCTGGGAATTACTGCAGCCGAAACTAACGAAGAAGCTGCCAAAAGGGACAAGAGTTTAGCTGCTCTCATTGTAAATCAATCAGGATTATTGTAGATAGCGAATGTATGCAACGGATGCAAAAAAATATGCTTTGTAAAATGTTCGCTACTTGATTGAACCAGCAATAGCAAAATTACTGTAACAGGGAAAAAGTTGAATATTTATATTAGAAAGGTCATGATTTTGCGGCAAAATAACAGCCTACAAGCTCCGCCATTGGCAATGTGACAGCAATAAACCTGTGAACAAGCGGAGCTGACAAACCTATGGAGTGCAAAAAGGAGGGTGCAGAATGAGGGGGCTCAAAGAGCCAATTAACCGCGATATAGAAGAGCTAATGGGCTAAAGGAAGACTGACATCATTGTGCTTCGGTACGATTAAGATAAAACGTAACCAATTGCTGCGCTCCGAATAACAAGGGCCCGGTGTTAAAAAGGTTAATGGCCCTACAATTACAAAACCAGTCGATTATGTGCACCAAATAAATGTCATGTATCCAATTACATATCTAAAAATAGGCAAAGTAAATTTAGAGCCTTGCGACCCAGCGCCCCTATCTAGTCGAAATTAGTGATTGGGAACAGTTAAGAGCCGTTATGCTCAGTAGACTGCCTAATCCCACTAGGCAATATGTAGCGAATCTACATTAGATATTGTCTGGGACGAAGACTGCCTGGCTGTTATACTAGGAGAGGAAATCTTGGTTTGTGGAGAGATCACAGCTCACTATTTTATTTTGGTCACCGTAATGCAAGTATAATAAAAGTGGGATGGGAAGGAGTGATTCTCCTACAACACCGGAACCAAAACGGCCCAAAAAATGCCAGAAGCAGAACTGAGTTCCACCATGTGGATTGTACCCCATGTACAGAGTGGGATCAGCATTACGTGGTAATACCCACTATCTTGATTATGTGCCTTGAGCAATTCCAGCGGGGCTACTTTTTTTCAGGTACATTATTCATTGTTGGTAATTCAGACTTCAGAGATTCAAGAATTGGCTCTTTGCGACGACTTGCAAGTTCAAAGGATCTTCTGACGTCAAGGGCACTGTTAAGAGCCTACACTGCTGAGAAAAGTGCGGGAAGGGATTGGCGTTTAATTTTCTTGATAATATCATCTCGATGAGAAATTACCATCTGGTGCTTACTACTTTGTGTGACTATCGGCAATGTAAAGAATCGAACGGATCAAAGTGGCGAAGTTAAAAAATGGAAAATGGGTGATTCGAAGCGTTGTCGGTTGTCTGGAGACTGCGTTACTAAAATTAGCATTTACTGTTAGTAAAATACGTACATTTAGACAGCCCAGCTGCAACGCCATATCGGATTGTGGAAATAGCCGAATTTCATAAATGGGCGTTTTATCGATCATCTCCATCTCAAAGTTAGATGAAATTGTGAAGATCGAGACAGTCTGGCCGGGATTTGTTCAACTTCTCCGGTTGCCAATCTGGTGGTGGTCGTTTATTCAATATATTATTATATTTAAAATTTCAAACATATTAGTATCTCATACAAAATTGTCACTGAAGTGCGAAAGTAAGCTGTTAGTGGCCGGCTAAGGATTTCCGTACTCGATATTGACGAATAAGAAGAGGCAAATATTTTCCTCCTGTTCGTATTATGTTTTCCCCGGATCAAGGAGTTTGTCAATTCCGATCTGCATTAATGGCCGCATGCAGCAGCTTGTACCGAGAAAATGCGATTAGTGAAGATAGAGAACATACAATTTTCTATGGTGTGGCATTTCGTAAATATCTACAAACGGCACGAAAGTACATCGGTAGCTGATTCTGATTCGATCTGAGTATTCTGTTCATTATAATCCTATGATGTCGATTGTTCTAATAAGCTATATTCTCTCTGCGTAAAATTTGCTGATAGTGTTGTACGAGAACTTATCCGCAAAATCGCCTGCAAGAGCACGCTTGGCACCAGACTCTCCAAGATAGTCGAGGGCTTCAACATATACCATACCAGCATGGATACCACCCTTATCAATTTGGTAGTCTACTTTACCATTTTTGTTGATGATTTCCACGAACTCTTCTACACTGTCCCTCAAGATTTCTCTTTCTCCTTCGATGACAAGGGTGTTCCCGTTATTGATAGGGTCCACCCTTGCCCAGTGTTCGTCAAAGTTTGTGTTTGTGAATGTCATGAAGTTGTTTATAACTTCTCTGTCCAAATCACCCGTCAAGTAGTCTCCCATAAGAGTATCTCTGGCACCCAAGTCTCCCGTAGTGTCTACACCATGCTTGGTAGGTTCAACCGGAGCAATACAAGGCTCAACCCATGGTGAAATTAATACTAAGGACTTGGGCTGTGGGAAAGGCTGATGAGAGAAGTTGAAGTCAAATTGAGGAAAGAGTGCAAATTGCTTGGCCGATTCTTCCGGGTACGAAATGTATCTGGACACCGAAAGTGCCAAATGGGTTCCTGCTGAATCCCCGACAAGATGGATGTTCTTGTATCCATTGGAAAGCAACTCGTTGTAAGCCCTGAGTGTTTCCCAGAGTTGAGTAGGGTAAATGTGGTCGTGCAAGGTGAGTGAATAGTCTACAATCAAGATGGAAGTCTTTTTTCTGGTTTCTTCAGGCAAGGAATAATAGAACGAAATGAATGTTACAAATTGGGACTCAAAGATGTTAAGTAAGTATCCTCCCCCGTGCAAATATACAATCACATCTTCCTTTTCTGGACCTTCCGCTTCGTTCTGGACAATCCAGTAACTTCTTTCTTCAAGTTTTTTGCCAAAGTTGTTTAATTCTGCCACCATAGGGTTGTTCTCGAATTGCTTGAAAACCTCGGAAACTGGTCTATAGACAAAAGTTTGTACGTCAACCTTTTGAAGATTTCCGGCCAAGTGGCATTCTATGGCCAAGTGGATGTTCTTCCAGAGCGATTTCTTGAATTCATGGCTTGTCCTCTGATAAACTGTGCCCACAGTAAAATACTGGAGGAAAGTTTTGACTGCGGTGAAGGGAATGGTAATAACTTTCCACACGAATCCTGGGGTGACCATTATATATTAGTTCGCTAATTGATTGATCTAATCTGACAGGATATCAGTAGGGTCTGAGCCAAAAGACAGAGTCAAACGCGATTCCAAAAAAAAAGAGGATAGTCGAACTTCTCCACCGTCGTCGCAAGTGCTTGGATTTATTAAAAATTCCGGACTGTCACTCTTTTGCGTTTACCCAAAACGACAATTCGAATGAGAATATTTTTCAATGCACAACAGCGATTGTAAAAAAGTTCGTATTACGAAATAATAATTTGAATGGTTTTGCATAATAGTTTCTATGGCTTCTCAATACAATGGTTTGTACCTGAAATTGAGAGACCACAACAACCAAAGCCATCATCTGTTGGACTTATAGGTAGCTGACTGATAGGAAACCCTTGGGTCCCCTGTTCAGGTGCTCAGTGAAAATGTAGCCGGCATTTCAGAATGTCGTCAACCTTACACAATAGCGAGGCAGCGCCATTTGTTCTCATTTGTTCTGCGCGCAACTAAAATAATAATGCTGTTAGAAAATACGAGGTGACTTATACATTCTATATACTAGTGGAGAAGTATACTCTTCTGGCGGTTAAACCAAGTCTTCTGTTAAATATAGTTGTTTTGTATGAATACAAATATTATACATGCTATGAAATATCTGGCAGCTGCCAGTTATGCATTTAATTTTCATGTGCTCTCTACAACTTAAAGTTGTTCGAAGTTTGTGCCCCTTGCAGCTTTTTCACGTTACCCTTTACATCTCTCATTTCTCCCTTCTTGCCAATAACAGTGACATTCTTAGCCTTCGATAATGTATTGATAACCTCACCCACTTTTTGACGTTTGTTGGCTGGAGCAGCACCAGTTTGCTTCTGTTTCTGTTCTTGTAATTCCTTTCTTTGGTTGAACTCCTTAGATCTCTTTCTCTTATTGGCTCTTCTCAATCTCTGCTTGTCTTCTCTAGATAACTCGTCCTTGGAGAAAGACAAACCAGACTTCAATTGGACCTCAGATCTACCCCTAGCTCCATTCGCAACAGGCTTGTCATCGCCGATCTTATATATTTCTTGAGGCGCTAATGTGGATTCACTCGAAACATGCAATGGTTGAGCGTCTTCCATATTAATTGAGGCGGCATTATCACTGACCTTTATTTCAATAGTTTTGAATTGATGAGGCTTGGGGATGAAATGTGCGGAACAAAGAGCGTCTAGCCGGTGGCTTACCTTGGTAAATAACTCTGTGATTTCGTCATGCTGCTTTTGAATTTCTTCACTGACTTCTTTTTCTGTATCAACATTTTTGTACTGATCTTCGTACATTTCAGACAATGACTTACTTGATTTCTGTTCAGACAATTCAAATTTCTGCTTGTTGTGGAATCTAGCCACATCGGCTACTAATCTCTTTGGAACTTCATCGAATTGTTCCTCTCTGATTCTGCGTCTAATCAAGTCCTCTAATGCTTCTGTGCTCTCTTGTGTAACAATAGGTACAGGTTTTGATGTTCTGTCAAAAGCCATATTGGCAGACTCTGGATCATCAAGAAGAGAATCTTGTGGTCTGTCCTTAGAACCAACTTCACCTTTCATAGTCCATTTCTTATCTGCTACAAGTTCTGCCTCTAACTTAGCTATTTCTGCTTGAATCTGTTGCTGCTGCTTCTCGAAAGAAGACAAGCTCTTTTCATTCCTGGATGAAATTTCTTCGTTATCGGCCTCTTCAGCAAATAGGTCCAACATTGCCGAACCCATAGCGTTGTCTATTTCGCCTTCACTGAAATCTCCTTCTTCTTCTTCCTCGTCCTCCTCCTCTTCTTCTTTTGCTTCATTGTTTGCACTATTAGACAGCTTGGTCGAACTTCCGGGCTTGTCATAGAAGTCATCATAGTATGCCATTTCCTCTTCTTCCTCCTCATCATCATCACTTAGCGTTGCAAAATAGTCGATTTCTTCTTCTTTCTCGTCGTAGTCATCGTTCTCGGCAGCTTCTTCTAGTTTCATAACTTGTTTGTTGTATTCGTCGATGTCGAAGAACTCATCGTTAAGTCCAAATACATCCTTCTTGACAGGAATATCTTGCTCTTCTTCATCTTCTTGGTCTTCATCTTCTTGGTCTTCATCTTCTTGATCTTCATCAAGATCCTGTTCAGCTTCAAGTTCGTCATTTTCTTCATTTTCTTCTTCTTCATCTAATTCCTCTTCTTCCTCTTCGATTGGAATTCCAAACTCTCCTTCTTCATCACTGGAAGACTCTTCCTCGTCTTCTGGCTCGCTTCCGTGTGCAATTCCATACTTCTCCTTCAACTCTGGAATCACAGAAGCGAGAAGTGTTTCACCAACCCCGTCCAAAACCATTTTCGTCTGGCCGAAAACTTGACTAGAATCTAAACCGTCCACATATATTTCGTCCAAAACAGAATACTTTTTGGTGAACGGGTCCAAGAAGGTCTTGGTCATCTCGTTGAAGATGTTCTGCGATGAGGTCTCATCAGACTCTTTAGGCTTGTAGAGCTCGAAGATATCTTGAGGACTATTCTTCAAAGTCTCCAACAAATCTTGAAACATTATAGTGTTATTATTCTGTACTCTTGCAATATTCTGGAGTATACCGATATCGAACAAACGAATTTTTCAAAAGTACCATGAAGACTAGGTTCCAAAACCGGTACTTAGGAGAAAAAAATCAGGTGCTATCTGCAGTACAAGATGTTTGATGATACCGTTCCGATAAAGTGGTTAGTGCACGACGATGTTGCAACATGATATAGCAAGAACCAAGGACGGAGGATGAACGAGAGATATGTATCGATAGAAGATATACAATTCTTCCTGTGTAAGTTCAATTTCAAAGTTTAAAAATGAGGAGAACTTCTTTCAGAAAAGGAAGAAGTTTATAAGTTAATTGGGAGTAAATTGCGTATAATTCCTATATATTTATATTATTCTCTAACCAAGAATACCTCTATATATGGCCCATCTTAAACAAATTTCCTAAGATATTGACCTGAGGTTAGTTCAAGACCAAGTTGTAACAAGTTAATTAAAGAATTATAGGAAAATAAGCATGTAGGAATAAAGACATACTCTTGTCTTGTGAAAGATCATTCTTGAGGTATAAGAGTGAGAAGAAAAATCTTCTAAAGTATAAAATAAGTGCAAAAAGCATCAGAATGATTTCAATATAGTGCATTTCCTTCAAATATTTGGTAAAACAATGGTTTTGGAGTTTCAATAGGTGATAAATCGTACCCTTATAAAGGAATCTCGGCATTTTCTTCTTATTTGAAATAGCTTATACTCATGGCCCGAAATTACATATGATGACTTGTGGAGATTAAAACATACAAACAAAATTATCATAAATAAGAGCAAACTATTCTTTTCTTTTATAATAAGTGATATAAGCCTATAATTTCAGAAGGTGTTTTTCAGAAATTAAAAAGACCAGATTCCTGATATACTGACAGCTATGACTACGCAGATACCAGACAAAACTGAAGATTTCGAGAAGCATGAGTTCCACGTTTCACGGAACAGTATAGACCTTCTAACAAATATTTCGCCAATATGCTTGAGAGAATTGCATCATCTCCTAAATTAGTGGCAAGAGTAGTTCTAATGAATGACATAATATAGTCTGTTCGTATACAATTGTTTGAAATAAAATAATAACTGCATAAAAGTTTTGAAAACATAACCATTCATAGTATCAAAAATTCACTGTCTAATATGACAGATAGCTTACCCAGTGTCAGCAAACTCCAACAACACAAACATCCCCAGTATACTTCAGAGTTTGCTATCAAGTTTCTGAACTCTCCCTCAATTTTGCAACTTAGTCGTTCATCAACCACTCTCTCGGATCAATATCTTCATTGCTACATTTAAATTTGTGCGTCCCATAGTTAAGATTTTGGGCATTGAAATTTTCTTCAATTGTTACCTTAGAATAGAAATATTGCTTTGCAAATGTATATAGCTGTATCTCGATGTCTTCGTTCGGAGACTCAGAGAGACATTGTAAATTTTGTCAGATATAAGTCCAAGTCTTCGACGCGGTGGCTCAACAGACAAGTCAACGATCCCCACACTAAGCAGTCGAAGTCAGATCATTATCGATCTCGAGCTGCCTATAAATTGATAGAGATAGACCAGAAGTTCAGTGTTTTCAACAGAAAGACAGAAAACATTTTAGATCTCGGATTTGCCCCTGGTGCATGGACTCAAGTGGCTGTGGAACGAATGAAAAAACTAGGAGTAAAGTCTCTGATTCTAGGTGTAGATCTTATAGTTTCCACGGCTCCGAAAGGGAGCCATTTTATTCAAGGTAATATACTATCAAAAAAGACTCACGATGATATTCGAAATTTTTTTACTCAAGAACAGCTGGAAATAGTGAAAGAAAGTGAGAATTCAGAGATAGAAATAATTGATCAAAAACGGAAAGTATTAACAGTAGACTTAGTTCTCAGTGATATGATGGCCAACACCTCCGGAATAAAGGACAATGACCATTACGCAAGTATGGATCTCTGTGATGCGGCTATAATTCTAGCTTGCGAACTTCTCAAAGTAGGTGGAAGCTTGGTGATGAAATTCTACACTGGCAAGGAAGACCAGGTATTACAGAAGAGAATGAGTTTACTATTCGAAAAAGTCTTCAGATTCAAGCCTCAGGCTTGTCGGAACGAGCTGAGAGAAATGTACATTATTGGAATTGGCAAGAAACGAAATATTGACGTTGAAGAAATTTTCCTTTAGTATTTAATTACAGCCCAAACGAGAGAACCAGCTTGGTAATTCTCCATACTTCTTTCCTAGCTTCAAAGATTGGAAGTAAAACAACAAAAGAAAATGAGCAGAATAGCCAGATGATAATGATTATGACACAGCCCTTAAGAAATCCGGACGAGAAAACATACGGACTTGCTCCTAAAGGAACTGGAATTATAAATGTCATGATGACCGCAAGGATTGCAACCAAACCACAGTACTTCTTAAACTGTCTATCCAAATGCTGGTGGTCAATCACTTGGTGAAGATCTATGTCCAAGTCGATATCTACTGAAGCCAGTTCAATGTCTTTATCGCTTTCAGTGATTTTGAAGTCAAAGCTCTTTTCATTTTGTTCCTTGGTTTCGTTCAACACAGGTTCCCCTTTAACAGGAGCAGAAATCAAACTTGTTCTGTTTCTGGTTTCTTCAAATTCGAATGTGGATGGCCAAATTAGAGAGGATCCTATCGAAATAATGCCTCCCAGAACAAGGGCTGTGACATTACCGGCAAACGAGACCCATTGATCTGACAAATTGGTGACATTTATTTCACCCTTACTTGCTTTACATGTGACAAGCCAGACAACTAGGGCCAATACCATGCCTCCTACAGATCCACCGACAGCACCCGATTTATTCAATCTTTTCCAGGTGAATGTAAGAGCAATGGGAAAGACACCAGAAGCAGTAGCAACTCCCAAGAAATTGAATAGCCACCCCATGGAAATTTTTGCTGCACCGTAAAAAATAGCAGCTAATGATGAAGCAAATATGGCCCAAAGGAAGACAAAAATCTTGGCGGCTCTGACAACTTCTTTAGGAGTAGCATCTGGTTTGTAATACCTCTTGTATACATCATAAGAAAGTAAAGTAGAAGTCCCAATCAACTCACCAGCAAAGGACGACGTAACTGAAAAGAAAATCATTACAATCATCATTGCCAGACCAGATTTGCCCATTAAGTAAGTGGCAGCAGCTACAGCTGGTAAGCCTTCTCCGACTTCAAAGTCAGACAAAGAAGGGAAATCAGGGTATACTGTAAGAGCTCTAGCTGCAAGACCCAACGATGTTCCTATTGAAAAAGGGATGACGAACCAACAAACTGAAGCAAAGAAGTATGCTCTGGATGTGAATCTCGGATCTGCTGCAACAGCTCTGGACAAATACGCCTGGTCGTTAACAACCAAACCAAATCCAGTGATAATACTAACTACAGCAAAAATTGCACCTTGTTGGGATCTAAAAGTCAAATAGGAACCATTATAGTTACCGTCGACTGGAGAAAGCAGTTCGAGCAATTCCCACATCTTTTCAGGAGATCCAATCTTTGGATTGGTAACGTAAACTTCAAGCATGAAAACGATTAAGAAGACAAGAATTACACAAGTATGAGTAGCATCTGAAATGAAAGTAGCACGCAACCCACCAAAGGACACATATACAGCAACTCCAAATGGAATAAGAAAGAGAGCAGCATATTGATTAATGCCCGTTATAGCATGAAATACTGCGCTACCTCCAAGTAGTATACACGAACTGACAATCGCATTACAAATGAATCCACACCACAAGAATGCTAAATGACCAGCTCTTCCAAACCTGAAATATCCCATTTCAGGAAACGTGGTGACCAAATTTGCATTCTTCTTGATCTTACTAGAGATGACAGAGAAGACAGAAACTTGCAACAAACCTCCGATACCGTACCAATAACTTCCGCTGAAGCCCATATTGTAACTCTTGACAGCCGATTCAAGTAAAGTTAAACTCCATGTCCAATTGGATAATATACCACTGAGAAGCAATCCGAACCCTATGGATCTGCTTCCTGAAACGAATTCATCAATCTTGTTGGAATTGTAACGACTGTAACGGTTCTGGAGGTGAGTGAAATAGTTCATCACTATGGCAAAGAATGCGCCGCCACCTATAATGACACCATACGCTACGCCTTGAGATAAAGTTGGTTCCATTATGTTAGATTGCTGGTGAATATATGAAATGTTGCAAAAGTGCCGGCCGTTGTCTTCCTTTTATAGCAATGCAGGAAATGAAACTTTTGAAGTACTGTCAAGAACAAATGCAAAAAAATAATGGACCTCTACTCAATTGGATTGACGGTTGGAACAATTCACATGATGTTTCAGCATTTAACGAATTGCATTTTGTTCCTTGAAAAAGTCGTTTGACTTTATCGTTCGATCATGATCAGTGAATATTAACTCTTAATCTATCAATTTGATATCAAATTACTAGGCTCCATCATACATCAGCCATCTGAATTCTTTCAGAAATATGTGGGCAGAACTTCGGAATAATTTCAGGTCCGGTTCGGCTGAGGAATGTTTAATTGGCATATTTTGGTTGCAGTAATTGATAACCACACATGAGTGCGTTCCACGTGAAAAATAACATTTTGCAACCGCTTAAACGTCCATATTTGTGGCTTCCAAAAAACTGTGGCTGAAACTGTCAAATCTATAGAAGTGTAGACGAGGACTTCTTCGGGCCACGATGGCCGATTAGACAGAAAAATATTTAGAAAAGGAAGCTCGGATGGTGTAGATTGTTGATCTAGAAGTGGTATGAAATAAATTGGAAGTTCTGTAAATTAATCTTACCGTTTATTTCTATCTTCTCTATACTTTCCGAAAAGACCATCCTTAAAATGGCTACAACTGAAAAATTGAATGTCGACGAAATTGACAAGAAGTACAATTTGAGACCATTTTTGGAGGCTACTCCGTCAGCAACTGATGCAGAAGTCATCCAATTGAACTCACTAGATTTGTCACTTTTCCAGGAAGGACCTGATTTCTTGGATCAGAGAAAAAAACTAGCTATCCAGCTTGAAGAGTCTCTCTCAACTGTAGGATTCTTTGCTTTGGTTAACCATGGAATCAGCCAGGACACATTTGACCAATTGAGATCTGTTGCTCAATCCACGTTTGAGTTGCCGGATCAGGAAAAGAAGAAGTACTTGTCTGGAGCATTGACTTCTGACACTGAAGACAGAAGTACTTCATTAGGTGCAGAAAGAGGTGCCGGGTTCAAACCAAGGGGATATTGGTCTATGAAGAACGGAGTTAAAGATAGTGTTGAATTGTACAATTTTAGGGACTTGCAACAAGAGGAAGTTTATGATTCCTCGAAACCTTACCCAGAGATAGTGAAAGCACATCTTCCAAGTGTCGTGAGCTATTTTAGATTCGTACATGGCAATATTTTGAAGAAGTTGTCTATTTTATGTGATATTATATTAGAGCTTCCTGAAGGTTACTTGTGGGAGAACTACTTCAAAGTTGTAGATGGTGATTCGTATAATTCAGGAAGTGGATTCGGCAGATTCATGATCTATCATGCCTTGAACCCCGAAGAAGAAGCAAAAGTTGACAGCAATTGGCTCCGTGGGCATTCCGATGGCACAGCGTTCACTTTTATTACCTCCCAGCCTATCTTGTCATTACAAATAAGGGACTATTATACTGGTGATTGGAAGTATGTTGGCCATACGCCAAACGGACTTATTGTTAACATTGGCGATGCATTGGAATTTATAACTGGTGCATACTTCAAGTCCTCTATTCATCGAGTCATAACCCCACCTGATGATCAGAAGAGTTTTAAAAGATTGGTTATCATTTACTTTTGTGATCCCAAGCTTCCTTCTATTCTCGATCCCGAGCCATTGAATTCTCCAAAATTGAAAAGATTGGGATACAGAAAACACGATGAATGGGAAAGGATTACATTCCAGCAATGGGACGAGGAGAAAGGTAGATTATTCGGAAGGAGTGACGTAAACGATGCCAAAAGTGACGAACCAAACTTGGTGCTACTCTACGGAAGACTACATGAAAGGTGGCATCAAGCAGAACGCAATTTCTCTCTTGAAGAAGCAAGGAAGAAGTATAAGGTAATTGAAAACATAAGTTAATAAATATGGTGTCTGGGAATTAAATATCTATCTCGTCTATTGTGGAGATTCTATCTGGGAGATAGCAAACATTATTTGTGCAGCCGAAGCATTGTCCATCAAGGATTTTGGAATTGGATTGTTCTCATTTGAATCACAATGCTGAGCTGCAGTGTCTGAGCTGGAAGCGTCTTCGTCAAGTAAGGCATTGTATTTCTTGGTCATCTCTAGAGTAGTAGTTGGCAGATTGAAGTACATGTTAGGATCATCAGGATCCTGCTTAGTGGTGTAGACATACCAACCTTGTTTCAAGACTTCGGCCTTATAGCCATCGAATTCAGGTTGCCATGGAATATATTTGAAGAGGTCTGCAAATCCCATGTATAACAAATGAACATATTGTAATTGGTTATTCCAAGCACCGTCATTGCCGTAAAATGCACCAGAACCTTTGGTGACAGACGTAGCGATATTCTTAGATTCAATCAACCATTTTTGGTTTCCAGTGTAATAGTGTAAATAAGCCATAGCACTTAAACCACAACCAACAGAGTAAGTAAGCTTACCTTTGTTGATATCACTGTAATCATCATTATTTAATCCATCGTAGAACAAGTAGTCGCTCTTATCTTGTAGATTGGCAAACATCCAATCCATACAGTTAGAAGCAAATTCCAACAACTTATTATCTTGCTCAATTTCGTATAGTCTTACGGCTGCCAATGCTGCTTCGGTAGTAGAAATGGAAGCAACGTAGCTGTTGTTAAGGTGCCAGAACACTCCACCGTTGCTGGCCCATTGGGATATGACCCAATTCACAATGCTTTTGGCATTTTCTAAGTAGTCCGTATTTCCAGTTGCTTTATAAGCGTCAATGAATACCCAAGCGGCTTGAGCATTGTCATCATTGTAGATATCGTCATCTGCAGCTGTAGTAGCAGAAAATGCCCCCTTTTCCTTGTTCTTGTATTGCAAAAGGTTTGTGATTGTAGCATCAATTCTGGGTTTGTTCAAGGTGTTGACAATTGCAGTTCCGACAACTGCTTGATCCCAAACAACTAGAGGAGCAAAACCGGTCAGTCCACATATATTATCATTGTTTGACCAAGCTGCATTTTGCACGTTCCAAAATCTATTCCAAATGTCATCTACTGTGTCTTGGAAAGCATTCACAGGAACAGCAGAGGCCAATGGGGCGCTAGACGGAGAAGACAGAGAAGAAGAAGTACTGGATGTAGTGGAAGATGTCGAACTTGAAGAAGAAGTTGTAGATGGTCTAGTTGTCGTAGATGGGCTTGTTGTAGTAGATGGGCTTGTTGTAGTAGATGGGCTGGTTGTAGTAGATGGGCTGGTTGTAGTAGATGGGCTGGTTGTGGTAGATGATGTAGTTACACTTGTAGTAGGATTGGTAGTTGGAGTGGTAGTAGGATTTGTAATAGGGTTGGAAGTTGGGTAAAATGTGATGGTAGTTGTAGGAGTGGGAATATGAACAATCAAAGTAGAGGTGACCTGGGTAGATACACTAGTAACCACTGTTACAGGATTGGTATTTACAGGATTGGTATTTGCAGGTGCGGTTGTTTGAGTAGTTGGATTCGTGGTAGTCTGATCAACAGTTGTTGTAGCAATAAGTGCCGTACTTGTTGCTGTAGATCTAGTTGTTGGTTTCCAACCTGGAAATCCTGGAATTGGGATATATGGAAACTTAGATCCTGGATTGTATGTATTTCCATTATTATTATTGTTATTGTTCAAGAGTTCGGGGCCATTGATTCCAAGATAAAAACCACTATTATCCAAAGAAACATGAAGCAACTGGCCTCCAAGAGCAGCTTCCCTTTTTTTAACGGGGGCTGCAAATATGCAGACAATAATATGGAAAAGAATAAATAATTTTAGCATCAAAGAGTAACACAGCTATCGGAGGAATCAAAAGGTCTGTAGTCGATCTAGGGTATTTGGTTTCGGAACAAAGACTCAGCTGCGATGGAAAGATTTGAAGCTAAATAACAAACTTATTCCTGAGTCCGCTCTCTTCATTATTCGAGGATTATGTTTCGTTTTATATTATTCTCTGGTAAAGATTGCAATAATTCTCCTAAACCAGTCTAAATGTCACAAATGACTCAGGGTCCTCGGAATCCAGCCCATTTCTTTACATTTTCGAGACAAGCAGTGCCAGATTCTAACGAATTCAAAACAAAGGACATTTTTCTGTTCCGAAATGTACCTCGACGTGGACCAAGAGGGTGTTTCAAATGCCAATTATTGGACAAAATCTCCCAGTATGGATGTAAAAATCGAAATTGTTAGGCTAGAAGAAAATAGTGCACTAATTAATGCAAAAAATGTGCCTTAAATCTGCTGCCCTGAAACAAATTGCATACAATATAATAATACGTTGCAACTGTCAATCTGCAGGATACATAAACAATCAGACGAAAAAATGTTCTGATAGCTAAAATTCATTCCATATGTTTTTATCCTATTTAGGTATAGAAGGTGATTCGAAGCAAGGGTAGCTGTCAAAATTTCTATGACAAAACCTTATTGGAACCATCCTGTCTTGAAGAATCCTGTGAAATGGATACCTGGCCGGAAGCAGCACGCGGCCTCTCTCTATCGGAAAGGATTCTATGAAAATCTCGCATCCAACCCGTTTGCCAGACAGCTAGAAGAGACACGAGCTGATGGAACAACAGTGCGGTTTCCTCAAGGAAACCTCATCAAGTTGACTGTAGATAGCATTAGAGATACTTCTGTAGAATGTAAAGATAATGGAGGCGAAAATAAGGTTTCTGTTTATAAAAAATCAAAAGTTGAAGCCAAAGATATAAACAGGCTCTGGATATTCCCCATTATCAATAGGGCGGTTTCGCAGGAGAAGTTTTATTATAATGCCAATCACATCCTCAACAACAGGCGCTATCTAGAGAGCGTGGTAAGAGATGCCAAATTAAGCAAGAGGTTTTTGCCTAGAAAGGTTCAGTTCAATAGCTCTAGCGATATCAAAAGAGCATCAGAGTTCCTTCCTCATTTTTCTGAGGTGGTCAAACACCTCTACGAGAATAATATAGTTAAATTATCAAAAGGACCCTTTACTGCAAAAGGAAAATACGGCATTATCATAAGCAGGCAAGGTCCTTTGATCAAATTCAGAGACAACATTGCGGTCGTCAATATACTGAAGCTTTTGGAAAATTTTGATAGTATTCTACTGCCCCAAGAAGACTCCTTCTACATAGATTTCGAGAAGCACCCGGAACTTTGCGAATTAATCATTTTGTTAGTCGACTACCACAGCTAGTGATCATGAGCTATGCTGCAGCACACTAACGGAGTCGAGCTCGTATTGCTGCAACCTCTATGTTCATAAGAATCTAGTTTGGGTTTTTCGCTTTGTGCATGAGGTACAGATTAGTGCGCAAAACTTAGAAATTAAGTTTCACCAACTTGCGTGTACCCCCTAAGCAACAAGCGGTCGGTCTAAAGTTATCAGGGGATCTACAACTTAGCGGGTCCCTGTGAAATAGTTGAAATTGCCCTAATTATGTTTGGGAAGTTCGCCCGCTGACGAAATAGACGCCCATCTTAATTATGTCCAGAAATGACAAATCAATAACCTTTCCGTTTTTGGAAGTTTTCAAATTATATATGCAGGATGTCAATAAATAACTCTTGTATTCAGCTAGAAAAGTGCCTGAAGAACATTCTCATACTTTGAGGCGATTCACTCGTAGACATTCGAATACCCAAAACATCAATAAAGCATGAACAAACTAAAATAATCTCAAATAAGACAAATAAGATAAATAATATAAACAACAAATATTGTGAACGGATTTGTCATGATTTGCTTGCAGAGTAAGATATTGAATATAGGGAGAAATAGATTTTGTTGAATTTTAGCACTTTTTTAACAGGACAATGACTTGAAATGAAAAATGTCTAATTTAGTTTTGTGAAATGGAATGTACTGCCATTAAAGCCTAATTTAATGTATGCAAACCTACTCTTATACATTCCAAAGAATGGATGGGATCCTACAATAACATATTCCTTATAATGCTGTCTCGAATATTTCCTTTAATATTGCGAGACGGATGTTCAAGTCAAACAAGCGAGATTTGAACAAAAGGAAAGACATCTGAAACAACAAAATCCGTGATAGTTTAGTGGCTAGAATTACCGCTTGTCGCGTGGTAGACCGGGGTTCAATTCCCCGTCGCGGAGTTTTTTTTGGATTAATTTTCTATCAATCTAGTGGAAGAGGTAGAAAATTGTACCACTTGATTTTTGCCTGTTTTAAAGTATAACTCGTTAGTTTTTGTATGATCTACACCAGAAATTTAGAGAGGCTTTTAGATATCCGATCTGTTCAAATTCTTTCGTTTTTATCACTTTAGTACTTTTACGAAGCGTTTTTCACATTTCTAGAGGATGATTTCCAGCGTAAGACGGTTCTCCACTCATAGGGTATGTTTGAAGAACGCACCAATACTGGAGAAATTCCGTTCCACTATGGCTCGCATAAGCTCTCAGGCAATGGTATTAACAGCTGCCACTACTAATAAACAAGAGTTGCATGGAATGACTCTTTCTTCTGTGTGTTCACTAGCAGTTTTTCCTGATCCTTTGCTCCAGTTCAATCTACATTTACCTTCCTATACTTCGCAAGCTCTTCACGAATGTCAATATTTGGCTATTCACTTACTTCCACCAACCCTGAAATCAGCCTTCTTGGGTAGAATATTTGCTAAAGGCGTAAAAAAAGACAAGATAGGCTCAGAATTAGCTTCTACCAAAGATGAATTAAAGGATGGAGAAGTCTTCCACGAGATGACAACTCCATTTACACATATACCAAAATCGGACTATGAACTTCTTGAACTCGACGAAAATGTCTCATTACCCATACTAAAAGACTGTGAAAGTGTATTTATCTGTAAAGTCAAGCAAAGTATAAATGTAGAAAACCACGAAATTTGGATAGCCAGCGTCCTCAGAATTAAACAGAATACGGAGTACGAAAAGTCGTCAGGAGGGCTTCTCTACTTTAACAGAGGCTTTCACAAGATAGGTGATGGGTTAATAGAAAATCTAGACTAATTTCAACTAAAGCGTTACTTCATCAAGCCATTTCATGCAGTTATCATGGCCAAATATGTTGATTAAAAGTCAATTCGTATTTATCATTCCATTTAATTTCAATTATCATTAATGTTAAGTTTTGAAGTCTGGTTATAATCTACGATGTTAGCTCCTACAACATCGACCTTGCATTTGTACATAGTCCTAAATCATATCATGCATCGTATTCGTGTTAATTCTTAAACGTATATATTGTTAATCAGACAACACCGTCAGTTGTTAAGTAAACTGTTGCATTCTCTACGCAAGACCTCAATCTCTTGAAGAACTTTAGGCAAAATGGTTTCGAATTTTTCGTTCGTCTTCTTGATTCTTCTTGAGAACTTGCTCAAGATTTCATTCTTTTTTATATTCTTTAACTCATTCTGTAGAGCCTTAATTTCTTCTTGTTTCGATTGATGTTTGTTCACCAACTTTTGGTGCTTGGTAGCTACGGCCAGCTTATCTGATTTCGCTGACTTCAACTTCAACTTCTCCACCTTCAATCTGTCTTCGTACTGTGCTATTACGCGCTCCAACTCCTTGTACTGTTCCAAGAGTTGGGCTTCCTCTGCAGAAAACTCTTTCTTGACAGTTTTTTCTTGGATCGTCAAGTTGTCGATGTCTGTTTGCAACTGTTGGATCTCATTTTCTAACTGGATCACTGAATGCTTCAAACCCTTCAACTTCCCAAAAACTCTACTGTCACTGGATTGCTTACTATTGTACTTGGAAATTTTGTTCTTTAAGTTGTCGATGTTGTTCTTGAATTCCGTCAACTTTCTATTTTCGTCCTTTTTGAACTTTCTGAATTTGAGTCGCAAGCTATTCAAATTCTTCATAGTCGATAACAACGAGATTTGCAACGTAGCCAACGATGAGGTCTCAGAAAGAGAAGTACTGAGAACAACCTTATCGTCATCCTGAGTAGTATTAACAATGAAGTGGTTCAAGATGCTGTTGCCTACAATAACGTCTATCTCGTACTGGAACAACGCAGTCAAAGCATAAATGACTAAGTAGAGACTGCTCTTACCTTCCTCATCGATGTTGTCACCTCTGACGATCTTGAAGTAAGACCAACCAACGTTGTTTAATCTGATCTTCAAGTTATTGAGATCAATTCGTTTTTCTACGTTGTCGAGAAGCTTCAACACTATCTTGGAGTCATCGTTGAGAATCACAGCCATTCGCACACTGCCCAAGTTCTTGTTATAGACTTTGTTGGATTTGATGTTTCTACTGGATTCGTACAAGTTAATGAATTCACCACCGTTGTTTTTTCTCGTAGTGGCATTTCCGCTGAATAAGTTTGGGTTTTTCAATATCGCTTTACTGGCAGCAAGAATTGACCAAAATGGCTGGATAATGATCGTATTCTCTATCGTGGTGACATTAGGGGAAACGGTTGTAGTAGTAAGAGAAGTAGAAGTAGAACTAGAACTGGATGTCGTTGTTGTAGAAGTAGTTGTTGCCGACGGTTCGGTAATATTGGAAGACACTGTTTGCGCTGAAGAGCCATTACTCGAGGCAGGAGCTGCTACTACATCGTTAAGACTTTGGGATATTGCTTTGTTGATGTTATTCGAGATATTGGGATTGGCGTTGGTTCTGAGTTTGTTCTTTAAAATGGTAAGTTTGCTGTTAAATGGTGATATAATGAAGTTTTCAAAGTTTTTGATCGCTACTGAGTTTGTTTCCACAGCTGTATTGTTGTAAATGTCGATGGGAGAGCTGTTCGAAATTGAGTCTTTGAGATCGACTTCAAGAAGCTTATTGGAATCGCAATTGATGGAGATATCCTCCGTCACATTCGGAATAGAGCTCTGGAGAATGGTAGATTTCTTGAAGAGGGTTGAGTTTATCACATGGAGCGATAAGATAAGGTAGAGTTTTGTAGACAAATGGTTGAAAGTGTAATTGTTGACGTAGCCAATGCTAGTGCTATATATAGATACGAATTTGAGCGACAAGTTCAACCAGTTGATGAGATAATGGATGTAGTTGATTATGATGAAACAAACAAACGAATTAATGATATTGTTGTTGAAAAACTTTTTGTTGTCGTCATACTGAATCTTAGTGGTGATGCGCTTATTGGAGATAGTATTGATGTAGTTGATAGAAGAAGACCCTATCAAATCGCTGGAAACGATAGACTTGGACAAAATCACAAGGTAGTTAAAGTAGCTCTTTTTTCGTACCACCATCAGCAATCCGTAGAAGACAGCCAGGTTGATAGCCAAAATTTTGATCAAGTTCCAGCCTAGCTTTCGATAATTGACTTGCACAGGCTCAGCATGTTCCCGCAAGAGAAAGTTGACTATAAACTTGCCCCCCATGAAGTTCGTGCCCAACGTGATATACACAGTAAGAAGGCACAACAGAACCAGCTGGGGCAAGGACAAAAGAATGAAGATAAGAGAAAGTATGTCTCTTATGGAAGAAGCTGGAAACAAAGATGTGGCAGCAATGAGAGGAAATTGATTGTGATGGTGATGGTGATGGTGGTGGTGATGGTGATGTTGTGGCTGCAGCACGTCCGGCGATTGCCGATCAGCTCGAGAACGACCAGCCGGAGGTGGAACCTGTTTTTCGTACATTTTCAGATCACCTACTATGGTTGAAGGTGAGTTCGAAGCCGGCGAAAAGATGCAAAAATGCAGATTTCATGAATCTGACGCGTTTTGGAACCGCGTTTGGCAGAGAAATTATGGAAATAGGATGCTAGCGGCACGAAACGACTTGTTTCGAACTTCCTTAAATGAATGTGGCAAATGCTGGAACTAATTGAAATGGATCAAACCCTGTAGTCTCTGAATTTTCAATTGAAATTCTGCGGGCTTGCTAAAAAAAGAGTTTGTATAGAAGAAAATTTTCATTCTCTGGCTGCGACGAAACATCCATGCCGCATAACTAGTGCATAGTACATGTTGTATTTTGCGCGCACCATCTGTCAATCTTGCGGTTGGGGGCACACGACAAGTGGGGGACAACGCTAACAGCCAGTTGACAGACTAGGGAGTTATCACTGTTCAACACTAGGGTACAATCTAAGGACATAGAGAAGCATATTAGAACAACTCGCAGACACCCAAGATGTTACACCAGATTGTTCTGGCCAATTTTAACATGGTAGCGCCGCATCAACTGTGTACCCAACGTATCTTATTGCACAAACCAGTATAAGTAGCAACAGTGGTACCATTCATGCCCATTGTATAATTACTACGGAACAAGCCCACCGATTCATTCCGTTTCGCCGCTACTGAGTCCGATATCTTCACAGCGCTTTCCATGGAAGAGTATGTGTCAGCCAAGAATGTACGCAATCCAGTTAGCTGCAAGGCAAACCCAAAGTAAAGCACTTCCAAAGGGAGTCGTTAGATCTGAAAATGAAGAATTGTGAGGCGAGTATCTTTAGCAATCCAGCTTGCACGATCCAGAGGTTTCGTATATGGCCAGATTTTGCAATCGAATGCTAGGAATGGCGGGATCCGGGTAACGATCACGTGACAACAAAGTTTACTTTGCGCGCCCAACCAAAAAGTCCCATCAAAACGATCAGTTGGATCGGATTACGCAAGGCAGATCATAGCACAAAACGCCGTATCTGACAGACAAGAAGCGAAGTAGCACAGAGAGACCTCCAGAGGGACAACCATAGTATAAATAGAAAGAAGCCGATAGCAGAAAACAAACAGGCAAAACTGCTTTGGCAAGTGACCGAGAAGCCAGACATTTTTTCTTTTCTCCAGTTCTCACTCTCTACCACCCCACCCGACCACCCACTTGCAGTCGCGCAGTCAGACAGACAATATACTACAGACAGTGTTTTCTCTCCTCACAGAAGCCAGACGACTTTTTTTCTCAACATCAGACAGTCGAAAAAGATCAACTTTGATTTTTTGCTGGTTTTCTACACCTTATTTTCTATCGAAGCTCCCGAAAAGCAGGAAAACCCTCCTTGCCGCTGCCTACAACTCGCAGTCCTGTAGTCCAATAACACTTTGCCTGAGCTTGCGACTTGTTCCCTTCTGACGGGCTCGAATACGACAATTTTCAGTGATTTTTCAGTGATTTTGTGACTTCAAAGTTATCAGTACACTGACAAAACCAACTACAAAATTGTCAGGGAATACCACGGCAAAAGTAGCGAACAAACTATCACAGACGCAGACTCTGTAGTAAGTCCCAAACTTTAACGTCAACGACAAAAACCAGCCAATCAGAAGCCACGATGATGACCATGTCTTCCGACGAGACTGCGCTTCTGCCAGACGACGCGGCCGCTGCCGTAGCTGTAGCCGCTGCCAACTCAGCCGTGAACTCGATTCCATCTCTCAAAGAGGACGACCACCAGCTCCACTCGTTTGTTAACCACCACCAGACACAGAATCACCACCAGAACCAAAATGCGCTCCACCAGCAACAGCAGCATTTTGTGTCTGCGCACCTTTCGCAGCTTCACCAGACACAGATGCACCAGAATCACCAGAGTCAGACACAGCTTTCGAACCACCATCAAAGCCAGCAGCTTCACCAGCAGCTCCAACAGCACCAACAGCACCAACAGCATCAGCAACACCAACAGCACCAACAACAACATCAACAGAACCAGCAACGGATGCCAGTTCATCACCTCCATATGCAACAACATCTTGGACAGTTTGATGGCCAACAGCCGCTGATGCAACAAGTGCAAGTTCAGCAAGTTCAACAGGTGCAGATGCCACTGCACGAAGCGCATTTGAACGCACAGCTCACGCAGCAATTGGCACTGCAACAGCACTTTGTCCATGGCCAGGTTCTGCAACAACTCCACCAGAATGCTCTCCACCAGCAGGCTCAGCAACAGCAACAGCACCATCAGCAGCACCCGGGACATGTCCCGGGACATGTTCCGGGCATCGGAACCAATCACCAGTATGATCTTCTCACGGGAACTGCCACTCCCGAGGCTGATTTGTTAGAATCTGGCTCCAGAAAGGTTGCACCCAGATCCAGCGACTTGTTCAAGGTGGGACCTCCATTTTCTGAAACCAGACACCACCAGGACATCTACTGCAAAAGCAATGACTTGGACGTCAACCCTATCTTAGAAGCCAGAATCGACAGAGGTTTCGAAACGGGCGAAAATGGCACTTGGATTGGCTACAAGAGAAATTATTTCACTCTTGTGGCAGCCTTTCTGTTGGAGAACTTTGACTTTGACCGGTTCATCCAGAACAAGTTCTACACATTTGAAAAAGCCCTGCGCAATGGACAATCTGTAGGTGAAAACAAAGTGGAGATCAACTATTTTGCCATTCGTCTTGTAGCCAAGTGTCTGGACGACGATGTTTCTATCAGCTTGATTCAGCATACTGCCAAGAGAGACAAGGGACCACAGTTCCCACCTCCCATCTATCCAGCTGTTCCTGGCGAAATGCCTGACCATGAAACCGTTAAGGCATCGTGTAACAAACGTAACGGTAGCAAGATTGAGAACATGAACAAAATCTTCTACTTTGACAGAAGTGACTACTACAACTCCGTCAATTTGGACTCTATGAAGGACGATACCATTCTCAAGAACTACCCAAGCGACTCAATCTCACGAATTGCCCGCTTCGAGAGAATCCAGTTTACATCATCAATCAGAGTCAAACAGACTCTGGCCAACTCCAGATACTTCACGTTGCACGTGGAGTTGTTGGGGATAGTCGAGGATGAGGACTTACAGATCCAGCCCATATTGTTAAGCTCTATCGAAACTCCTCCCTTGATTGTCAGAGGCAGGTCGCCTTCCAACTACCACAAAGAAAGAACCTCAGGCTACAGGGGCCATCTCCAGGGCCATTAGAAGAATTAACAGACAAGTTGCTAGTTCTGGTACTCATCTTGGCCAGGACGATATAGGACAATAACCAAACGGAACAGAAAGGTGAAACTTCTCAGCAACGAAAACAAGACATCGAAACGAACGATCCGACCAGGCTCGGGTTTCAAAATTCAAAATTCAAAATTGTATTAAGGATTCATGTATTTCTAGTTATAGACACTAGGTCTATATAATAAAAGACTATGTTATTGAAAAACTGTACAGAGTAGTGTTTGGATTAGAAGACGAAGAAGATGAAGAAATGGGGAGTCACTTTTCTATACTTTTGTCTCCGTGTCGTTTTTCAAGATTGAATATTTGCAATCGTAGACAGTTCACGCAAGACACTCCATTTTGGTATCAAATTGCACGACACAACTCACAAAAAAAGCACAAAATGGACGAAACAAAGCGAGTGATCTTATCTCACAATTCGTTGCATTTTGAAAGAGTTCCACGCTTTAACTGCTACTTCGTTGACCTCATTTACCAGGATTGCAACCAGCGGTAACATATTTATAGTTTGTGTCTGCAGGAAAACGTTCAGCCCCCCATTTGCCCCACTCAGATCTGGAATGTAAGAACAGCATTAGAGCTGTATGGTCCGAGGACTGGTGCCATTCTCTGAAAAATTTACAAAACCAGACAGAAAAAGACCTTGCTATTGTAGTATATAAGAAGATCAACTCTACTGAGTTTGAGCTCTCTGAGTCTCAATTTGCAGCGTCCAGCAGACTCCGGATTGTCCTCCGTATCCTAAACCCCATACTTTTTTTTTTCACCCACTCGAAATGAACACAAACAGACAGAAGAGCCAAGACATGCAAACCGGGAAAAAAATGGCCGTCTCAGTCTGAACATTAGACAGACTTTCTTTCTGGTCATTGCCAACTCCAGACATTTTTTCATTGACGCTGTCGTAGACTAGCAGCCAGACAACAAGTTACTGTTGTGTCCGTACTACGTTTGCTTTTGGTCCAGCTCTGTGTCTTCGGGGCGTAGACATTCCTTCAGTCATTCAGACTTTTTTGCATTGATACTCCAGATAATTTCATTTTGCGATTGATTATTTTGTCATCATTTAAATTTCGTTTTCACTTTCATTTTGATTTATTTCATCTCATTATCATATTTACCTTTCGTTTGTGTTTACGTCGGCTTCTGTGGGTCAGAATCTCATCTAGTAATCAATATCTGTCTGTTAGAAACTCATTAATCAGACACTTTTACCAGACCAAAAAGTCAGGAATTTAAAAATCCGAATCCATATCAAAATCAAATCTTCAATATATCTCCAAAATTGAACCCTAAACACGAGTATATTAGCTTGATTTATCCCCATTGTCTTCGGCATTGCCATCTCCTCATAAGCAGCATCTTCATATAGCAACTTGTAAGAAAGAATGACGCCGCCGCTCAATGAATCCATATCGACCCTGGCTGGGACACAGAATCTGTTTCTCAAAGTTCAAGCAACTGTAGAAGAGTCGTCCCAGGTTAATGACCAGTCGACTCCTTTGGAATACGTGAAAGTTATCGATAAACAGTCGTTTGAATATGTAATACGCTCGGGGATAGCCGGAGGTGTAGCTGGAAGCGCTGCCAAAACATTGATTGCTCCTTTGGATAGAATCAAGATTCTCTTCCAGACTTCTAACCCCGAATTTCTCAAATATAGAGGCAAGTTTCTGGGACTATTCCGTGCTTCCAGAAGGATATGGGTCAACGATGGTTTCTGGGGACTCTACCAAGGCCATTCTGTAACGTTGTTGAGAATCTTTCCCTATGCATCGATTAAGTTTGTAGCCTATGAACAGATCAGAAACTTATTGATTCCTACTGACAGCTACGAAACAGCAGCAAGACGTTTCATGGCAGGTTCACTTTCAGGATTGGCCTCAGTTTTCTTCACGTATCCATTGGATTTGGTCAGAGTCAGAATGGCATATGAGACAAAGAACTTGCTGTCAGCATCTCATCCTCATCCTCAGCATCAACAATATATGGCCCATAGACGGGGCCGTCTTCCGCTGACGATTAAGACCATCTTCAATGAGAAACCACAACATAAAGTAAACGATCCTTCGTGGCTAAAGTATCTGAGAGAAAGATTGCCTTCTTCTCTAGTGGCCATCTCTAACTTCTATCGAGGTTTTGCTGCCACTATCTTGGGCATGATTCCGTACGCTGGAGTGTCATTCTATACCCACGACCTAATCCACGACATTTTCCGCTCCAAGTACTTTGCCAAGTTCACCGTTTCGGATATTGCTCCCAAAAATTACCACGTAGTGAAAAGCACAGGCAATGAAGTTAACACTCGTGACTCCAGAAGACCTCTTAAGGCGTATGCACAATTGATAGCAGGGGGATTGGCAGGAATGTGCTCACAAACAGCAGCATATCCTTTTGAAGTGATTCGAAGAAGAATGCAAGTAGGAGGTGCAATAAATCTGGGGCAATTCTTGTCATTCCGAGCAACAGCCATGATGGTATTCCGTGAAAGTGGTTTCCGGGGGTTCTTCGTAGGATTGAGCATAGGATACTTGAAGGTGATCCCTATGGTTTCCTGTTCTTTCTATGTTTACGAGAGAACAAAGGCTCTATTGGATATTTAGAGAAACAAAGAAGAATAATTTCCAGTAAAATTGCAGAGCAGAATCTTCGAAAATCTTTGAAAATAAGGAGACTCTTGAAAATCTAGAGAACTGACATCTAGAATCTACAGAATAGAATCTTTAAGATTGGAAAATGTTTAGATTTCTTATGAAAGAGTTCTACAGAAAAGTAACCTCAAGTCTACTATAGCACATGCATACGTTCCTATTTATTTGTCATGAAGTTGATGTCCTCGTTCACGGTTCATACATTTTAGTTCTTGGTATATACTTTCAGCAAAATTATCTAAAGTACGTTTATTTACATGTATCTCTCTTCTTATATATCTATCTTTCTTTCGTCTAAAAGAACCAGAACCACTTTTTGTTCTTTGGCCTGGTACCAAACTTTGAACTCGAAGCAGTAAAGTCCTTGATGTTCTCCTTAGCTATAGTAGCAGTAGTAGCCAACTTGTCACTGCCGATCTTGAATCCCCAGCGTCTCAAGGATCTAACTATGCCTGGAGTTATGGCTGCTGTGATGGGAACTCTGATGAAGATCAAAGACTTATGTACCCCATAAGCTATAGCGAACTCTGTCCATGAGAACTGTGACCACAAGTAGCTGAAAATTCCCTGTCCTTCACTTCTGCCAACTCCGGAAGCATCTGCGTTTTCAAGCTTTTCTTGATTTCTTGCCAAATCTTGTTTCTGGGCTAATTCCTCGTCACTAACACCAAATCCAAATGTTTGTTTGACCCTATTCTCGTAGAATTCAATCTCGTCTTTACCCATAGAATGTACCAACAAGTAACAGAGAGGCAAATCGATAGCGGTAAGCAGCAAATAGACTGCTAAGGCTGAAAAGCCGTACTCCTTCATCAACGCCTTGATACCGGTAGCCTTTTTGCCGGAGGGATTCTGCGAAGAACCAGCGTTCGTAGAGGTCTTGATCGACTGAAATCTTTTGGACACTTGGTTTCTGAGAAGAGACCCGTTGAAACGTGTAAGAATTCTCAGTGGGTAGAAGAGAGGGGCTCGCATCCGATTGAATCGAAGCATCGTATTTGTAGCTAGTTATAGAGAGTTGGAAGATCTGAATACAAAGAGCGCAGTGGCAAGAGTAAGCTCAATAGGACCTTTAGTTAAGAGTGAAATTTCGCATTTTTCGCTTTCCACCTATCCTTCAAATTTATACAGTGAGGAAGTTTATTAAGACTGAGAGATATATGGTAACATTAGAAATAAAGGTATATATAAGATAGAGATATAAATGATGTATGGAGCTGTTAACAAAGAGCATTCACAAGTTTAGCAAACCTAAAACTGTCAAAACTTAGTCTATATGTGAGTAGGTATAAAGGGACTTAGACTTAGATATGAAGTCCTTAGTTAGAGTCACGGTAACAGCCATTGTAGAATTATGATACTAGACTATACGTTGTTGCTTTGGGTCATAAATGAGCCTTTAATACCTACAAACTTTTATACAATGCTAATGAAATTGAGAATAGTACTTCTCCTCGGCAAATCTCAATCTCACTCTTTCCAACACTTCAGCCGTGTAAACTTCCTCCAACTTCTGACTTCCTTTCAAGACTTTCTCTTCGTGATTCTTCTGCTCGTCTTTAGTCATGACCACTACATTCTGAAACGACAATTCTTGCTCAGGATCCCATCTGGACATTGTCAATCTGGTAGAGTAGTTTGAGATGGGTGACTTACCATGGAACACTTCTTCCAAGATGTAAGGAACGTCGTTCAACGCTATGGGTACTCTCTGGTCTTCTTTTCCAATTCTAGATTGCTGACCAGCTAAGGACTGGAGGATCCCATCGTAGATCTTGTATCTGTTCTTTCCCTCTATGGGTTCAATAGGATACCCAGCAATAGACGTGATGATATAAGTAGCGATAGTAAGTCCAAACATCCCTGGAACTGTTCCTAAAACTGGCAAGATACGCACACGGAAGTTCTTGAGAGCTGAAAGTTCGTCTACAGCACCTTTTTCCAACTCTTCGTCAGCCAACGGCAATAGCTGAGCCTTTCTGGGGTCAGGTTTCTCTGCTGAAAAGACAACGGGGATGTTGGTGAGAATTCCCTTCTTCTTCAATCTGATTCTGACTGAACGAGAGAGGGGGTCTTCTTCAGTTTTGGAGATATCGCTGATGTTAATTCTAGTAGGATCGGATTTACAAGCAGCTCCACCAGACGAAATGACTTGCAATTTATTTTCATAGCAGAATGCCAATAAATCGACTTTGGTGTCGATGTTGTCAATACAATCAACAATATAAGTTGGTTTGAAATCATCCCCAAAGATCAAATCTTGCGCACTTTCAAGGTTCCATAACTGGTTCTTCACATCAATATGGACCCAAGGTGCAATCTGCAACAAGTGGTTTCTCAAGGATTCCACCTTAGACGTACCAACATCTTTCAAATTAGCCACAGCATGTCTGTTCAATGAGCTCAAAGACACCTGGTCAAAATCAATAATCCTCAAGTGGCCCACTCCAGATCTGGTTAACATAGTCGCAACCCACGAACCGACTCCTCCAGCACCAACGATAACAATTCTTTGGTTTCTGACGTTTTCCATGCCCTGCTCAGACAAGAATGCATAATTACGAGCCAACTGTTCTTGAATCAACTCCTCGGAGTAGTCCGACTTGGTTTCTAATCGGTCTGAATCTATCGTATGTCTGGGTTTTGTGAATTTATCACCCGATGAGTTCAGGCTATTTGCGTAGAATCGATAGTACGCATCTACCAAACCAGCCGAAAGCGCAGAGGCTGCAATTACAGTGAGCCAAACATTGCAACCGTGAGTCGTAGACATCGTACCAGCGAAGTTGACGTTGAAATAGTACCTCCTAGTGACGATTTTGCATCTAGTTGCCTTGTGACTATATAAATTTTTTTTGAGATGGTAAAGATATATGCAGACACAGTGTCAGATTTTGCATCCATTAAAGAATACAGGACCAGTGAAAATCGTAAAGACGTAGTACAATTATCAGAGCAACAGCTACCGTACGTGAAGCTTGCAAGTAGATTACTATTTACAACAAGTCTATCAATGTCAAAATATTGCATATTATATACTCTATTTTTTAAACTATTTGAAGAACTGAAACTATTATATCGATGAAATGAATCTTACTCTGAATGTGAATGAAACATTGCTCACAACTTGGCAGCTCCTTTTCTACCTACGGTGGATCTGATCAAACCGTTTGGGTCTGGAGATGGGTAGAACAACTCCTTGTTACCCTTAATGCCCTTCCATTCTAAGTTGAACAAGATATAGTGTTTGTTAGGCAATTCATAGGACACTGTAGCAACCTCTGGAACCTGCTCCAAGATGCTGTGTGACATGTTGTACATGGTGGCTTGCACGGAAGCAGAATTTTCCAAAGCAAACTTCTCCAACGTGGTAGTTCTGGCCTTATCATAAGTGGAATCAAACAATCCTTCGTCTGCCTTCTGCAAGACAGAGTCCAAGGTAGGAACAGCCTTAGGGTCGAAAGTCCACAAGGCATACACATCCGTTGAGAGGATTCTGTCCGTGGTAGGAGCCAATGTGGTATAGTCACACACATTATAGCCGTAGAACATGGAGCCAGTGGACTTCAACACGGTCAAATCTTTGATGGCGGAGGTAAGAGTCAACTTCTTGGAGAACTTGTCGTAGGTCAAGAAGGTTCTCTTTGTTTCAGGACCGTCATATCTGAAAGAATGAGGGTGAACCTTACCATTCAGCAAAGGAAATTTGGTCCATCTGGACTGCACGATTGTGATCTCAACACTGTGGACCTGGGAGTATTTACCAGTGAAGTGCTTAGCCAAATGGGCAGCAAATCTTTCAATTGGCCACACGTCGGTATTCTTGGCTTCCACCAAAATTGTGTTCTTGACTGTATCTGTAGGAACAATAGGAGCATTATCAGCCTTGGTGTAGGCAATATCGAAGTCTCCTTTCAAGAGACACTGGACATTTGCTTCCAATACCTCTTGTTCATCCGGATTAGAGGGGTTCTTCTTGACCTTCAAGAACTTGACGTTGGCCTTACCATAAGAACTAGCAACCAATTCAGACATTGTGGGTTGATGAGATTAAGTGAGATTGAAGTAAAAAATTCGAGCGATATAGGATTACCTATGCAGACACAGAAGGTAAAAGACTGAAGACTCTTTGAAGTATGCGAAAGAAGCTTTCAATATGTAGCTATGTAGCTTTTCTTGTGCCCGGACTGATTTGTTTTCAGAAATTTAAACTGCGATCCCTCAAGATCTGGCAGACATTATATACTTCGAGATGGAACACGTCCGATTCTGTATCAGAGTCCGCTACTCCGATGGAGGGTACCAATTTTCCTTATCAGTCCCCAGGGATAAACTCTCGGAACTTGCCGAACAAACTAAGCTAGATATCCTGCAGATTTTAGATTACATGCAGGAACATATAAAATAATCGCAAGATAAATCGTTGAATCAAAATCCACATTCCCTCTACTAAGGGGTTTGGGAGGAAAACCGGAATGCTTGTCCCAAGACCGATTCTCGCAGGACCCCGAAGTGTTTGTGTGTCTCACTTTTGCGTTTTCTTAGTGAGTCCCCGGTTTAAGCTGATAAGCTGGTTCGGCTTATACCGAAACTATGGCAGTAATCTGAACGCACATTGTGCGAAAGTGGTTTTAGACCGGTTCACCGGTTGTGGAACTCTTACCTCTTGATATCATTATGGCACAAGTTGTAGTTAGCAGATAACTTACAGTGGGGACAAATATTGCTGTTAAATTACATCAATGTTTCCCAATGACGACAGTTCCACAGTGGCACGATTATATGTTACAGTTAGGTGGCCCACCATAGTTTTAATAGACTGTAAGCTTAATATGACTTCAAGCATACTGAAGTCTACTTGAAATTCGATTGGTATCTCATGTTGTACTTTACTTTAATTTACCGTGAAATTCAATTAACTCTACGTACTTCTACGCATTATTCATTTATGTGTACATTATTATAATACTATGTACTAGCGGAAATTGCTGATATAGCAATTTACATCGCCTATTCATCCTTCTTGACCAATTCTGGTGTTTCCACCATCGGCGCTTCAATAATGTGAATATCTTCCTCATCGGAGGCGTCAGCAGACAGGATTTGATCTAAGACAGGTTTTGATTGAAGCTCATTAACAGTATCTTCTTCGATGTCTGCGAATCTCAAGTTTTTTCTCTTTTTGGGAGCAACTACATCGTCGTTCTTGGTGCTGGCAAACGACGATGTGCCTATAGATCCTTCGCCTACAACAATGCCATCGTCAGGAACATCACTGGTAGCAGGCGTTATATTAGCGGAAGCACCGACGTTTGTATCTGTTGACTCGTCGATATTATTGCTAGAGTTATTGAAAACCAATTCGGCCGTTCTAATCCATCTTCTTCTTCTGGTGTATTTCGAGAACGAATCTTCAGTCGTAGGTTTTTTCCAGGTATTATCGTAGAAGATAAATCCTTCGTCTGGAGATGGATTGGCTGTAGTTTTAGAACGTTTGGAGTTTGTCAAAGTGATGGCTCCGTCGTTGGTGAGATCCAATCTCCATGCCTTATCCACCCATCTCCAGGTAGCGCCGTTAATTCTGCCTAATGATTCGCTTGGATTGTTGAAGTTCTTATCGTCAGAAGTGTTGGGCAATTTGAAGGACTCAATGCTCGAGCTCTCGTTGAGAAATTCGTCTGTCCAAGGCGTTCTCTCATACGATAAGAGGTTGGAAGTCCAACCGATACCCAACCATCTTCTCTGGTTTTCATAGATGACGTAGGTAAACCTGACGGGTTTGCTACTTGAGGCACCTTCAGATGATTTATTATCGAATCCAGCGTTCTTTTGCACTTTAGCAAAAGCAGCAGCGAATAACAGCGAGTTTTTGGCTTGTGAAAAATCTAAACCAGTTAGATAGAAAACCAACAACCGAGCCAACTTGATCTTCCAGAGTATCCGCCTGGTTACCCTGGAGTATGCTGAGTGGTATGTGAGGACAAACAATCCTGAGAACAAAAGAAGTACCCTTGGCTTTATTAACAAGAAAGTTACGATAAGATAGACGGGAGTTAAGAAGATAGTCGTGAACAACAACCGCTTGATATCGTAAGCTGTCAATGACAATGACGTGATTGGACTCAAAAGCATGTCGGCCTTGATACATGTGGCCGTCAAGGCCTGGACGACATCGTCGAGTGTTGGGTGTAAATTCGTTTCTTCCACGATCTTATTGTTCAAGAAGGCATACATCGTTATGATTCCTACAATGATGATATGGCCAAACCAGATGATCAAGCTCTCAAAGTAGAGAATGACAAGAGAGTAGACGGCGACAATGACGATATTGATCCAGCTGTCGTCGTTTGTCCACGTAGCCACAGACAACATCTTGTTGATGATGAGCAAATACGGATATGCTTTGATGAGAGCCTTGGCCACAGTGGGAGGAGTGGAAGATAAGAGTGGCGACGTCTGTGGTTTGGTTTTATTTGATGCTAATCCCTTCTCGCTATTCTTAGAGCCGTTGATCGATTTGGTGGAAGTGGCCTGGCGGCTGTCAGAGGCAAACTGAGCTCTCAACTCAGAGGTGTCTTGTTCTGTGGAAGCGTTCTCAATTCCATCGTTGAAGGTGGAGTCGGGGCTCAAGTGTGAGTAGGCCGGAGCGGAGCCGGCTTTGGAGTCCATTAGAGAAATGAGAAGAAGACGGAGACGAGCGAGTTAACTAGGAGAAAAAGAATCAATAGAAAGAAGAATTATAGAAAAGGGTTAAAGAAAAGTAGCGAATAATAGAAATTTGAAATATTTTGAAATTATCAAACGAAAAAATCGGATCGGTTCTCCACAAAAAGTGCGAGAGACTCCCGTTGAAATGTAATTTGTAGTGTGATGGAGGGTTCACAACTCATGGGTTCTTTCTTTGTGAGATGCTACCCTATCCATGATTTACTTGGGTAATTGACCCTATATGCTGCATTCTATTCTATTCATAGTGTTTCGTAACTTTGGGTAGTTAATAATTCGGTGTGGATTGTGGAGAGATTTCTCAAATTGCACATGATAGCATGTGGGAAAGCACTCGAAGATACTTGAACCAATTGTTTTGGCCATGTCTAGCAATTACTGGGAAACACCCGAGTAGACGGCAACACAGTTTTCTTAGTCAGGAATAATATCCTCAAAGAGGGATGTACCCCAATGTTGCCCTGTTTTTGTCAGTTCATTGGTGGTATCAGACCAAGAACAGCAAGTATTTGCCGACTCAAATAATGTGGTAATCTCCTTGTTGGTTCAATACTGTTTATTTTGATCTTAGTATATAATTCGCCGAAAACCTTTTGCTATAGAGAAATTTGCTAGCTAAATCTACCGAAAAAGAACTTTCCCTCATTCAACAACTATAAAATGGTTGCGAATTTTAACTCTAAACCCTCTTAGACTTGCAAATAGTGCAGCATTCTTGAAACAAAGAAATACAAAAAATTAAGAGGATCCACAAGACTATCTAAGTATACACGACCTTGTTTGGCAATGTGTGTACCTTTCAAATAGGCTCCTCTACACGTTTTCCAATCGTTTCGACAGAGCTTCCGATGATACCTAGTTTATATACAAAACGATTTATTTGATATACAACAGAAAGTAGTAAAAAGATGTCCAAAATTAGTAGGACAAAAGATGGAAGAGGACAAATGTAGACAAAGGATAATCTAAAGACGAATACAAAAGAAAGACATACAAAGATGAACAATTCGTTTTGCAAAAGTTGAATGTATAGGAGAAGAAATTTCCTCAGTGATTGAAGTTTTCTTGTAAGATCTATGGGTCTTATTTGAATACCGAATAAGAAGATCTCAGCGTACACAGCTCTCCAAAGACAATTACCAAGTCTTTCCCAACTGCTCAAACACTCCGATAAACCTTCGAGAATGCTGTTGATGGCTCAAGGATGGTCGTATTAATTGGTAGCCAACTATGACTATACAATTCAGTGTACCTTACTAGGAATATCTCTGCATATAGACGGAACTTCAAAACCCTGGGGTTTATTTGATAACTGAACAGTTATTTTATTTGTCAAGCTGGAAGTGTTACTTTCGTAACTGGTATCTTCGAAGACACGCGTTTGTGCGTCATACATGCAACGGAATGGATTTCTCAAGTGTGATATCGAGCGAAATCAACAAAAAGAGAAAGACCTTCCTGAGTAGGAAGCTGAAACGAGCCAAAAATAGCGATGTACCAGATAACGAACAATTGGAAAACAGCATTCAAATCAATAAAACCAATGAGATTCGTGAACTCAAAGATTCATCCACAAATAGCGACGATGCTGTTCAAAAAGAAGCTGAAGATCCCAGTTCTTTGCCTACAAATATCTCAAATATCGAAAACAACAAACTTACAAATGAACTGAAATCTTACGCGGCACTTTCCAGAGACGATAAAGAACTTCTTGACTCGATCACAGATGCTCAATTGAATGAAAAACTAGCTGAATTTGACAAAATGACGCAAGAGGACGACTTAACGAAATTGGAAAAGATTAAGAAGCTTCAATTTCTTGTTAAACAGAGAGATAAGAATGAAAAGTATAAGACAATAATAGAGAAGGAAGCCGAATTCAGCAAGGACCCTGCTCGAAAGACAATTGATTTGAACTACATCACTGAGATAGACACATATAGAGACAAGTTGTATGTGATTCTTCGAGTTTGTATCAAGGATATGATCCGCAACTGGGAGGACAGCATAAACTATTCATCTATAACCATGGATCCCCTGGAAAGAGAATATCAAAGCGCAGTTCAGACGAAACTACTACATGAAACCAAGAGAGATATTGTAAAATTACTCTATAAACTTAGATCTCATAAACTAAACGACGACATGCTTACATCGCTCACTACCATAGTGTTTTATCTCCAAAGCTACGACTTTCGTAGAGCCAACGAAAGCTATATGAAGCTAAGCATAGGCAATGTTGCTTGGCCTATTGGTGTGCAAAATGTAGGAATCCATGCCAGAAGTGCTTCTCTGAAAATTGCAGGAGAAAGCAAGGCTGCTAATATCATGTTAGATGACAAGACAAGACGGTGGATCACGGCAATCAAGAGGATAATAACAGCTACAGAGAGAATACACAAAAATAGTTAAGTATGCACTTCTGAAAAGAGAAGCTACGAATTCATGAACTTATCAGAAAATGAAATGAATGATAAGATTACTTCAGATAATGGATATAGTAGAAATAATCTTAGTCTAGTGATTTGGGTGCAAAATCGGGACATATATGCATTGTAGTAAATAACGTGACTTACTGATTTTACACGTGAGCGCGAGGGCTCGTACCCTAACGCTCTCTCCATCTCATGATTGTATCTGCAGGTCGCGCACTGTTGCCGCGAGAATTTTCATTACTGAGAAAAGTAGAAAAAATTCCAGAGATTACAATCACGAATTAGTATATTCATATCATTAACAATAACATTAAAGATGGCTGTATGTACTGATAGTGGTGTAGCAAACAAGTTAGAATGTACGGGAAGCCCACGAGACAGGAGATATTCAGATCAGAAAAAAAATCCCAATTTCAAATGGACGATTGTTTACTCAGATTGCTGGTCTTCAAATTTTTCAGCGAGGCAGTTGACATTAAAGTAGAAAAATGAAGTCACCCAAACCTTCGCTGACAGAATGTGGAATAGAATTCGATAGCAACAACGATACTTCAAATCTGAAACTAGATCTTCACAGCACAAAGATTTTCGATTCAGCAATACTGAATCACAATTGGTCACATATGTCGTAAAATCTCCTGTTAAAGTCAAAGCTTCCCGAAAGTGCTTAAGGTTTCCAGAACACAATACTAACTCATTTATAGAAGGAAATCAAAGATATCAAGGAATTCGTCGAATTGGCTAGAAGAGCTGACATCAAGTCTGCTGTTGTCAAGGTCAACAAGAAGATCAACGCCAACGGTAAGAAGTTCAAGCAAACCAAGTTCAAGGTCAGAGGTTCCAGATACCAATACACCTTGGTTGTTAACGACGCTTCTAAGGCCAAGAAGTTGCAACAATCCTTGCCACCAACCTTGAACATCGAGAACTTGTAAATGCGATAAGCTCCAATATATGATAAAAATAATAACATAAATAATTGATGATATATTGAATAGTGTGGAATGGTATAATGGGACGATTTGCATTACAGGCTTCGCCTAGTGTTATCATTAATGCCATGCCATGTGTTTATTCTTCTTGCAGGTCTGTCTTTCTAATCTTTGTATATTTAATATATATAAGATTCCACCGGAATCTTAACGGTTACAATAAATGTAGTAGACGAAGCTGCTAGAGGAGCATTGAAGAGTTGGACTTACTATGTTCCGTTCTTATATAGCTTCATGTAATGGATCCTATATATATTGAAGTTTCCTATTACTATATTTCTATATGAATTTCTTTATGTTATATCATTATATGCTCTTGGGAAAATCAAACAACATCTTCCATATCCATGTCCTCATCATCTTCTTCGTCGTCCTTTTCATCCCCTTCATTGACATCTAGTCCTAATCTGGCTGCTCTTTCGGCATCTCTCAATCTTCTATATTCTGGTTTCAAATTATACTTGGAAGTATATGGACCCTTTTTAATCAAGTTGGCGATGGAGTCCAACGACTCTTTGAGATATGACTCAGGCTGCCTAGTTCTTTCCTTTAATCCCTTCATGGACCAGTACTCGTATTCTTCAAATAGACGGAATAACAAATCCAATAAATCCTTCTTTGGCATTCTGATGGCTCTGCCTTCAGCATTCTTTCCCTTGTTTGGATTCGACTTCAAGAACACAGACGTATTGTTACCTTTAATCGAGGGTCCAGCGTTGGACTGAATAACACCAGGAATCTCGTTTAAAAACGTTACTTTTGGCCTAACTGGTCCCTGGGTGATATTCTGTCGATTCAGCAAGATCTTCTCGTATTGCAGATCATGCTTCGAAGGGATAATTTGGCAATCGTGACAGATCTTTCCCACCAACGATGTCTTCTTAGGAATTGTTTTAACAAATGGAATATACTTCCTTACCGGTTTGCCATCTTTGCCATTTTTTTGCACTCTGAAGAATTTAAACGGCTGTTTTTGCTGGAACTTTTTGTTGTTGATATTGCTTTTGTCTAATGGTTGAAGCGAAGGCTGTTCTGGCATTTGAGTTACTTCAGTCAATTCTTGTTTGAATTTCTTCAAGTTTTCTTCACTAAACACATACGAGTTTCGCACTTGTGTGTTCAACATAGATATGTCGTATTCCTGGGGAATTCCTTTAGATTCTTCTAAATCTTTATTTATTACCAACTTCACTTGCAACTTTCCGCCATTTCCTCCACTGTTCTTCTTGATCTTTACCGTTCCCAACTGACTGCCATTGAGGTTTTCTGTTTTGGCCCACTTTTCCGCCAAATAACGGGGCAATTTTACCAACCAGATCTTCTGGTCACCGTTGGTTAAATTCATATCCAACGTCTCATCTTCTTCCAAATAGTCTTCTGGATCTGAAAGGATCGAGTTTTCTGGGTCCTCGCCTACTTCTTCCAGGTTAGGATTCTTTCCCGCTTCTGTCTCCTTGTTTCCATTGGTTTTAGAAGGAGACTCGGTACTCTTCTTCACGGGACTAGTCTTGATAGATGAAGTAGCAGTGCTCATTCTTTTTTCTAAAGTTCACTGCGATCACGTGAAATTATGTATGCTGGTCTATTCTTCAAGTATTGGCCAACGTTGGAGAACTACAACTCTGAAGGATTCAGAAATAGAGGTCCACAGTAGCTGAAAGGGAAATACACAAATTCTTGAATAGCGATATTTCAATTGATGCTGATATTGAACGAGTCATGTGATCACAATCGGCTGCGCGAGTTAGCTCTATAGTCTATTAATACGATTATATACTGGCAAAATGAAACCTTCCGTTTGTATATAGAGTGAAAAGTCTTTACATATTGTCAATTGGAGTATTGATGTTATGCCAATATACTGATAATATGAACAATTTGGAAACGGTTTGTGTGATTTTTGTCTACAGAATATCTCAGTGACTCTGGCTCCAGCTGAAACATTTCAGGTATGTACAGTACAGTAAATTTACGAATCTACAATTCTTCCAGCTCATACCACGAAGTGTCTTCTTATTCGGGCCACAGTATATAATTGTATAAATCATATTAATCGCATTGTTAGTTGTCAAATAGCTTAAATATCATATATATCCCACTTTCAATGACCTTCATTTTCAGTCCTCCTCGTTATATAAGCCAGCGACATTGTGGATATTGTGACGGCAAGAAGACAGAACATTATGCGTTAAAGAACCAGAGAAAATGGCCACTGTCGTCGGATCCCGATTCCATTATAATAGGAACTTCCATCACGGAGATGTCTTGTTCCGACTATGACGAGCTCATCAATCAGGGATTCAGAAGGTCGGGCACCTTCTTGTATAAGCCAGACATGTTGCGTACTTGCTGTAGATACTATACGATTCGTACCGACATGAGCCAATTAAAGCTCTCTAAACAGCACAGAAAAGTAGCCAATCGTTTTATAAAGGCTATAGGTGAAAATGGCGAAGAACCCCAACACAAAAACCAAAAAGAGTACGACCTTACTGGCTTGCTACAAGCTGAACAGCAGTCAAAACGCTTCTATACGCGATACGAAACGTCTGAGTTTACACCAGAGAAGTTTGCTCTCTACAAAAAGTATCAGATTAGTGTGCACAACGATAAACCCGAAGAAGTCACAGAAGCGTCGTTTGACCGTTTTCTCTGTGAAACTCCGTTTCCAGACGAAGAAATTGACGGCTCTTCAGAAGAATGGGAATTTCTTGATTCGTGGATCAAAAACTGGAAACCAAGTCAGAAAGTACAGTATGGTCACAGTAGAAAACGTAGAATAGGCCCCACACATGAATGCTACTATTTGGACGATAAGCTTATAGCAATCTCAGTCTTAGACTTCTTGCCCACGGGATTGTCTTCCATATATTTTATCTGGGATCCCGACTACGCTCATTTGTCCTTAGGAACACTATCCGGCTTGAGAGAAATTCTAATGTGCAGAGAGTTGCTGTTGGGCTATTACTATTTAGGCTATTATATCGACGACTGCCCCAAGATGAACTACAAGCTGAAATTTGGAGGAGAGATTTTAGATCTAGTCAACGAAGTGTATGTCCCACTTCTGCTTGCAAAGTCCTGGATTGCCAACGACAGACTCTTTGTATTGGGAAGAGAAGAAGAACTTGAAAACGAACAAGTAGAGTACGGCTTAGACAACGATGGCCACCCTCTATCTCTAGAAAATAGCAGATTTGCTTTCGACGAAGTTGTGAATATAGCCGAAAAAGTCTACGGCGAAGATGCTATCTTCGAGAAGGCACGAACGGCTATGCATATACTTGTCGCCAAACACGAATTGGCTCCACAGGACACAAATAGTCCATACACAATTCCGGAAGTCATGCCTGGACTCATTCCGTTGTGGAAGATCGTAGATATGTTTGAAACCGGAGTTCTAAGTGATGCTTTCCCTGTGTCCATAATAATGAATGGTCTGTTGCAAAGATTGCTGTTGGGAAAGCTCAATGATGTGGGCAGACAATTAGTCATCGATTGTGCACGGCTCTTTGGTCCCCGGAAAATTAGACAAGGTATATTAAATATATAGAGTATAATGGAACAGGCATGTAGAGCCAATTACATGGGCCCAATACCGAATTAGCAACCACCTTCCCTATATAGGCATTTTCCCCGCCAAACAAAACTCCGTGCCGGGTCCGAAAAATCGTCTTGTTTGCAATTTATAACCAGATCACTTTGGATGTTCGGTATAAATACTTCCGGAGATCCCCTGGACTCTGGCATAGTTAACCAAGCCCTTCTAGCTCGTATCTGGTCCAAAATGTGTTCATCTGACTTCAGATAACGACTTGAGCCACCACCAAAAAATATGACGTCAGATCAACGAATTTCTCCGAAGCTAGAAAATATGAAGTTGCAATCGACAGACGATAACCACCACAATCTCACGAGAACAGAGTCGCTAGACTCTGACAATGAATTTGCAAACTTACCCAGCTTTGCCCACTATAATGAAGCAGTTCCCATAGAACTTTCAGGAGTTAATGAAGACGCGGTCTCCCGTCTGTTGTCAAGAATCCAGTCGCAGCGCTCAAGTTTATCGCGTCCCGCGGCTGCGAATATTTTGCACCCAGATTTTGAAGCCAATAGAGAACCAACAAAAGAAATCGAAGGAAATACATTTTCCAAAAGAACAAAAACTATCTGTGTTGTAATAGCTTCACTTTCTGGATTTTTATCGCCTATGTCTTCACTAGCGTTTTTGCCTGCGGTCCCAGAAATTGCAGACAGATTCAACACTACAGGAGAAGTCATCAACATCTCCAGCGCAGTATATTGTATTTTCATGTCCATTTCGCCGTGTATTTTCTCTCCTTGCTCAGACATTTATGGAAGGAGGATCACGTTCTTAGTATGTGCTCTCTTGTTCAGCATATGTACTGTGCTTGTGGCAGTTTCACCAGATCTTCTGACATTTTTTATCTTTAGAGCACTCACAGCCCTATTTGGTACTTCCTTCTTTAGTATAGCTGCCCATATCATTGGTGATCTCTTTATACCTGAAGAAAGAGGTACAAATATGTCTTGGGTTATTTCGGGAGCCCAGATCGGAACTGCATTTGGTTCCGTTCTAGGAGGAATTATTGTCAATTACACTAGCTGGAGGGTTATATTCTGGGTAATGGCAGGTCTAGGATTAGCAATGAGTGTTACAGCATTTGTTTTTCTCCCAGAAACCAGTCGACAAACAAAGCACTCAATTTTACTTGTTGAAATCAGAAAAGATAGACCTGATAAGAAGTTCGTCTTTATCCCATTCAATCCTCTTCGAATTATAGTCGCATTGAAGTACCCTAACTTATCTATAGATGGTTTCATTACTATCGCTGTGGTTTACGCTATGTATGCTCTTCTAACTCCAATTAGATACGTTGTCGATCCACGTTTCAATCTCACTACACCAATTTACAGCGGTCTTTTTTATTTGGCACCAGGTATGGGATACTTGGTAGGAAGTTTCTTTGGCGGAAAGTGGGCAGACCATGTTGTCAAAAAATACATAAGAATTAGAGGAAGAAGAGTGCCCGAGGATAGATTGCGAACTGTTTTGATTCCCCTAGGGATAGTATATCCTTCATGTATGCTTATCTATGGATGGTCTATTGAAAAAGAGAAGGGTGGAATGCCGGTGCCCATCATATTTATGTTCATTTCAGGAATTGCCCAAACTTGTATTTTCCCAGCATCCAATGCCTATTGTGTTGACTGTTTACCAGAATTAGGAGGAGATGCTATTGGAAGTAGTTACTTCTCAAGATACTTGGCAGCTGCTGTTGCATCGGCTACATGTTTGAGAAGTGTTGACCTGATAGGCGTTGGCTGGACCTCTACCATAAGTGCCTTTGTGTTGTGGATTGGATTCGGATGTGCTTTGGTTTTGATTTACTGGGGAGAGGCCATGAGGGTCAATTCACTTGTTAAGTATGGGTTGAGAAAGGAAGAGGAACTAGTTACTTAGTAATCATTAGAGAAAATAGTTATATATTAAGAAAGTTATATTCGCATTGGAAGAAGTGTCCAATGGTGAGAGAAGACAAATATAATAATCATATTAAAGAAGAAGTTCAAAGATGAGAGAAGTGGTTAAATAAGAAAACTAGCAATAGCAGCAGAGAGAACTGAAATGCCAATTGTGAGAAAACTAGTTCCGTTTTCATAATCATATTGGTTTGACGACACATTGGAAGAGTTCGTATGGTTGGTGTGGTTGACTGGGATTTCCGTTCCGTTGGAAAAGTTGTGTGGCCATGATGAGTTGAATGAAGTGTGGTTTGTGGAGGCGATAAGTTCTTTTCTTGGAAATAAATCCTCAACATCTTGCTGCTCTGCTTCCGCTTCAAAAGTCTCAGCACTGAGGGCTTCTTCTTCATCAAACAGGTAACCTTCTGCAACTTCCAGCTGAAAATCAAGATCTTCATCTAAACTATATTCTTCGATCAAACTGTTCAATCTCAAGTTGCTGGCTAACTCAATATCAGCACAAGCAAACTTTGTCATATTTGCGAAATGGAATACAAGGGACCTTCCAACGATGTAAGCCTTTGACTTCTTATTTAAAGAGAGGAATGGGTCTGTGTACTTGGTTTCAAAACAAGTGGTGTCAATCCATCCGTGCTTTCCCGATAAGTCTCCCACTTGACAATAGGAATCATCCTTTTGGTTTTCACAATCAGGAGGAGCTCCATAAGGATTGAAGTGAAGCCCAACAGCGTCACAGTTTCCATCACCAGGAACTGACTTTTCATGAATGTGGTAGTAGAACGGTCCCCCACTTTCTGGTAACCCTGTCATATCGACATGAACTTTGACTTCCTTTCCATCCTTGGAACTGAACACAACGTTGCCTCTGACTCCCTTTTCAAAACCAAAGGGGAAATCGGCAATGGCAACAATGTTTTTGGGGTTCTTTTTAACTTTGGGAGCTTTACCACTTTTGGCGCCTTCAACCAAGAAAGGTAAGAGGGTTGCACAGGAGATGATCAAAGGAATGTTGAGCTTCATAGCTGGCTTCAGGAGGCAGTAGAGATGAATATTCCTCTTTCAGAAAGCTGGAAATGGGGAATCAAAATTTAGAACTTGGCTGAAGAAGGATAAAAGCAATATCAAGAGTGGAAATAGAATATATAAACACAAATAGAAGCAAAAGGGGTAACCGCCAGTTGCAGCCATTCGAGTGGTTGCAAAATCATGTGATCATACACGTGACACAGATTTGTCACATTATTAGAGAACTGGATAAAACCATGAAATTTGCATATGTCGGTAGCTATTAAACTTGGAGAGCTCAGGGGGATAGTTCTGCAGGCCATAAGAGGACTATATAGTTCGTATACTTTCGTTGGCGCAACTCTATAGCCGACCGTGAGTTTCTCCTATTCGAACAAGAAAGCGCATCATTTTTTTAGCGTGGTATGACTGAGCTGCATGCAAATGGCCCAAATAGGCAGGTTGCGGTCATGTCGCTTTTGCCAGCAGAATTATGGAATATTCGAGTGAGTCAGGCGATCTAGTCATAGAAGCTGTGTCAGTTTCTGGAGAGACAAGTATGGAAATAATCGCTGTAGTTACAACTGGAACTCACAATGCTGAAGAAAGTAAGAGTGGCGGCGTAGACCTAGAAATGTATGCTAATTGAGATTGGAGATTGAGGGACTTTGCAATTGAAGCGACTGAGCGAGTGAGGTGAGTGCTTTTATTAACTCTTCGCTATGTGAATTCTGGAAGATTCTGCTGGGAATATATTGTTGAATAGAAAGATACAAATAGTCAGAAGTATATGAATATGATGATGAAATTGTTTTAGCAGGATGTGAAAAATACAATAGAGATCCACCCTTCAATCGGACTAATGTTCATTCTAATTTAAGCTCCAAGAAGTTGCAGCCATTTGCCTGCGACTGACAGTAACGGGAGCCATAATTGACTCATACTAATTCATGCATCCCCTAACTGAAATTCACTCACCGTGTAACTACAGCAGTAGCAGAACCACATCCAGGTTCGACGTTTTTCCATCTCACACGATCTCCCCACAAGTCTGCACAGTGTAATTGTTCATTATAGCGAAAGTCACTCTTTTTGGCCAGAGCCATGTACGCAGGTTTCCCAGCCTCGTAAGACTCCATCATTCATTAATTTGTTGGATTATGGGGTAATGGAAATTTCATGTTTCACTGGACTTCGCTCCGTATAAATTGGGACAGACATCCTCCCTAAGTTGTGAAATTTTAGTTTCTTTTCATCATCACATATTTCACCATATAACAATTACTACTATCAATTAGTACTCTTAATACAGTTAGTTAACACACACACCAATATGACAAGAACCAACAAATGGACTGTTCATGAAAAGAAAAGAGAACCAAAATGGTTCACCCATCATGGCCCTGTCGACTCGGATCCCACAAAGGTAAAGAAAGAAGGCGCTGGTAGAAACAATTGGGGCCAGCCTGGCGATGAGTTGCAAAAGGAAGACTTCCATTTCTTCAACAAGTCGCAAAGGAGAAACTCCAATCACTCAGAAAATGAGGAAAAGATGAAAGCCTTGGACAACATGCTCGACAGCAAATTGCTTAAAGACTGATAGATGCTTGTATTTACTTATTCACATATATTACGAAGTTACGTTAACGTTTATGTCATAGTTTCGTGCCATTGAATGGCTGCGATCTCATCAAATTTAAATAAATATATTATCATTATATCACAGGTAAGGTAGATCTGTAGAATTTAAAATGCGGGAGAATTGAAATATCTTGAAAGAGATCTAGCTGAACAAATCAGAGTACTTGATTTTTTCACTTGTTCATCGAAAATATAAGTTTCATTGCTTTTTGCTTAGCTGTATTTTTTGAATGTTCACATTCTATGAAATTTCGATAAACTTTTAAGGGCACTAATTGTGCTCATTTCTGCAATCTCTCCTTCTCTTCTTTCTGCAACTTCAACTCCACTTCCGACTTCCAGCCCTTTCTTCTCTGTCTGTCTTCGTATGCCTGCTTGTTATCCAACACTCTCTTGACTATGAACTCGGTGTTCATGTCGTCGTACTTGTGAGGCCCGATTTCTACAAACAAATCCTCTGTGTTTTCAATGTCTTCGTATGGGTCAATGTCAGCAATTGGAGTTGGGCCATGAAAGACTTTGTCAACTTTACCGGGAAAGATAGACAAGAATTGCTTCGTCGGGCAGAAGGGAGCACCCAAAATAATCCCCTCTACATAACGACATTGTAATACACACAATGAACGCTCCAAAATATTCATAATGGGATAGTTCAAACCTTTGTGCTTATTGATTGTAGCATCGTCGTGGATTCCTAAGACTACTGCCGCACCTGCCTTCTCGGCACTCTGCTTGACTAACTTCAAGACTTCGATGTGACCCGGATGAAACAAATCAAAGCCTCCGTCTACGTAGAAGATCTTGGAGTACTTTTTGGCGATGGCTTCAGACGGAGCCACCAACTGTGCCAAGTCAGTGTTGTCTGATTTGTAGACATACACACCAGAACCCTGTTTCAAGCCAGTCGAGTCTGTAGCATATTTGGCGAATTTGTCGATATTCTCCTTTTCTAACAACACGTGGTCGTTGTCTACAATGCTTCTGTAGTGGTGGCTCTTGTTCATAAGTAACATTCTGCCTACTAAGTCTGTGGTGGAAATGTTGGGGGTTCTTTTGACTACAACAAAACGTCCTAAGTCCTTAACTACTTGATAGCAGTCTTCTCCATTAGCGTCGGTGGTGATATCGTCTCCATGGACGACGTATTTGCAGTTGTACTGGTCCATCACTTTGGGTTGAGTAACATAAGGTGCACCGGCAACAGCTTCAGTAGACCATTTACAGGCCTCTACAGCAGTCAATCTCTCGTCTAACTTCATCACAACCGGGCCCTTGTTATGCAAAATCTCTTCGTCGGAATGGACCCCAACATAGAGAGCTTTTCCAAGTTGCCTGGCTTGGAGCATAGCACCGGCATGTCCTGAAGATGTTAGTAATGAAAAGTTTCAGGTGTGTGAAAATTATGAAATTTGCGAAACAATTGATGAACAATTGTTTTGTTGTGGAACATACCATGATGGGCAAAGTCAAAACAACCGTCTATCCAGATGTTTTCGTTTTCAATACCAGCGGGTCTTTCGTACATTTTGTATTGTAGAGTCTATATATTAGAAAAGGTGGTGTTGTTATTAAATACAATATATTATTTGTTGATTCTGCATTTGGGTGCAAAGAAAAAAAGAACGTGAAGCAAGAAAAATCAGTGAGATAGGAGAATGTAATTGAAAAGTGTAGTGATCTTCCAAGTAGAGAGACTGAACAGCTTGATTGAGTCAAAAGAATAACCAGACCGGCAAGAATTGATTATAAACTTATTAACTGTTTGACCACATAAAATCATACGATTATCTTGTTACGATTCCTACTAATCTTTCGCAGCCTCACTACACGTCGGTACACTCAGCCGTTCTCACTAATTAGTGCCGATAATTCCCTCATGTCAATCACCATTTCTCGCTATTTGTTGCTAATTCTCGTTATTTTGAGTTGGCGGTTTCACACAAACCCAGACTGTTGTTGATCACCCACCACTATAGCATTAGTCGTTCTAGACTTGGGCTGTCTGCTGAAAGAAGGGGCCTTTCGTGTTTGGTACATTGGCAGTGTATACGACCGTTGTTCCAGCGGATGAGTGCTTGGTGGTTGGCCTCGTTGCTGTTGAGAGCCTATTTCCCGTGGTGGGGCGGATCTGCCAAATTCCGGTGTATTCGGAAGATCGCGCGCCGCACCGACGTAAGTTGCCGTCTTGTTTTGCGCCCTCTCTTGAGCCAAAAACTCCAAGTACTGGTAAAGAAGTCCAGCATTTCGTGTCGAGCAGCCATGAAGCCAACCAAAGAACGACCCGATTACTGGTGGAAAAGTTATGATCAAGCTCAATACAATGTTGCCGTGCAATTTGGCCTGTAGCTTCGAAGGAAGATGCACTTTTCTCTCTGCCTCCGCTATGAGGTTCAGATGCACAGCGTACATCACTAGAGGGCCTAGCACGGGAAAAAGTAGTACCACTAATGGAGCGAGCCCAAGGCCACAATCCATGCCAACTCCACAGGATCCTAGAAAGCACTTGTCGTGGACCCAAGCCTTGCGCTGAATGTTTCGCCAGATCTTTTGTTCTTCCTTAGTACTTATATCATTAGGCAAACGACGTCTGTTTCCTTCCTTATCCTCGTACGGATCAAGAGAGTTCCAGTGTTCCTCAGCATATTCGTTGTAGTAGTCCATCGCAGCATTGTAGCTGAAACTCTGAAGTTGTTGCTGGAGAAATGACATTCTGTTTATACAGACAAGAGATAGAAGTAAGCTACAACTGAAGACCAGTAGAAGGAAGAAGAAGTGGATTAGAAATAGTTGACTGTGAGTAGAAACTCTGTGAAAATTGTATAAGCCTCCGCAAATCGCGGTCTCGATATTTTGCATCTTACTGTCTGTAGGAATTAGCGAGAGTTTACGTAAGAAAAGGAGATACATTTGATGGCCAGCGACTTGGTGACACCATCTCGTAAAGACTCATATGGAAAGTGATTTTAGTACTCACAATACGTGAGCCTGTTATACGGCTATAGCAAGATACTTTGAAATTTCACAGTTTGTACTCTAAAATACATAAGTTAAGATAATATTCTAATTCACTCTATAATACACATGCTATAATACAAAATGCTATATACACCAGAGAACACAATCACAGAATACCGTTGTCTCCAGAGATTATGTCAAGATCATGGTTATTCCTTACTCTATTGTCATCGGGTCCGTTTCGGCCATGTTTCATTGACAACTATTGTAACTTTTCTTTCATCTATTCTAACATCTTCTTCAATGCAAACTCCAGAATAGGAACAACGATCCCGTTTGTCTCCTTGTCGCAGATAAAACATGTCAGCTTCTTCTTCTTATAGCGATCCATAAAACACTTCTTACAATACAAATGACCGCACTGGGTCTTGATCGGCGATTTGTAGTCATCCCTACATAGCACACATTTGAAAGGTAGTTTCTCTTCTGCTGGTTTGGCTCCATCGTCCACAGTTTCCCACTCCTTCTCAATGGGCTTGGCTCTCGTCAGCTCATTACGAATATGCAAAAATTTACATGTGTCACCATATCCACAGTAACCTGTCTGGAGAAAATCTTTGCATACATCTGGCTGGAAATCGGTAATGGTTGTGATTTTTATATTCTTTGGCGCTGGCTTTATGTAACCGTCTGTTTTCAGCTTTGCGGTATCGGATGCAGGCTCATCTATATTTGTATTTGGAATACTATTCGCGTTGTCATCTCTTATGTGTGTGACTTCCTTGTTGGGTTTCCGGCTTGTAGCTCCAGTGAAAGTCTTCCTTTTCTTGAAGTCGTTGGGAATTCTGGAAGTGTTTGATTTTTCAGAAAGTTTTGGAGGAGATTCTGAATCAGACTCGGAGTCCAGAGCAATCTTTCGCTTAGAAACGGCTACTGAACTAGCAGAAGCCTTTATCGTTCTCTTCTTGAACATTGGAGATGATAAAGAGATGACAAACCAGAAATTTGATTTTGCAATTGCATAAATATTGATGCAGGACCTTGGCTCTTCATACAGTCTCTCTGTACTGAAGATAGTTGATAGAGAATAAGTAAATAGCAGAATGGTAGCGTTGATACAGCGATTTTAATTCATTACCTATGTCTATCTTTGTATGGTTCCAGTTCGAGCACAGTCTGTAAAATGTCATACCTTTCTCCGTTTTATTTCTTGGGTGCAAAAATTAGTACTAAATCGAAACTTTGATACCAAAAATTTGAAAAATAAACCACTAATTGATACCCTCTGCCTTGCCACAAAAAACTAACTTAACACCAACGAAGAGATCTCAATGTCTATTTCTCTTCAATAAACACCAATTCCTTTAATACACTCTTCCGTGGAGTCATCTACCAACTCTAGCCAATACCTACACTATTGTCTTCTCGTGCATGCTTGACAGCTAATCACGTGCACGAATCCACAACCAGATGTATTTTGATACTCTATGATTCCCTTAGGATTTGTCAGTATCTTTGAATGCTTCTTTTTCTGTCTATTCATGCTCGGATCTGTATACATAGACATGATTCCACGATTGCAGTTCAGTTTGCGACGTTCGGGAACATTGAGTAGAGCTACGGCTCTAAGGATGTTTGCCTCACACGAACCCAATGAAAAATCTATCAGTTCTTTCTTCCAGCTCTTCCCCAAGAATTTTCCCAGTGGGGGCCCACCGCAAGATTCGCTTATTGTTAACCCCAAGCTGCTACGTAGAGAATACAGAACTCTTCAGAGCGAAAATCATCCAGACATCCTGTTTGGTTCTACAGTATTGAATGCCGTTAAGAGTGAAGCTAGCAGTGAAACTGAGGACAATGAGACTTCCTTTTCTTCTGTGATTAACAGAGCCTATTCGACGTTGAGAAATCCATATCTGAAAATTGCTCACTTCATTCAATTGACTCATCCACAGAAAATTGACATAACGCAGGACGATGTTTCCAAAGAAATCATAGCGAGCTTTCAGAAAAGCTCACCGGAATCAGCCATGGAATACAAGGATATGCTAATGACCGTTCTCGAGGCTCATGAAGCTCTTGAGTCGGCAGCTCTGGAGTCGGAATTGGATGACTTGGCCACAGAGAATGATGCCAGAATCAAGCAATCCGAAGAATTCCTTGATTCTTTGATCCAACAGCAGTCGCCGATCCAGAATTGGGATCCGATTATCATGGAAGCCATCCGTTTGAAGTATTGGGTGAATATCCATAATGGCATCAAGGACTGGGAGCCGGGAAAGCCTGTGCATTTGACCCATTAGTATATGAACGATATGAGTAACGACAGTAATATACATATTATATGATGGTTGTACAACAATAATTGATATGAATGTAGCGTAATATGATGATTGGAAGCATTGTCCTCATTCGATATTTGTGGTATGAAACTGTGGTATCCTTACCATCTTCTACGCTATCCGTATATGCCCCATATATTTATCTATATATTACATTCTTTGAGGCTATTCGCTGGCCATGGTCTTGTCATCATCGTCCAATTCTTCTCCATTGTCGTCCATGTCACTCTCATCTCCAGTCGAAACTTCATCAAGAGGTATGCTGTATTCACAGTTGTTGTATTCGTCCTTTTCCTCGGATGACTTGGGATGCATTTTCAACCACTTCATTCTGGGCCCCGACGCACTCAACTCGTTGATCTTGAAGCCAAACAATTTCACACCAAAGTCGTTCTGGTTGAATTTGTTGATTCTAATTCTACACTGATTTTCGATCTCCGGGAACATCTTGACAAGCAACCCTGGGAAAGTGGTACCAAAGAAGGCTCCATCTATGTTCAAGTATCTTGAACTTGAAGGAATGTAAATATCGTTACAACAAGGACAGTACAACCTTACAGTTTCTTGGCCAGCCATATCTGTCGAGCCGACGGGGATCAAATGCATACCGTCACAGAAGTAGCGAGGACAAGAGCCAAATTCGTTACGTTCGAATTTAGAAGCCATGGCCGTCAAACCTGGTTTCGATATGATATAACGAGCATGGATCAATCCGTACAAGAGTTCAGCCGAACGGGCAAGTAGGGCCTTATTGGGCAACTCCGTCTTGGCCTTATTATTACTTGTATTGCTGGCACCCGTGTTGTTACCGGGATTGTTATTGGTGGCAGTAGAAGTGCTGTTGTTGGTATTGTTATTACTATTGGTATTGCTATTATTACTGTGACTACCGTTGAGGATGGCTTTTTCGTCCGGGTGGTCTTCGGCTGTTTCTACTTGGTAATCCAAAATCGTATATAATGCTTCTCTATAGTAAGGAACTTGCAGTGACAAGCCAGTCAAGTTAAAGTCGTCTTCGATGAACTCTTGGGCTACAGGCACAAAGTAGTCATGGCCAAACAATTCACAGAACTGCTGGATCCAAGGTATGTAGTCGTCTTCAGGATCCGAAGGCATTATGAATGAATAGAAGGATTAAAAGCTTGTGTAATTGAAGAAAAGTCGAGAAATTTGACGAATGGTGTACTGATGGAATCGTGAATTCAATTTACTTGAAATTTAAATAAATAAATTGATAGATCGTGCAATGATTCGTGGAGATGTGAAGTCACGGACAAAATTTGCAGCAGTTGGATGTAGCGACGGAAGGCGGCAGTGGCAACAGAGTTAGGGCTGGATTCTGAGTGTGAATGAACAAGAGGTCGTTACAGACAGAGAGATGTGTATTGTAAGGAAAAATTTGTGATTTTCCAGTCTCAGGAGTGTGGATAGACAAGATCAAATAGTGAGGAAAGATAAAGAGTGGGCGTGAGAGTGAGAGTCAGAGTGAGAATGAAGGGACCATACAGTGAGACAGAAAATACACGGATCCAGCATGTCCCGCTATTTCCATTTAGTGATAAGAACTACAATTTATTACAGAACAAAAGCACTTTCGTTTTCGACATCACTTTGAGGAGGACTCTACAAGCGCCAGTGAAGATTGTTCTGCGAAAATTAGCGAGAGTAATATTAGTGACTGTACCAAAACTTCTCACTATTTCTTCTTCTACAGTGCCGAGATTCGCTGTTAATTACGCCAGAGGTCATCTTCAGCGAGAAATACTAATTTTGCAACTCTCGTCCAGCATTTCTTTAACTAGAGTTCTTCTCCACAAATCAGTCAGTCCAGTGACATACTCCAAATATATATATTGGATACAGCCTATTCTATAACACTGTCTGGAACATAGCACCTATTTGGCAATCTGAGTTAACTGAATTTGAACCAGTATCCCAATAGTCATATTTGATTGTGTACAACCAGATTTCCTCCCGTCATTGTCTTTTCAGGAAGTGACTTTAAGGAATCGAAATTCCTTGTGTATAAGCCAGTCAGTCTCAAGTAAACAAATTACTTTGACTTTTGTTCTGTAATCTCACCACTAACAAATTTTCAATGGGTGTTCTCGCTGCTCTTGATCTTCATCCATACACCCTTGTGGTGTCGCTGTTTACAGTGCTCTTGATACAGCAGTTGGTCGGTTTAATAGGCAAGTCAACTATCCAAGAGTTTGCCTGGTTGTTCTATCTTCGTATTGGAGGCAAATTGGGAATCTCGAACTCATTTGTAGCCCACACCAAGAAACAGGAAGAACTCAACAAGCTCAATAGAGAAAAGAGATCAATTAGTGCTCAGGATGAATACGCCAAATGGACCAAGTTGAACCGTCAAGCTGAGAAACTAACTGCCGAAGTCAAGTCGTTGACCGATGACATTGCCAAAGATAAGAGTAAGATCAATTCTTTGGTAGGTGTTGTTCTCTTATTTGTAACTACTCTACCATTGTGGGTATTCCGTCTTTGGTTTAGAAAATCGGTATTGTTCTATCTCCCTACTGGTGTATTCCCATACTACGTAGAAAGAATCTTTGCAATACCCTTCTTTGCCTCGGGATCTGTTGGGTTAACGGTGTGGATGTTTGCAGTGAATAACGTCATTTCTTCTGTATTGTTCTTAATTATTTTTCCTTTCAAACCTAGTGTACCTATTCCAATTAGGCAGACAAAGGTAGAAGAAGTACCGGGATCTGCTGAAAGCAAGGAATCCAGCCCTGAAGTCATCGACATCGCTGATGCTAACTAGTGATGAATCTACAAAACGTAAAAGACTGCAGTTTATAGTAATTAATAGAATGGTCTACTTTTCATTGCATGGTCTTTTCTTATTCCTGTAAAACGTAAACTAGTAACTATTAGCTATACGCTAACTAACACCATTCGTTTCAAGAACTTCCTGAAATCGACTTATCATTGTATCATATAATTCATCAACACCATCCCCATCTTTAGAAAAATCGTAACTATTAATCTTGAGCTTCCTGACATCGTCTGTAAACTTGGCAAGTGACTTACAAATCAACTGATCTACCAATTTCTTATTTTCAGTGGTGGTATCATCCAATCGATAATCGTCATCAACTGCGAGAAAATACCACGAATCAACTATTTTGGTCCAACAACCAAGAGAGATGGAGTATGAAAAGATATCTCCTGTGGAATCAGTGATTAGATAGGGTGACCCATCTTCTGGATTTATGTCGATTACACGAACATTAGGCATCACCAACGACAATGGTTTCTTCGAGCCGCCAAGAATGTTTGCTGAACCATTAGCACTGCCATTGACTCCGATGATCGGTGCAGTTTTGGCAATAGCAGGAACTTCTACTGTGTTTAGTACCGAAGAGATCGAGACTCCTCGAATGACACATTTCATAGTTCCTTGTGAACTTGAGAGCTTCCAAGTATATATAAGACCGCGATTGGTTAAAACCATCAAGTTTTCGCCTCTGCTTATTAACGTTATAACGTTCTCTCCCAATGAAAAACTGGGACTATGGTAAGTCCCAGACTCAGCACGTACTATCTGAATCGTTCCTTCAAACGAAACAAAGACAATAAACTTGAGCTGGTCATGCAATACTAAGGGCAATACGTGCTGAATTCTAAAAGGAAAAAAAAGTGTATACTTTCTCAACTTGTTGGAAGTGTTATCCGAAACTAATACTCTTGTAGGGTCATCAAAGTCAATACTATCATCATATTCTAAGTCATCATCAGAAGCCCGCCATCTCTGTCCATTTCTGATTTCGATAGTGGTCAAGACAGTTTTGGCTTCTTTATCTCCATTTTCTTCAAGAACACGGTTTACTTCGTGACTGTGACTTACGGATCGCAATACAACTGAAAATAGAAGCTCTTCCTCAATATCTAAAAGAGTACTACTAGAAAACTCAGCTGGCATCTCCTTTGCATTGTTGGAAATGTTATTGATGATAGTCTGAACTTCATGTTTGATCAATGATTGGTTGTTGAAAAGAGTTTCAGGAAGCTGAGTGACAAACTTGAAACAGCTGGGATATCTCACCTCCATCACCATACGTTTGATTTTATTTCTCTGCCTCTTCAAGGTAGCTTCTGAAATATTGGCCAGACTGGCTGTATTGCCAGTGTTTTCGTCAATGCCCATATCTTCATTGTCATTGTCCTGACCTTCATTTTGGTCATTGGTGATATTCTGGTTGTTAACATTCTTTATCTTAAATCCATGTACAGAAGTCAGAACTCCTAACCTTGGCAAGAAGTATGCTGACTGTGACATCTTGGAATTGAGTTGTATCTTCTTGGAAGTAGAATTCATCTTAGAAGTAGAACTGAAGGTGGATGCTTTTGTAGACGATGCCGACACTAATGTTGGTGCCACTTTTTTCTTACCATTCTTCATGATAACCACGTTCTGGGTCAATCTATTTACTGTTATAGACTTATCGTTCTTTTCAGATGGTCCACTTTTTGTAGATAATTCAACGAGCGTTGGAGACGAACTGACAACTGGTTCAGCCTCGGTTTTATTTGAAACAGGCTTGCTTTCCAACAAAAGTGAAGGCTTAAGCAACAACTTGCTCTCATTTCTCAACTTCGACTCCGAACGATATTCCAACTGCAATTGCTCTACACTTTCAGGGAAAATTGCTGACTCTCGATCAGCTCCATATCTATGAAGCTGAGCATCGATAATTTCTTCGTTTACAACCCTACCAAGCTCGTTCTTGTCAAAGGAAACACACGTAATGGATCCATCTAGACAACTGAGATAGAGGGCCTGGCCATCAGGAGTCCAGCTGATATCCGTTATAGAGCTGTTGACTATGTTTTCTGCAACAACAAGCGGTCTACTTGTAGCGGTGGACCATATGGCTAAAGTTTGGTCCTGACCACCAGTTGCAAGAATCGTTGAAAACTGAGGATCACTTGTACTTTTCTTGGTAGTTTCAGAAATGTCAAACAATCTTGGAGAAAAAGAACACACCTCACATGGAGCTTCGTGGCCAATCAAGGAAATGTCAGTGGCCCAATTACCTCTGCGGATTATGGCAATAGAAGGAACAGGACCATTGGTCGCATTAGGTACAGCAATGTGTTGCCCATCCGGAGACCAACTCATTCTACGGAAATATGAGGTTAACGGCGACTTCTTAAACGGGTCCATCACAATGTGTTCCATCTGAAATTCGTAGTTGTTGTACTCGTTTAGCTTCTTGTAGTATCTGAAAATTCGTACTGTTCTATCATCAGAAGCCGTAGCAAAGAATTTATTGGCGGGATCGAAAACTACACCCTTGACCATCGACTGGTGAATATCGTATCGTTTAATACGTTCGAAAGTAAGCCCATTCCATATGATAATCAGTCTATCCAATCCTACAGTAACCAACAATCCACCATCAGGCGACCAGCAGATATCTTGAATATCATTATCATGAGCCACCAATCTCTTTCGCACAGTCCAATGCTCCAAATCTGCAACCAATTCTCCAAATTGCTTGGGTCGATTCGATTGCTCCTCATCTTTCTCCCAGATCAAACAAATCTTGTCATCCGAACCGGAAGCGAGAAATCGACCATCTGGTGAGAACTTCACACTGGTTACAACGCCATTGTGTCTACTCATGGAGCACATGGGTCGTCTCAAGGATTCTTCCGGTAAATCTTTATCTGCAAGTCTTGGACTCGGCACAGGTGTTGGTTCTAATTTTCTCTTCTTATTTGAATATTCTGGTTTACTGGAAGCTACACCTGAATCTGAACACAATTTCAAAAAGGGGTTGATGGTGCTAGTATCCCAGATTTTCACATTACCGTCAAGCCCTCCAGAGGCTAGACGTGTTCCATCAGCATTGATACTGACAGCATAACATTCTATGTTCTTGTTCTCAGCTGGTATTGTTAGTACCGAAACATGGATATTTCACTCACAAAATGCACAGCTAGCAATAATTATAGTCTCTAAAGAAACAAATTGAAACATACTCTTGTGTCCAAACCACGGTAGCTTGAGTATACGCATGGCTCGTGAATATAGAAGAACAGGATAAGTATATTGGTGCCTAATTAACAGTACTGTTCTTATACTCAATTATTATTCAACTGACTTGTAAATACAATTTTTTTGCGGTGCGACTCCACTAAACAGAACGATATAAGCTTCCAGTTTTGTAGCAAATACAGATATATCGCGACAATATTGCGTTTAAATAGAGAATCTAAAGATGACTTGTTAGTCGGCACTTGCTCAAATAAGAAGACGACTGTTGTTACACTCTTTCTATCTCTTTATTATACTTTTATCATATCTATGTCTATTTAATATACCTACTCAAGGTCATATTCAATCTTAAGAGCCTTACCAAACTTTTTCAATCCAAATTGCAATTCATCCAATGGCACAGCAGCGTAGGTACCTCTGAAGAAGATATGAGTCTTGTGCGATGGGTTTTCAGCCAATGGCTTTTGGGGAGGGTTGGATTCTCCTTCGGACTTGAACCAGGAGCCTGGAATCATCAAGGTGCCCTGCTTGATAGACTGTTCGTAGATAGCGGTTTCAACCTTCAATGGATCTCTTTCGTATTCAGTATCAAACTTAGGATGCTTACTGGCATCAATTGTTACGGTGAAGAACATACCTGCCACTGGTGGTACGTAGGAAATGATTTCCTTAGGGAAGTACTCAGCTACAGCATCGATGGCTACATCTCTCTTGTGGGTGTATTCAGCTCTTAAGCCAATCAACCAGTCCAAGTATCCACTTTGGCCCCATCTTTGCAATAAACCATTGACCAAAGACTGGGTAAAACCAGAAGGACATTGGATAGACACTTCGTGCAACCTCACGTATCTTTCCAAAAGCGCAGATTGGCCAATAATCCAGCCGAATCTCAAACCTGGGGCCAATACCTTGGAGAACGAGTCCAATCTGATAACCCTACCTTCAACATCAAGGGAAAGGAAAGAAGGAACCAACGCAGAAATGAATTCTTCATGGTCATGGACGTGTTTTCCACCTCTAGAAGACTTATCTGAAGTGTAAGTTTCCATTTGCAAAAAGTAGTAAGGCTCGTCTTCAATGATGATGAAATCGTGCTTGACAGCCAAATCGTAGATGGCTTTTCTTCTTTCAGAACTCAAACACGAACCAGTAGGATTTTGCCCGGTACAGATGGTATACAATAACTTTGGCTTAGGCCCAACCCATTGGTCCAACAACTGCGATAAGGCCTCCGGGATGAGACCGTATTCGTCCATTTGTACTGGAATGGTGTTGATACCTTGAGCATGAGCAGTTTCCAAGGCAGAAGAGAACGAGTATTCTTCAACCAAGATGGAATCACCTCTGGTAACAAACGTTCTCAAGGTTGATTCCCACGATTCAGTGTTACCGACCGAGGCTACAGCATCCCAATCTTCGTATGGAACCTTGTGAATCAAATCGGTGTGCTCCTTAAGGAATTTCATGATTTCTGGTGCACCTTCCGTATAACCATACTGCAAAGATCTGGCCAATTCGACGTCATTGTTTTCTGGCTTGTTCTCGACGGCTCTCTTGTAGATTTCGACAACGGTCTTGTTTTCGTCTGTGATTTTTGCACCGATTCCGTTGGGAAACGAAGGAGTAGGTACTTCAGCAGTGATTTTTTCAAATGGGAAGTAATCGGCCAATGGGAGTCCTCCACCCAAAAAGGTCATGCCAGGCTCCTTGAAGTACTTGAAGGCTGACTTCAAAGGGGAGTTCTTTCTCGAAATGGCTTCTTCCGACAAAAAATGAGTCAAGTCCTTTGCATAAGGCTTCGACATAGTGAACAATTAAGCGAGTATGAAATTTGGAATCGAGAGGTGAGGGATTCGGAGTACAACTAACAGATCGAGACAACAACCAACCTGTATATTCTGAACGTAAAGTCAGAATAAATCAAAGAAAGAAAGGGAAAGAAAAAGAAGAGCAAATGAACAAAAGCTATACCTTTTACAGATCCTCCACAATTTTGAAGCTCAAAATTGTCCATATACGCCGGAACTGATGCGCCTATTCTTCCCGAAAACGGACGCGACACAAGATGAGTAATCGTACGGCGATAAGAAGAGCCTGAAAACTCCTAACCAGACAGTTGCAAACTGCAAGTGGGGCATAACACTTCTAGTCACGGAGCAAGCATGTTGAAGTGAAAATTTGCGCTATATGGAGACAATCGCGGAATATTTGTAGAGAATTCCGAGGTCCATAAAGCAATCGGAATTACTTACAGAGAACTTTGACATTTTATATAGAGAAAACTTCCAAGGAATAATAAGCAAAAAGCACTCACAGCGTATGAAGAGTGGAAATAGAAGAGTCCCATAACGTGCGAAAGAGTTCACCATTGTTAAGTAGTTTGCAATAAATTCAGAGAAGTTTCGTTTTCAACTGTCAACGACCATTTCAACAATGGAGCATCGGCTGCAGAAGAATATATTGATCCTAAACCTTGTAGGTTTTATTGTCCCCCAATAATATAAACATATCTTGATAAAATGGTGACATTCTTGATGATGTTGACTTTACGAACTTCTTCACCTTCTATTGGCAGGTCAATAAATAGAGTAAGTAAAAGTAGGGGTTGACAATCGGCGTTGTTCTCTGTAACAGGCGGAAAAGTAGACAAGACCATGATAGACCAAACAGTGCTAAATCCAAATACTGCTCTATCGAATTTAGTCAATCAATTCTCGATTGAGAAACAAAAGCAGTAATGAAATTTCATATGAACAGTACATTCATCAGGGTAATTACAATCGAGGCGAGATTAATGAATGGTAATGGAAACAACACATAAACAAAGTATTAGCCCTCAAGCCTGACACATCTTATTTAACATGGTGATGAATTACACTTTCTAGCGCCTCCAAATGTAAATGAAACCAAAGTATAGACATAACCCAACCTGAAGCAATAAATAGCCGGCCCTGAACATGGCAAATGGTCCGCATTGTCCACAATAGAATTATAGTTTCAACCTTAATTATTCACTATCACCCGGACCTCGAAATAAATGCTAGCTTCTTGCCGAAACTGTAGTGAATTTCACGAGTTGAACGTTATTCATTAGCTAAGCATTTGAAATTGGCAGGCAGGTAATTTATTGAAACGGAAGTAATATAGACTTAATTACGCCCAAAAAGTAAGGGATTCGGTGGCTTGTTCTTCGTTAGTTCTTAGAATCATCATCAACCTTACCCAGGGCAGGTTACCCACAGGCGTTGTTTGTTTACTCTCAACTTCGAGTTGTCAATTTTTGGGTCGAATCTCACAGGATTTTGTTTCAAAACCAGGAATTGGTATATTCATGCGTTCTAGGCGCATTCACAAGTTTTAGGGCGAGTCTACGCCGAAACCCTAATCGCGCTAGAGAACTCGACTAACAAGAATGAATGCACCCCTGGTACGTTTATGTCTAATTTCTTGTACTCGAAATAGGATTCGTAGACTTTTGCTGTTTATTTCTAGCAACTTTCGGCAAGAGGTCCATCCTTCGACAATCTACTGTGTAAAAAGTATAAGATCGAAAAATGTAAAGCCGCATATTGAACTTACATATTCTATAAAATTTTATTCCGTTTCAGAATTTGAAATATGGACAAAAAGTTGAATGTCATTTTGTCTTATGAACTCCAATAACGACAAGACACCCTAATCAAATATATTGCCTGGACCTTGAAGCTCGAACTTTGTAGGGCGTGCTTGCAGTTTGTCCCTATAACCTACATGCTTAATATCGCCTAGTCAATTTTAGCTAGCAGGCTAAAAAATAACATTTTAGACCCTTCGAGAAGTAATGAAGGACAATTCTACAATGATTGATACTATTTTGATCTAATAAGACGAGCTAAAAGAAAGGTTCCATGATGATGAGTCGCTGTATTCCACCTGTCAACATTGCGGAACTATGCTCTGATTGCTTTATGACTAGTCTATTGTATTCTTCATATTTCTTATGGTAGTCGCCTAACATATTTGGAAAACACGACACTTTTGAAGTCAGGAATTATGTAAACAAATTCCCCTAGCATAGTTTCCAGAAAACTCGAGAAGTATCGCCTAAACTCACAAGGCTCTTAGGGGCGTTTCAGAAGCAGGAGCTCAGCATGAGGACACATGGACTTGTCACCTTTTGGTCATCATCTACTTTTTCTGATCGAGTCTAACTGCTATCTCCTTTAAACAGGCATCTTGGTGCGTCATCTTTCACTTACATACATCTGAGAATAGAGAAGACTGTCCATAAGCCAATGAGAGCAGACGTACCGCCCAAAAATTGTTTAACACCTAAACTGCTTCGTAAGCTTGACCCCTGCAAGTCTTGGTGTTCTGGTTCACCTGATTATCAAAAAGTCATACAACTGACCAGGAAAATAGTGTTGTATAGAGCTAAGAAATGTTCTTCATGCACTATCCCAGCCTTCTTAGACCGTGAATATTTTTATGCTTACGACGAACATTAAGGTTGAGCGGTCCAATTTGTAAGCTGACTATCGAATTTGTCGATCCCCTGTTTGTTTTTGGAATAACGAAGAGGTGCAAATTCCAGGGACCAAGATTGAAGGTTGGCGATCTCCTCATGTATTTGCGATTTCAAAAGGCTGACAATGCCAACAACTTCCAAGAGAATCCCGAAGATGACTAGTTTCGAATACATGCGTACCTTCTAATATCGAAGACATCTTCATTCATACTCTTTAGGTTGAAGGGCGGGACTATATCAGTGTTTCTTTGAAAGCAGACTTTGACCAGAACTTCGAACCCTTTTGACTTCCATCAAACTCCAGAAGAAAAATAAAAAAATGAGTGCCTTAAGTCTCCCTAAAAATGTGCTGCATGAGAAGGAAAAGAAGTTGCAAAAATAAAAAATAATTCGATAAAATAGCACAAAATGGCAATTGCGAAAAATTCTGTACATTTGTGGTGTAATGAAATTGATAGCTATATTCTCTAAACATTCCCCAGCACATACCGGGTCCAAAGATCTCCAATCTCATAATATGATACCAATTATAATTTCACCTTACAATCCAGCCATGCAAGTCCTCACCTTCAGCCTTCAATTATTTGCCATTTGACCTTTACAAGATTCCCAGTATATTCCGCCACGTCTGGAGAGATATATTTTCTATAATTTGGGACATTGCAGATAGTGGTCTTTCATCTACTTCGAGGATCTACTTGTACGTTGGAATGTAAATTGATGCGAACTTGTACGTCAGCTATATGCATATATGCTTTTTTGAAGACTAGATTTGCCTCAGCTAGGGCTTTAGACAGAAACCAAAATGTCATAATTATGACGAGAGAGTTGGATATTCTATTCCTGACGATATTCCAGCAGTTATATATCAAGGATATTATGCCCTCTAATTTCCATAAGTTTGACAGGACTTTATCACTAAGATCTCCAACTATAGTCATTCGTTTTTAACATGTTTCTTCACAGAAGCATAATACCTGCATTATGGTTTGCAACAGCATGGGCGGCCTCTGTCTCCACTGGCTCCAGTTTGGAGGAAACAACAGTAACACCAATAGAAGACACAACCAGTTATACACCAATTGCAGTCCCAAGTTCGACTGTAGTTGCCGACCCTGCGGTGATAATCACGTCCACTTGGACTGGCACCCAGACCACTACAGCAACAGTTCTTCAAACTGACGGTGATACAACTACAGTTATTGTCATCGTTCCAACATCTTCCATTGAGGATGTTTCGGATTCATCCGAAATCAATTCAAGTAGTGAAATAGAGTCTTCTACCAGTACTTGGATTTCTAGTGCTGAAGTATCAACTATCAGTATCACTTCAACCTGGACTGGAACTGAAACCACAACCACAACTACAACTGTAGTTGATAGTGCAACCACAACTGTGATTGTTATTATCGTCCCATCGACATCGAGTCAAGGTAGTTCTTCTAGTGAAATAACATCCGGTTGCTTGACTAGTTCATCCTCAGTGGGTATTTCCAGTATCGAAGTTCCGGTTGTTACTATCACGTCCACCTGGACTGGCACTGATACTACAACTACAACTGTAACAGATATCGAAGGAACTACTACCACCGTGATCGTTATTATCCCAACTTGCACAAGTGAAGTAAGTTCTTCGACTTACCTCAATACCACTAGCAGTGAAGAGTCGCAGTCCAGCACTTTGGTCTCAAGTCCCACAAATGTCGACACCACCAGTGACATTCCAACTTCGAGCAGTTTGACCTCTAGTTCCTCTAGTTCCACGCATGGGAACTCTACCAGCGAAGTGCCAACTTCGAGCAGTTTGATCTCTAGTTCCACGTATGTGAATATCACGGTTCCGGTTGTTACTATCACGTCAACTTGGACTGGCACTGATACTACAACTACAACTGTAACAGATATCGAAGGAACTACTACCACCGTGATCGTTATTATCCCAACTTGCACAAGTGAAGTAAGTTCTTCGACTTACCTCAATACCACTAGCAGTGAAGAGTCGCAGTCCAGCACTTTGGTCTCAAGTCCCACAAATGTCGACACCACCAGTGACATTCCAACTTCGAGCAGTTTGACCTCTAGTTCCTCTAGTTCCACGCATGGGAACTCTACCAGCGAAGTGCCAACTTCGAGCAGTTTGATCTCTAGCTCCACGTATGTGAACACCACAGTTCCGGTTGTTACTACCACGTCGACTTGGACCGGCACTGAAACGACAACTACAACTGTAACAGATATCGAAGGCACTACTACCACCGTGATAGTTATCGTCCCAACTACTTCCAGCACCACATCTTATCTGACTTCGTTGGAACCAGCGTCTAGTTCTTGGATCCCTAGTTCTTCATTTGTGAATACAACTAGTTCGGAACCATCAAGTACCAGCCATTCTAGTGCATCTTCAGTGGACTCTGCCAGCAGTACGGAGATATCAAGTTCTTCACTTTCAAGCTCAATATTCGTCAACTCTACTACTGCTACTACTATCAGCAGCACTGAAGTATCACTTACTACGATAACTTCCACATGGACTGGTACTGAGACAACAACTACAACTACAACCGCAGTCAAAACTGATGGTACTACTACCACCGTGATCGTTATTATCCCAACTACTTCCAGTACCACATCTTATCTGGCTTCGTTGGAACCAGCGTCAAGTGTTGTCCCACCAGCTTCTGGGGAAACAAGCTCAACTGAATCATCTGCTTCTACATCATCTGAAGAGAGAAGCTCAATTGAGTCTACTGCTGCATCTTCAGAAGAAACAAGCTATACAGAGTGTCCAACATGTACTCCATCGAGTTCCTTCAAGGTTACTAGCAGCGAAGCAACCAATTCTCAATCTGAACCTGTGACAATCACTACATCTTCGTGGACTGGTACTGAAACAGATACTCTAATTACCATCACCGAATCAGATGTTACTACTGTCATAGTTGTTACTTGCCCTGAATCAGAGATCACACCAACTAGTAAGGAAACCACAGTTGTTCCTACTCCTACAACGGTAATCAGCACTGCTTCAAGTGGAGAGCCTATCACAGTTATAGTTCGTCCTACGACTATGATCTCCACTGTCTCCAGTAGAGAACCTGCCACAGTTGTTGTTCCTCCAAGTACTATTCTCTTTACATCTGAAGGAGTGATTACCACCTTAATCCTTCCTTCTTCTACAACCGTCACAACTGCCGAAATCGAAACGCCAGTCACGGTTGTTGTCGCACCAACTACCATTGCGACAACTGAAAGTGGTGATTCTCCATTCACTGTTGTTGTTACTCCAGAGGTTCCTGCTCCAAATACCATTGTCACTACTGATGAAGGTGCAAACCCAATTACCGTAACTGAGCAACCTACAGCCCCACTTCCTCAACCAACTACTTTGACCACCTCATACCATGTTCCAGAGGCTTCCGCACTGGAAGAACCAGCTTCTCCAGAGACATCTCAGGCAAAACCTGACACGCCATATGAAGAAGAACTGGGAACCACGACCATTGGTACAACCATTACCATTACTTCTCTCTACACGGGCACCACTGAATCACAAGGTATACCAGTTGGTGAATCATCATCTTCTCCATTGATCCCCGTAGTAACATTTACTCCTGAAGGCGCTGCAGCCAACTTGAACAGCAAGAAGTCTGTCATCTCTGCCGTTATAATAATCTTGGTTGCTGTCTTTATACATTAAGGCTGTGATCTAAACTAGTCTCTTTTTCATTTCTTCGTCATGTATCCGCGATCAGACCTAAAATCACTACCCCATTTCTTATATTGGCCACCGGTGCCGATTGAAAGGCTTTGCATATTATACACATAGGTGGTTCCACTTCTTAGACTTCTTACAGATTCGTCATATTCACAGGTTACACTACAGGAATGTGTGCACTTTAATCTCATTACTTAGGTTGTTTAGTTAATGCATGCAATAAATAGACCACACGTAGGTATACGAGCAATACATTAGAAAAATACGGAAGCATTAAGACTAATTGGTACTTTCGAAGCTTATAACTTAACCTTGAAAATCTCAGGATTCCAACTGCCTATCCTGCGGCGCGCTACCACGTATTTTTACAAGATTCTATCTTCTATGCCCAGATTATCCTACGCGCTTCAAATGGCTGTTAAAGATTTTGGGACAGAATATATTCACGTCCTATTTCTTGAGCCTGATGTTATATTCCTTGTCCTTTTCTAGGTATAAATGACGATCGTGAAACAACGCTTCTTTAAGCAAGCGCCAGTGAAGAAAGAGCTGCAAAATTCCAATTCATTTCCCAGTGTGTCTTCGAATGAAGGATCGCTCTTTGTTCAAGACGAAGACCTAGAAGACGTTACTGAAGCGAGTGCCACTAGTATAGCCCAATCCAGTACAAGCAGAAATACAATCCAGGATGATCTTGTAACTTCAGATAAAATGTCCGATGAGACTTTGGCTCGAGGTCTCTTAGAGAGCCAGCTATCGGCCACCGTGGGCTACATTGCACCTCATATAGTGAACTATCTATATTCAAAGTATCACACGGAAGCTAATTTCGTACGGCTAGCCATTAATGAATACTTAAATGGCATAAATCCGGAAGATCTCAATAAACAGATCCAAACCGAACAAGAAGAACGAGAGCAAAAATTGAAGAAGAGACCTTTGGAAGAACAAGACGTTGCATCTCAACTAGAATTGCTCTATGGAAGAATGCTGGCGGAATCCAGCAGTATCAACATGGAAAGGATCAGACTGAAGTGGAAACGGTTTATAGGTTCTGTTGACGTTCAGGCGTGGGCTACTAGGCCAACCATGCAACCATTACAGTACTCTGATAGACTTATTATCAAGCGTTTGATACCGAGAAAATCTACCATTAATAATAGTTCCATTATTAGACTTTGCACAGTACCAAAGAATACTATGGATACAGGCAGAGAAATTGGAAGAATCCCGGAAGATTTGACCCGGATCTTTGCGCCATTAATAGATCTTGATATTGCATTTTTGGAAGCTACAGTGTTAGAAACAACAAAACGAAGACTTTCTACAGGCGACTCTTTCATTATACAAATTGACATTTATTTGCAAAACACAGCTTTCGAGGTAAAACCGTTTGATGACGACGTTGCACAGGACCTGAAACGTCAACGAACGCAGACTATCAAGTTCAATTTCAATTTCGCAACCGAATCAGAAGGCGAAGCTACCCTTCGTTTGCGTCAATTTGCATTATCTAAATTATTTGAAAGACTAGAAATAAAACCAACAAGAACGTTGGACGGAAATACAACTTCAGCTGATGTGGAAGACGCTTCATTAGAAATTTCAACCCAAAATCCAGAAGATGAAGCCATTGTCCTTGACTCCGATAATGAGATAGATATGGATGCCGAACAAGTGAAGCCTATTGATTCCGTAAATTTGGATCAGTTAAAGGAATTTTATCAAGCTAATAACCAGTCCAAGTTGCTTAATAGCTTACCTGAGACCACCACTCCACCAAAGGAAAACTTCGGCTTAGATTTAAGAACATATCAAAAACATGGCTTATCATGGATGCTAACCAGAGAAAAGGAGCATGATTTGCTAGAGAAAATCGCAGCAGCAAATGGTGATACCGCGTTCTCAACCCAATCTCGAACCACTGTGAGAGAAAGCTCAGAAGGTATTTTAAATCCTTTATGGAGAAGATACAAGTGGCCCAAGAATTTATCATTTGAGGCACAAAAGAAAACTCAAGAGACAGAAGATAATATGGAAAGATATTTTTATGCCAATATGTACAATGGCGAAATGTCACAGGAGAAGCCAATTATTAAGTCTAGTCTTAAAGGAGGCATCCTTGCAGACGAAATGGGGTTAGGGAAAACAATTTCAGCTCTCGCCTTAATTAATTCTGTACCTTATAGCGCAACTGACGAGGCAAGGATATCCACTAAGCCATACGCTTCTAAGACTACTTTGGTAGTGGTTCCAATGTCGTTACTTAACCAATGGAAGAGCGAATTTGACAAAACAAATAATAATCCCAATCATTTCTGTCACATATACTATGGTGGCCAGACTAGTTCCCTCTCATATCTTCTAGTAAACAATAAGACAAAAGATGTGCCAGTAGTTATGCTAACAACGTACGGCACTATTCTTAATGAGTATACTAGATTAGCAAAACTGAGAGACTCCAATGGGAACTTGTCCCCCGTTGGTTTATATTCTGTTGACTATTTTAGAATAATACTTGACGAGGGCCATAACATTCGTAACAGATCTACGAAGACAGCAAAAGCTGTCTATGAATTGGCACTGAGTAGGCGCTGGATTTTAACTGGTACGCCAATTATAAACAGATTGGATGATTTATACTCCTTAGTCAGGTTTCTTGATTTAGAGCCATGGAGTAACTTTTCGTACTGGAAAACATTCGTAACGTTGCCATTTGAACAAAAGAAAGTCAGCAAAGCATTAGACGTAATTAAATCTATTTTAGAGCCAATCTTTTTAAGAAGAACAAAAAATATGAAACTGAAAAGTGGAAAGCCTTTGGTCGAACTCCCTGCAAAGCAGGTAATTATAGAAGAAATTAAGTTTAATGATAAGGAGGAAAAGTTATACAATTGGTTAAAGGCAAGGGCGAGCAGCACTTTCAGAGAAGGCTTGAAAAGTGGTCAGATTTTGAAGCAGTACTCTCAAATCTTAACTCATATTTTAAGATTGAGACAAGCCTGCTGCCATAGGGATCTTTTGGGCAGTGAAAATGACATGGAAGAAGATGCCACTGAAGTACTGAAAGATGAAGAGACGGATTCTTTTTTGAAGGCAATGTTTCAGTCAAAAATCGAAGGATTTGAAAACGAGACAAAAATGAAAGAAGTCATGTATAGTCTATATGAAAAGATTGACCTCAAAGACTCCGAATGCTCAATTTGTACGCAATCACCATTATCCATAGGAGAAATCGCAGTTACTCCATGTGGACACCAGTTTTGTTTCACTTGCCTTTTAGAACACATTGATTTTCAGGAGAATGACAAATCGCGTCTTTGTCCCAATTGTAGGGATCCTATATCCAAATATAGACTTTTCAAATTGAGATCCAGAGCCACGTCGCATAAAGAAATTAATTTCCATAGCACAAAACAGTTGAGAGACCCTTCCAAGGACTATCCATTTCAAATTTACTTGTATGACCCGGATAAGTCTTCGTCAAAGATTCAAGCATTAATCACTCATTTGAGAACTATCAGGGATCTGAATCCTGGTGAAAAAGTAATCGTGTTCTCTCAATTTTCTTCATATCTCGATATTTTAGAGAATGAACTTAAGATTCAAGGTGGCAGAGATTTCGTTATACATAAATTTGATGGTCGGTTACAATTGCTGGAGCGTCAGAAGGTTCTTGACAAGTTTAATGATAATACTGGGCATGACGGGGTAACTATCCTTCTTCTTTCCTTGAAAGCAGGAGGTGTTGGTCTTAATCTCACCACAGCGTCGAGAGCATTTATGATGGATCCATGGTGGTCTCCTAGTGTGGAAGATCAAGCCATTGATAGAATTCATAGAATTGGCCAGAATGAAACTGTCAAGGTTGTTCGTTTCATAATGTCCAATAGCATCGAGACTAAGATGCTCAAAATTCAGGAAAGGAAGAAGCAGATCGGAGAAATTGTGGCAGCTGAAGAAGAGGAAAGGAGAAAGAGAAGAATTGAAGAAATCCAGATCCTTTTCGAAGAGTAGATATTGTGTATACAACCTATCAATGTATAAAATCTCCTTCAATTAGTCATATCAATCTATACACAAAGAGCCCACATTTTGGATCTATGAGCTTTCACAATAACTTATGAGAGTTTCTGATGATCTGGTCAGTTTCTCGTCTCAACCACTTGTAGACGTAGCTATTCTTGTCAAATGTTTCGTGTAACTCGTTCCAGATTGTGTTGTGATAAGCGTTAAGCCATGCCAATTCTTCTTCGTCCAACATGTCCACATTAATTAACTTTCTACAGAAAGGAACTCTAGTGACAGTCTCAAAATCCCAGAATTGTCTACCATTGTATGACAAGCCGCTATCCTTGATATACATCATGTTTTCCAAACGAATACCGTACTCACCATCTTCATAGTAACCAGGTTCGTTAGAGATCAACTGACCTGGCTTCAAGGCATGTGCAGCAGCGTTGGGTCTAGGACCAATACCTATTGGTCCTTCGTGGACGTTCAAATATGCGCCAACTCCGTGAGAAGTTCCATGGCCGTAGTCCAAACCAAACTTCCAGAGATATTGTCTTGCGATGGAGTCGATCAAGTTACCGGTGGTGTTTTCTGGAAATTTTAAAGTTGATAGCGCAATATTACCTTTTAATACCAAAGTATAACGCTTGACTTCTTCATAGGTAGGCTTGCCAAAGTGAATTGTACGAGTAGTATCAGTAGTACCCTCAAGAAATTGTGATCCTGAGTCGTTCAAGTAGATCTTCAGTGGATTTATAGTACCACATTGGCCCTTAGTAGGCTTATAGTGAATGACAGCACCATTAGCACCAGTGGCACTAATGGTAGCGAAAGAAAGGCCGACAAAGTTTTCTTCCTGGCTCCTAAACTCCGTCAACTTATCATCGGCAGCACATTCGTCGATCAACTCTTGCTTATCCACTACCTGCTCTTCCAACCACGCAAAGAACCTTACCAATGCTCTACCATCTTTCAAATGGGCTATCTTTGCGCCCAAAAGTTCTGTTTTATTCTTGACAGACTTCAAGTCTTCAATTGGAGACAAACCTTGAGTGAAAGAACATTTCAAGTTTCTGAGTACTTCCCAGTTGGCATTAGAAGGAATCAAGAACAGTTGGTTAGCAATACTGAAGTCTTTAGAAATTGACGACAATTTGGAATAGAAAGATTCATATGCTTCAACTTGGATATTATTAGCTTCGAGAAGAGCTAATATATCTGCTGTCAATCTAGACTTTTGAATGAATAAGGTGGTGCCGCTATTTTTTGTTATGACCAAGAAACTAAAGAAGACAGGGTTGTATTCGATATCCTGACCTCTCAAGTTCAACAACCAGGCGATTTCATCTAAAGCAGTAACAACCAAACCTCCTATATTTTCTTTGAAAGTTTGCTGCTTGACTCTATTCAACTTGTCAGCAACTTGCTCACCAGTAAATTTGGTATCCAAGATTTTGATGAGCGACAGAGACGATCTTGGAGGTAAAGGTTCAAATTTTTCCCAAATGGAACCAATTAAGTTTTCAGTAACAGCCACGAGTTCGATCTGAATCTTTTTGTTCAGGTTTTTTTCCAAAGCTTTTTCAACAATTCCCGAGATCTTCTGATACAATTTGTAAGAGATAAGTCTGGGATCGACACCAACATTAGCTTTGGAGCCACTGTCCAAAGACAACTGAATGGCCTGTTCTACAGCCCATTCTTCCCAGGTTGGTTGATCCTTAGCACCCTGTTTCAACAAGGTCCAGTTGAAATCTAACTCGTTGTTAGCTTGGTTGAAGTATCTTCCGTCCGTGGAAAGAGCTGCTGATCCTTCAGGAACATCGTTCATACACAATAAGTCGCGAGTAACTACGGCTACACCAGCAGAGCCTCCAAATCCAGAGATGAACGCTCTCTTCTGGTCAAAAGCTGAAACGTATTCAGACTGGTGTTGGTCTTCCGATGGAACAATGTACACTGCTAAGTTGTGTTCCTTCATTTTGTTTCTCAACGCTTCCAAACGTTGCGAGGTGTTAGTTTCCTTGATTTCAGGCAAACACAAGGTAGCAGGATCAATAGTGAAGACAGATCCTTTTCTGGAACCAGCTCTAGAACCACCGAGCCCGGAATTGGTTCTGTTGATGTTGATCTTCTGGGCAAAGAGGGATGATCTTCTATTGGTACGTGACAACAACCCTGGCGAACAGGTACAGTTGTTGCACTGACCCCTAGAGATTCTGGTAGACATAGCGCGAATATAAGATACTATAGTAGATGTTAACAAAGTTAAATCAGCTAAACAGTGAACTAGTTATGATAGTAATGATACTGTCGATGTAGTTGCAAGAATAGCTAATAACGTATAGATATTGTTGTGTGGATATTGAATAGCGATTTTTATATAGATATTGTTGTATAGTGACGTAGTCCTCTTACAATATCTCACTCTTCAACTTTCAGCTGAATAACAGTCTTCTAATAGCTTCTCTTGAATAGACAATTATTATGACAACACTGTGCTCAAATGAGTGTTTTCTGATACGTTCGGAATTATGATTGGATTCTGAACGACTAGCAACTGTTAGCAACGACTTGATATACTTCGCTAGAAAGAATGATATGCCCATTCTTCTCTCCACAGACACTTCGAAATTTTCTGGCTTCACAACCCGTATATGGATGAGGTCACGTGTATTACCGAGCCTTGCCCCATTATGGCACTCAATTTTTATCTGATCACACCATACACCACTGTCAACGGAATCTGTAGGGCTGACACAATGACAATTGCGTATTTTCTGAACACAACTGTACGACGGGTGACTTTGCCTTTGGGTTTGTGAGTTGACCTGTCTGGTTATAATCGTGCCTTACCAAATTGGCTAATGTTTGAAGATCATCACGTGACGGCTTCAACTCACTCCAAAACCGCCTTAAGAAGAATAGTACAAGTGGTTCGTTTCAGTACTAGAATTCGTCTGTATGATACTTCTCTTGCTGAAGACAAGAATTAGACTACTAAATCGACATTTCGATTTTATTTTTTATTGTTGACTTCGTGAACTCATCTCCCTAGCAAACCATCTCCAGATACTGTATACGATTGAATTAAAATATTCCTCTCGGAAATTGGTTTAAATAATTAGATTTGTACGCGTCATGTGAGATGGGGCACGTGATCTATATATGTCTTCTCATTCCAATATGACAGTACAAATAGTATTCTTGAATGCATTGTTTCTCTCCTCAAAAGTGACAATGGCTGATGAATGGAACATAGATCAGGTAGTCGAGGTAAGTGTGTTGATTCCGTTGATGTCCTAATTTCTAATTTTGAAAAAGCATCAAAGAAGAATGTTCTACTAACATTTCAGAATATTGAACTACTCTATTTGACCAACGACTCGGATAGAGTCCGTCAGATACAGCTGTATTTGCTTCCGCTTCAGAAGTCAGCCACGGGGTTTGAACTCGGACAATTGCTTCTACAGCATGTATCGAAAAGCTGCAAATACTTCGGGGCTTTGACCCACACGATCTATATAAATACGCATTTGTCTTCCTACGATGAGACTATAGATACAGATAGAATTGTGCAAGTCAGCAACGCCATTATCGATGATATCATTGCATTGTCCAATAACATAGCAACACGGCAAGATTTCGATAACAACTTGTTTATCATAAGAAAGCTTGTCAGCAATTTGTGCTTGTTGTATTTGAACCATATCGATGTTTATGGTGTAGACCCCATAACGACTCTTTTGGGTAGGAGCCGGGGGGTTGTAGATATTTCAAATTTCAATGTTCAGGAATCTTTCCTTACGTTTTCTGAAATTGAGATCGCATTGTTCTTCATCTGCAATTCCATTTTAATAGAGGATGTATGTAAAAGAGATCCTACCAATTTGCAGAAAATCCATGCATCGATCCATGCATCTGTCTTCCCTAGCGTCAATGCATCTCTATCATACTTCAATTGCCAGGCATTGCCAAATTCAAAGGCTTTAACATTGCTAATTCTAGATTGTATCAACTCCTGGGTCATATACATATCTGTTGCAGAAAATGGTTCAGATCAGAGGTATTCAGATAACGACGATTGCAACGAGCTTGTCACAGCATTGTTGAGCCAATTAAGCATCAGATCTCAAAACGAACAAGAACTTGAAATTGAAATGGAAGTGTTGAATAAAACTTTCACTGTATTAACTGAAATCATGGAGACATATCCTAGAATAGTAGCCAAACACAAGCAGTCTTTAGCAAGTAGTCTTTTTGCCAAAGATGGATTTGGTACCCTTTTCATGGAAAAGATTATATCCTCCAATGAATTGTCGGAAGAATATTCCAGCGAAATAGAAAACTTCGTCAACCTTCTCATTGCGTATTTGAACCTGGCCATCATTTACATCTCTCGTAACTTATATGAGCCAGAAGTATACCAGATTTTGGATGTAATCTTAGGTCTCACGAATTTTAGAGGGAATCCAATCCTGGAAGAAAGAGTGAGCGAACAGTTGCTATCTTTCTGGGAAGAATTTGTCAATGTTTATATTGACGATTCAGATAATCTAGAAACAATGCTTCGAGAAAAGAAGGTATTTGATCAATTTGTAGAAACTCGTAACTCCTTATTACTTTCTGTCGGCGCTATATATTGGCAAAAGATACGATATTTTGTTAATTCTCCGCCCGAGTTTGTACAGTATAGACTCCAGGTCTCGGAGCTCTTCATATTGTTGTATTCGTTGCTAAACACTTCCATATATTCGACTTTGTGTAAAAATGTTCAAGAAAAGCTCATTGAATGTCAGAACTCGTTTTCACGCAACTTACTACTAGACTTGGAAGCATCGCTTTATTTGATATACAAAGTCACTGATGACCTAACCTTTTATGATGATGATTCAACCAAAGCATTGACACCCTTTATCCACGAATTTTTCAGTCACCAATTGGTAGAAACCATTGAAAGGTATTCGACAAGTGATACAGATGAAATTAACATCACGTTGTTGAATTTGCTTTCAGCAATCCCATTTTTCTTCAAGAGTGATTTGGGATTAAAATATTTATCTCCTACATTCAATTTTCTTTTCTCCATCATTCTTAATCCTGAAAAGAAAAGGTTATCGCTTTTCGGTTCCAAGACAGTTCTCAAAATTTGTCAGGACTCAAAAGAGAAGCTTGTGGAGTTTTTGCCTACCTTGGAATTGATCTTGCTCGAAATGATAAAAAATGTTGAAATCGACTTTGTGATTAGAGAAAGAATGGTGAATTCGTTTATTTCGATTACTCAATCATTGAAAGACCCAGTTAGAATGGGAGAAAACATTTTTAAGATTTTGAATCAAATCAATTTGCAAGCAGATATAGTAATAACGAATCCTTTGAGCATCGTTCCTGCTTCAGTCCCCAAAACAGAGAAACAGATTAACGAAAAGATAGAAGAATATGCCGTAAGCTTACTATCTTGTATCAATGAAATCGGAAAAGCAAGTAAATTGCCAGAAGATGTGGAGGATTACTATACAGCGGCACAGTCTGCTCAAATAGACGAATATTGGACACAGGATCCTCTTGGAATTAAATCTTCCATTTTAAACGTAACTGCACTCCTATCATTGAAGTATGAACCATTAGCTCAGCATACCATTGCAACCGAAAAGAGTTGCAAGATTCTAAAGAATGGACTAAACGAACCAATAAATGGTCCTTTTAGGTTTGAATTGCCAGTGATATTCAATTATTTGATTGCCAAAATCAACAAGTGCAATTTGCCATCAATAGCATTCATTTTCAATTTAATTGAAACGATAGTGATCTCCAATGGAGCAAAACTCACGGCTCAGAATATGGATGAGTTGATTGAGAAGTTCTTTGTCGAAAAGAAGCAACTTTTTGAAAGTGAAGTTGATTTGATTACAACTGCAATTAGTATGTTTTCTACCATCTTGGAAAGGTTTCCTTCTTTGTTAGTGGGTTTGCCAGTATTTCAATCGGAGATTCTTGACTTTGCTCTTCGAGGATTAAAATCTCACGAGTCGTTTTTAATTCGAGCAACAGCGAAATTCTGGACCAACTTGATTGTCTTAAAACGAGGAAAAGCGAATGACCAAGAAATAGTACAAAATATTATGATTCATAAACTTTCATTGGGATCAGAAAAATCATTGGGATACTCTTTGGTGGACAATGCTATTGTTTCATTCGTAGACAATCCTAGATCTCACTTAGAATATTTCTACCAGTTATTCAGAAACCTCATAGGAAAATACCCATTGCACTTCAAGAATTGGTTAAGACTGATTCTCATAGAAGTGTTTGTCAATTCTCAAAACCAGAAGTTCCGAAGCAAGTTTACGATTCAATATGTGGATCAATTGGTCAGTAAGTTGATGTTGACAAGAGGTCATAGGCAAGCCAATGATATATTGAAGGAATTCTGGTTAGAGTGCAACAACTTAGTCGATTACAAAACTGTATAACATGTACATAACATTAACTCTTATTTAACAATATAGACACCAATTAAGAGGAAACGGCAAAATACATAACGAATGGTAGAAATACATGGGTAGAAAACAATAAAATCAAACCAATAATGAATCCAATTGCTCGCTCAAATGAATGGCTTCGGCGTTATAGTCGATATCATAAAGGGCGACACACTGGTATCTGACTCTTACCTGATCATTATATGTATCTTGTTTTGCCCTAATTCTGAAAACATGTTCTTGAAAACACTTTTCCTGAATGTAATCTTTGAAAGCGACTGAGTCGTCCTGGAGGGCAATAAGTTCATTTGCATCCTTACCCAAAATCTTAAGAGCCTCTCTCTCAAAGAGGGTAACCCATATTTGATTTGTCTCATCCATAATAGAACAGGTAAGAATATAACGATAAGTTGGTTGCGCGTAGTTCTTGTCACATTTTTCACATCTCCAGGAATTATCATGTTGTTCTACTAACTTCTTGTTACATGCCAGCTTTCTGTTATTGTACTGAACTTCGTTTGTACAAGCAGGATAGCAGAAGTTGGGATCGGTTTTGATGAAAGAGATACTTGCTTTGACAGTGAAATAGTCTGGTTCCTTTTCCGAACGAAGTCCAAGGCTCTCGTCTTGAGCTTGTGCAATTGTCTTACGATCGCCAATCTTTATTTCACTGCCACTGCTTTCTACCTTCAAGTTGTTGAAGTTGGCATTGACGCCTTGGTTATCGTACCAGCCCTTCAACAGATACAGTTCTGGAGTGTTTGGATTAGGCAACATGGAACCAGTCTGAGTCAACGTTAAAGATCTGCCATTAAAATCCTGAACTCTGCAACTCTTGAAAGCGATAATTGAGCCTTCAGGAATACTGAACTCTGTGGCTGTATTATTCCACAAACCAACATCTATAGCAAAACCGGTTTCATCCACAATGGTGACATTTCTTCTGTCGAATTCCTTACCTGTTGATTTGGCCGTTATTTTGTAAGGCTCATTAACAATCTTCAAGGCTCCAAGGACATCGATAATGGCATTTGGATCAAGGTTAGGAATTTGGTTCAATTTGATGAAGTTGAAGTGCATCTTAGGTACGTTGTCTACATCAAAACACTCTTCAATTTTGGTGTCTCTGTCCATTACCAACTCATATGGATGGGATAAAGTGTTGAACTTTTTGTTGGAAGCCTGGACCTTAGCCTTGGAAATGTAGTAGACCTTACCTTCCTCCAACAATTTATGAGCAGATATGGCAACATCCTGGAATGCACTAGCCTTTATTTCGTCTGATTCGTCCAAAAAGTTTACGGAAATCAACTTTCCTTCTCCTTTGGCATTAGTCCACGTTCTAAGATCTCCCTTGTACGACACTCTAGCCTTGATGGTCCAGTTGTTTTGATAAGGAGACAATGTCTCGATTGGCGTGATCTTGCCCTGGAAACCGTTTCGATTAGCTGGCTGGTTTTGGTACTGTTGTGGTTGTTGAAATTGCTGAGGTTTGTTCTGATCACTACCAGGAATTGGGGATTCAGAACGCGTTCCAGCTCCATTGGGGGCACCAGCAGCTTGCTTCTGGGCGATTTGCAAATTATCATCGTCCGGATGTTCGGCATAATAAGTATCAACACTGATATAGTCGTTAGAGTTGCCCTTTTCGCTAGTTGGTGAAACAATGACAGCGTCCTTTACTATGAAAATGTGCTTCTGAGTAGGAAAAGTCGAGAATTCTTTAACTTCAATAATGGAGTAACGAGAAAAGTTGTTATTCTGCAAATAGGTAATACAAGGTTCATCTACAAGACCCTGGGCTACGTATTGTCCGTCGTTGAGGAGAAGTCTGTACTTCTTCACTTCGTCCTTGTAAAGCACAGGCTTGATGTTGGTTACCTGCAAAACAATGGGAGTGTTCACCAGCGCGTGGTTCTTGATGGAGAACACATCTCTCAAGGCTCCACCGGAAAGATTGTAACTCATAGCGGGGAATGTCTGATCAATTTGTATATTTGTAAAAGTTCGGAAGGAAGAAGGTGGATATATAAATTTCCAATGGTTCCACGCGCGCCGCCACTGCTGTTTATGATCTTTTGGAAACGCGTGTAGCGGAAATATGCAGGACTATAATTTACTTGAAGCAATGAAGTGCCGAAACAAGTTTCCTAATGTTTTACATCTTGTGCAGAAGTAGGAATTCTATCACTACCTCTAGCTGAATGTGATTCCTATACGTGTTTTTGAAGTCCTCATAAATTTGCATACATATCACAATCTTCTTATTCTACGACTACGTCTATTTTATTTCGTGTTTATTAGAACTGAATAGGTACATGTCGGAACTTCATAGTGACTCCAAGAGCCAACTGTAATTGGAACAATGTAGTATGGTCTCTTAAGCCTTTGTAGACTCAGGAAGAAAATGTAAAGCAGAAACCAGTAGTTACCACTCTGGTTGTGCTACGTAAGAAAAGATATCAAACAAATCTACTTCTATCACAACTTAGGCTGCACAGGAACAACGTTGAAGAGCTCGTCTCTTTCGTTAATTCTAACGGCTCCGCTCTTTAACAATGCTTTGGTTAAGTCGTCGATCAAGTCATCGCAATTTTCGATACCGATACACAATCTGATCAAATCTTCAGGAAAATCCCTCTCTTCTCTGGTCTTAGCATCAATAGAGGCATGCGACATCTTACAAGGCATTGATATCAAAGAGTTGACACAGCCAAAAGAAACAGCAATACCAAAGATCTCTGTGCTTTCCACTATTCTCTCAGACAATTTAATGTTACCAGTTTCGAAACTCAACACTGCACCATAGCCTCTACACATGGAGTTGTGTAATTCGTGTTGAGGGTGATCCTTTAAGCCAGGGTATCTGACCTTGAAGCCGATGTTCTTCAAGAACTCAGCGACGTTGATACAGTTCTGTTGCTGTCTCTCTACTCTGATAGCCAACGTTCTCAAACCTCTACTCAAAAGCCACGAATCAAACGGAGACAACCCACAACCTGTGGAATTTATCACATTGTACAACTGTTCGGCAAACTTGTCGGACCTCGTAGCGATAACACCAGCCATGATGTCGTGGTGTCCGTTAAGATACTTGGTAGCAGATTCGTACTGAATGTCTACTCCCAAATCTAAAGGTGTCATGAAAATTGGTGACATCATGGTGTTATCGAACACAACAACGACATCAGGATTGACCTTATGAGCATGCTCAGAAATGGAACGAACATCTACAACCTTGATAAGCGGATTAGTAGGCGATTCCAAAAAGATCATCTTGGTAGCGCGGGTGATCTTCGACTTGATGAGCTCAGTGTTAGTAGTATCGTAGTGGAAAGCCTTGACATCGCCCTTGTTGTGAAGATAGGTCAATAAACGGTTTGTACCACCGTACAAGTCATCTCCAGCAATTACTTCGTCGCCTGGCTTCAATAACCTCGTGATAACATCAAGACATCCCATGCCTGAAGTCACGGCAAAAGTATGTTTAGCCCTCATAATACGAGCCAAATGGTTCTGCAAATGAGTTCTGGTGGGATTTCCTGAACGAGTGTAGTCGTATTCGCCCATGTTGGACAAAGAATCCTGCTTGAAAGTTGCAGACTGGTACAAAGGAGCCACTGAGGAATTGTACTGGTCAGCGGATTTGTTGAAGACCAACTCGGTCTCTAACGAATAGGTCTTGACGGGCTTGGATCTTGATTTTTTGGGCGACATGATAGTGTGGGTCTTCAGATGTATAAGCTCTACTATTGCTGGGTATTGCAGCGTTTCTAAAGTACACTCTGGAAGAAGAAACCGAACTGGAAAAGGATGAGTGATAAAATGATAGTGAAAAATTCCCCAGCTTCACAGTGAGTCAATCACTGTGGATGATGCAATCGCAGCAGATAAGCTGTGCATATAGACCAGAAAAAAGTAGTTTAAAACTAGGAATTGCAGAAAAATAGTGAAAAACAATTCAGACTTGGGCATTCTAGTGTATAAAAGAGTACAAGCAAGAGACTATATTGGGTAGAGATCGGTATAAACGGCAGCAAATGAGTCTTTTTGTTTCATTAGACCAAGAAACTGTTGCTGCTATTTCTCTGATTTACAGTTGTCTCCGGTTCCGGTGAAAACTGTAATACACGTAGCGCGAAGAGGTTGGAGTATGGAATCTTGACTATGTAGTAAATAGCTGAAGATCAATAGAAACAGTAAAATCTTAAGTTCAAGTAATAGGGGAGGTACTTTTATAAGACCATTAGTTTACAGAAATTAACAACTTTGGAGTTTTGTACGTAAGACGTTGGCATAGTATGTTTTCACACTACTGATCTATACAATCATAATACAACGCAAAAATGTCAAACAATATGCTTTTATGTACTTACATCTATGTATGATACATCAATGAAGAGCCTATAAGTCGGCTCTGGTGAACTTTCTGAGATCGGTTGGTTCGGCTCCCAACAACACCTTGGCACCACTGTGAGGCTCACAGCTTTCTCTGCCACTGATTGGTCCAATCTTTGGCTCTTTGCCGGCTTGGAACTGCTTCAAGATGTCCACAGTAGCCTCTGGAGTTAAGTCTTCATAGAAATCATCGTTCACTGCTATCATAGGAGCATTGACACAGGCACCCAAACATTCAACTTCTTGCAATGTAAACAAATTGTCTGGAGTAGTCTGGCCAGGCTTCACCTTTAAGTGGTCCTGGATGGCCTTCATGACACCGTCACTGCCACACAACTGACAGGGGGTGGTAGTACACACTTGTATGTTGTATTTGCCCATGGGTTTTCTGTTGTACATGGTGTAGAAAGTAGCCACTTCGTATACTCTCATAGGAGGCATGTCCAACATCTTAGCGACGTAGTTCATTACAGAAATGGAAGTGAATCCTAATTGACGTTGGCCCAAATCTAACAAGGGCATCACAGCACCTTTTTTGTATTGTGGTGGGTATTTGGCGATGATTTCGTCGGCTCTCTTCAAGTTCTCAGAGTTGAACTCAAAAGCTATGTTCTGGTTGTCGAGCTTGGATTCTCTGTGGACAGAAATGATGGCAGAGTATCTCTTGGACATGGCCGAGATGGCGGACTTGTTGACAGTGGTCTTGCTGACGAAACGGCTCAACATGGTGTAGTATGATTAATATGGAAAAATGAAGATGGGAACAAATGTGAAATGTACAAATGTTTATATGCAAAGAGCTACTAGACTCAAATTCTCAACCGCAATTGACAGGCACAACACAAGACGAATGCGTTTGTACTCTATATGAACTATAAGATACAGACAGCCAGTCTTTTTATTGTAATTAGCAAAAACTAGAAGCTATTTGATTTTCAATTTCCTAATAATATTGTTGCTATACAGTAGTGTGTTTAGACAATTTTTTCTCAGACAGTAATTGAGATTTCCGCACCAGTGATTGGTTGGTGCATGTGCAGGACCTTGAACTATAGCTTAACTATGGATGGCTGCGAATTTTCCGTCTACAGGGCGAGGAGGTAGACGATGGATTTGCCAGAATAGAAGAGGACAGTACAATGGAAATTGCAGTAGACGAGGATTCAGAAATATTTATAGACGAATTTGCGTCTGTGGCAGTTTCTGATTTAGTCTGTGAATTTTCTGCGGATTCTGTGGTAGGAATTAGAGTTGTTTCCAAATAGTCCTGGTATAGCACGGAATATGTCTCTGCTGCTTTGGGTGCGGAAACGGTTGCAACATCGTAATTGTTAGAAACTATCCCGACATGACTGTCATCCTTACCGGCGTATTCTCCAATGAGAAAGAAGTTCTCTTCCAAGTCGTAAACAGTATAGTAGTACTGCAATATGCAATTGGGCAAGGTGCCATGGTAAGAGTTGGTTCCTATCATTACAGGTGCAAGATTAAGCCCGCCGTACTCTACACCTTGTACAACCTGCCGGTCACCAACAATATCCATGATGGGGAATTTTATCACGAATCCCTGGACATCGACAACTATATATACTTCTTTTAGTTTCTCTATAGGGTAGTATACATTGTCTTGGATAATTTGGAAATCATTCCCAAGAGCCACAAGTATATTATTGAGCACTGGGATGGTGGTAGCAAACCCATTAGCTCCACTATCTATCTCATACATTAGCTTCTGGTTGGAAACAACGGTGCCATCCACCTCAATAGAGTTTACTGTCAAAGAGAGCAAATTGTTGTATGCCAAAGTCGAGAAATTTCCCACCTGCCTCGTGAACGGCATCTTAGTCAAGGGACTTTTGAAGATTTTGGAATAAACACCACCGAACACTATCGAAGGGTTGCTGGGTTGGCCGTTGATGCTGAACATAGCTCTTTTGGTAATCTTGGAAGATTTCAACTTGACAGGGAGATTCTCATATTGGTTGGCCTTCATTGCTTCGTTGGCCATATAGCCCACTCCAAGAATACCTGAAAATGAGTCCAAATCCGTTCTGTTTGCCAATGCAAACGTAAATTCGTTAATTTTCCATAAACTTCCCCCGAAGGTGTCTTCAACCTTGTTGACATAAAATAGATCAGTAGAACCAAATTTTTCTGGATATGACTCCAATGTATTAGAGTATGCATGCGACTTCAACAGGTTGTAGGTCTCGTTGGTAACCACCAAGTCTGAAGATCCAGTGTCAAGGATTATATTTGAGATGGATTGAGGTGGAGACCCAAGTTCGAGATTTTGAATATAGTACATGAGATCAGGAGATTGGTATAGTTGAAGCTTTGCATAGTTAGCTGGTATAATAGGTTTGCCAAAAATGGGAGCTACAAATTGTAAAATAATTAAGAGTAATAGCATCACTGATTCAACAAGAAATTCTAAATGTCTGGTTCACTAATTGGGAAACTGGTTCTTTCGAAAGCCCAATTCTTCCTGTTCTTTTTTGCTGTATGAAATAGAATATTTATCATATATATACATCGGTAGTCTGCTTATTTACAGAGTCTTGTGGTATAAAAATTGGTTCTCGGGTAATTCAGTTGAAGATTAGGACAACAGATTTAGTGTTCCAATTTAATTTCCCAATTGAGACATTGCAATTGCAACCATTTTGAAAGGGGTACGCAAGCACGTACACAAATAATGTAAATTATCTGAAACAAAAATAATTTGATGGTATGGGCCCCGCAGGACGAAATCTTGTAGTCATGGCAGAGTCACTTTGTTTAGCCGAATATTAAGTTCTCGTTATATCAAACCAAGAGCCAAGTAGCCCATCACTAAGGAGGTTGCGTAGACTAATTTTGAGCATAAAGTACACTTTTACACGAACAACTATTGTCTCTCATTTTTCTGCCACAGCTTATAGCAAAGCATGTTGCATTGATACTAATAGAAATATGGGCAGATACTTGACTTTTGAACTCATACCACAACGGGTGCTCTACAATTCATTCCATTAGCACTCTAACTGTGGTCCGCCTTTATCGCCTTCTCTCACATGATATTGCACGTGATAAATCCATGCGATATCTCAGGCCAACTTTAATACTGAAAACCACCACCTTAAAACGACATCTACAAGAACCCATATTATTCCTATTCATTGTTTCTTTTCATTTTTCACCTTGTTTCGCCGGCCCACATACTCGGCCCTCCAACTTTACTGCCCTTGTTGTCTCAATTTCCAGCATTAAATCTATTTCAGGGTCCATCCCCTCTCCCTCATAAACGTAATCGTTATAGATCTTTGTCAGAGTTTTACTCAATTTGCTAAGCCAATAGTCTTCTATTGTATTATCCATATACCAAATACTAAAACTATCTATCACCTGTACCACTAAATATCTGCTGCATCCCACTTGCCATTACTACTTACTATTCCCATCCAATATGAGTAATAATAGTAATCTCAACAGTAGCAGTTCTAGAAACACCTCACAGCATATCAATATACCTAGTCGTGGCAATAATAATAACAACAGCATCAATGTGTTTGAGACTCCACGATCGCCTTCCAGATCCACAAGGATCTTAGATCCACCCAAGCTTAACGATGCTCCCATATTACCGTCGACGTCTCCCAGACGTCGCAACAACAAGTCCATATTTAGCGATAGATATATCCCCAATAGAACGGGCATAGATCTCCAGGCAGCATTTAGTTTATCCAACGAAGAAGTGATACCTGATCTTCGCAGTAACAATGCTGACAACGAGATAGAAATCCGTAAAGAAGAAGAAGCTAACCGGACGTTTTCGACGGTGTTGAAGGCAGAGCTATTCGGCGACAATGTTCCGATGGCCACAGCCAACTTGTCGTCAGGACTTACGAGTTCTAGGAAAACTTTGGGAAAACCCAACATGATTAGGCCGAGCAGTTCGAGCAACGGTTTGCAGTCATCAAGTCGTTCCATCGCTGACGGTGGTGCCAACATTACTGGAACACCCCCCAGACCTTCCGTATCCTCAACTCCTCGGTTAGGCACTGGCTCTTCAGGATCAACATCCAACTCTCACAACGACAGTTCTCCCAGTAGTAACAACAACAATGGAAGTACCATCAACGGAGGCTCTAATTTACACGATGTAGACGATGTCACGAGAACTCCACGAAGGAAAACAAACCTTTTCACCTACCAATCGCCGCAAAAATCACGGCCTATCTCGCGTGATCTACAGCAGGAGCTCTATTCGTTGTCTCCGGTGCGACAAGAATCGCAGAAACTTCTACTTTCTCCACAAAAGAAACCTCGCAGTATCTCCAAAGTGCCGTACAGAGTCTTGGATGCTCCTGAGCTTTCTGACGATTTCTACCTCAACTTGGTTGATTGGGGTCAACAGGACATTTTGGCAGTAGGCTTGGGCGACAGTGTGTATCTCTGGGACGGGGCCACCCAATCAGTAGACCGTCTCTGCAATCTTGCTAACAAAGATAAAGTTACCAGTTTGAACTGGATAGGTTCAGGAACACATCTCGCAATTGGCACTTCAAAGGGTCTTGTAGAAATCTGGGATGCCACCAAGATCAAATGTGTCAGAACCATGACGGGCCACAGCTTGCGTGTGAGCTCTTTGGCGTGGAACGAACACATACTATCCAGTGGATCTAGAGACCGTAGCATCCTCAATCGAGACGTCAGAGTAGAAAACCACTATGTCAACAAATTTGAAAGTCACAAACAGGAGGTCTGTGGTTTGAAATGGAATGTAGAAGAGAATAAATTAGCCAGTGGTGGAAACGACAATAAGCTTTTTGTGTGGGATGGATTGAATCCCAAACCCTTGCACCAATTCACAGACCATAGTGCTGCTGTGAAGGCTATAGCATGGTCCCCTCATCAACGAGGAATACTAGCCTCAGGAGGTGGTACCGCTGATAAGACCATCAAGACATGGAATACTCTCACTGGTAACTTAGTTCATGATGTAAATACTGGTTCGCAGGTCTGTAATTTAATCTGGTCTAAGAACTCCAATGAATTGGTATCTACTCATGGCTATTCGAGGAATCAAATCATAGTGTGGAAGTATCCCTCTATGCAACAAATAGCCCAATTGACGGGGCACACCTATAGAGTATTGTACTTATCGTTATCGCCAGATGGCGAGACTATTGTTACTGGTGCTGGCGATGAAACTTTACGGTTCTGGAATGTTTTTGAGAAAAACAAACAAAACGAGCCTCCGTCTTCGGTGTTGTTGGATGCATTTCTGCAGCTACGTTAATGAATTGTATAGAGCTTTAAGTTTGTATGTGATGTTCAATAGTAATGTTACAATAATATACAAGGGATTCAAGAGTGGACTAGTTCCACTCAAGATGCTATAATCAAAGTTATGAAAAGGGATTAGGATCGGGATCATATTGTGACAAATTTCACAATGGAGACTACAATAGAAGGTACTCAGTATTCATCATAGACTTCTCCTGGGTCGGGTCAACATTATTGGTTTCGCACCATTCTTGAAGATTTCCAAGGAGCAACTTGACATTGCCCCGCAGATCCTTTTTCAAGAGCTTCATGTACTCCAACGTGAGCAAGATATCTTCCTTTCTAAAGCCGGTAAAGTCGGAAATGTCGTTCAAAGTAAATGACAGACCAGGCTTGAAATGTGAAGATATCACACTAGCCAACTTTTTAGACCAAAACCGAAGGTAGCTAACCTTACCATACGGAGAGAGTGGGAATTCAGGTCCACTATGGTATTGGCCAGGAGTGACATGCGCCAAAGCGTACAGAAACTCTATTAGCAATGAACCCAAGTGCCGTCTTTGAAATGGGGGAAATACACAGATGCATGCTAGGTTATTGTCGTTATCGTAAGCTAGCATTTCCTTCGAAAAGAAACCCATTGGTTTAAAATGTTGCTCAGCATAAGGGGCAGCACTTACGTCGCTGTCGTAGCCGTAAACGATATAGAAATTGAAGTGATCGATATTGTAGTACACAGATTTATCGTCGAGAAAGAGCTTGCCAAACAAACAGAGGTTCTGACAAAAAAGAGGATCCTTGAATCCTCTTACTTCTCGTATGAGATATGGGGTATGGTCATCTCGATACAAGAGCTTTCCCACTTTCGGTTTGGCCACATTATATGAGCAGACCACTCTGTGCTGTTGCATCTCTTGTGAAGTGGAGGTGTATTTGAAACAGTACTCACATACATAAAGCTCGTTCAACCAGTAGTCGTTAACATTACGGTTATCATCGATGTTGGAATCTTCAGAATTGGTGGCTGTACCTGTTAAGTTGCTATGGGTTGAGTTTGCGTTTGCTTTTCGAGCAGCAGCTTTGGTCAGCCTCGTTACTTTTACAGAATTTTCGTTTTGATCTGTATCTATGGAATCTTCACGATTTCCATCGTGGATTGCATTATTGGATGTCATAGAAGGCGAAGAAACCATAGACGTAGATCTAGCTCGTTTCCGAGCCCGCAAACTGGGATCAGAGGCAATACGATTGGAAAAGTCGTATCCCAAGGCCATATGGGCAGTGTCGTAAGCATTGAAATAGGCTGCATTGCCGTACCAAGTATTGAATCTGTAATTGCCAAAGAGCACAGTTTTTATGTTAGGCTTGTCCAATACGCCATAGAAGCCGTTATCATATCCCTCATCCTTGGGCACGGACTTCTTTGCCTGTGTTCGCCCATCAGACATGGATCCTATGTGAGAGATAAGAATTCGGAACAAGAGGCGAGAATCCAAAGAGTCTAAAGAAGAGGATCCTTCAGTAGCTATGGGGAAATCAACTATGCCATCTGATAGCGTGGAAATCTTTTTTCGCTGGGGAAGGGTGAAAAATGTTGCGCGCTGGAAAAATTCCACATATATTCACGTCAATTCAGTGTTACATCGGGATAAGCAATTTGTTTTTCGCCATTTATACCTATTGATTCTCTAACTACTAGCGTTAATACTCGACAATTGAGAAGAAGCAAGTGTTGATATTAGACACGTACTATTGACTTATCTAGGACTGAAACTAAACATTCACGAATAGACGCGTACAATACTGTATCTACAGATTCAAATCATCTTCGCGATCTACAAGCGAAAGCCATCCTAGACTATATTCAACTCTTATAAGTACACACAATGCCACCAAAGGGATGGAGGAAGAATGCCGATGGCCAATATCCGCAGCCCAACAAAGATACAGAGCTTGTATCTATAGATGATATCTTGTTTCCCAGATCATCAGTGCAGAAGCTTGCTAAAAACATAATAGCTGGCGATGAAGGTAGTAATATGATTTTGGCAAAGGACTCGATGACAGCATTGCAGCGTTCGGCTACCGTCTTTGTATCCTATATCCTTTTCCATGCTCGTCAGTTGTCCAAAGAAGGAACTAGAAAGACCATCTCTACCCAGGATATTATTCATGCCTTGGAGAGAGCCGAGTTTGCTGGGTTTATTCCTGAGGTCAAGCACAAATTGAGTGCCTATGAAAGCAATGTAGCACTCAAGAAAAAAATGAAGTCTGACAACAAGGCAGCAACTGTTGTTTCTATTTCAGATGATAAGTCCGACGATTCCCCTCAAACTAAGAAACTTAAGACCAACAGCGAGTCTGCTGTTGGTTCTCAGGCGAAGACTAACGATGACGACGAAGAAGACGACGAAGAAGAAGACGACGGAGAGATGGACGATGAGGTAGATAATGATGATGAACCGGAAAATATCCATAACGACTCGTTGGATGTTGAAGAAGTAGATGTAAATCCAATCGCTGCTTTGTCCAAAGAAGAAGCCGAGCTTGGAGGAATCGAACAAGAAAACGACGATCAAGACGACGATGGCCAAGACAACTCGAGCGACGACGGAGAAAATTAGAATTAGAGAATATGTATAATTGGAGCATATGTATTATAAATAAGCAATTTTTGAAACGTATATATAGACCAACTGTTCGCAATAGTAATCTACCTTTGCTTTCAGTATGGAACGTTTATTCTATCAGTGATGGATGCAATGGTCAAAAAATGGGAATCCACACAGGGACCCCAAGAGGATGTAAATGATGAAGATAGCCACTCCTACAATCGTGAGCATGAATTTTGATTTGCTTAGCCACATTTTTCTACGGATCTGCTGTGACCGTTTCTGGAAAACCAGAGATGAAGTTGTTAACCTATCTGTTTGATCTACCAACAGGTTGATTTTATCTCCTCGACTGAGGAGTTTATTGATGTTCTCCAACATGAATTGCCTAACTTCTTCTACTTCTTCATTTGCCAAAAGAAGCTGGTTGGGGTTAATTTGGCCAGAACTCGAGCTTCCAAGCAATGCAGAGGTTTCATTGTTTGTACCTTCATTTCGATTTCCATAGCTATACATTCGCAGGTTGGCGTCATAGTTTATCTCTTCAAATTTTATGATTTGATTCATGTAAGGCTTGAATTCTCCCATTTTTTGCTTCAATTGTTGTGGCTGGTCACTTTTGGAAGGATCAGAATCGAGCCTGAACTCGATGTATTTATCCGTGATCTTTTTCAATATTGTCAATACGAGCGTTTTGTTAACATTTGCATGCGCTATCGTCACTACCGTGATCATATCACTGCTTCCATCGGCATTGGTTAACGATTTCTTCATGAAATAAAGCAGAAGTCGCATATTGGTAGAATTGGTAGTAAGAGGAATAGACCCTACTAAAGTTTTTGAAGCATTGATCAACCCCAATTCCTGGGAAATAATCTCAGAACAATTTAAATTGTTTATGAGGGGAATAAGCTGATGATTCTCATAGGTATAAAGCGTGGTTGAGTTGGAGGTCAACGTCGTGTGTATCACTTGTCATAGTCAGTAAATTGAGCTACAATCTCAAGATGAACAAGAATCACACATCAGTGACTTTTCTGTTCTTTGATTAAATAGATATACTTACAATGTTTATTGAGATCTGAATTATTCATGTTAATCTATCTGCTATAGTTACTGCAATTGCTGCAGTTTCGGAACTCGTATGACTGGTAACTCGATAAGCAGATGAATCTAAAATAGTCCCTTTCTCCACAAAATTGTTTCTGTTTGATCACGTGCAAGATGAGCCGTTTTAGTAAGTGATGAGACAGCGAACAATTTGCTATTAACGGTATTGGAGTGGAAATCTAATGAAATTATCCTATCAATAAGTATTGTCATACGATATAAATGCCATTTCAGTCAATTTGACTTGTTTACTAGAATAAGCACAGTGTTCCAAATTGAGATATTCTTGTTTCGCAAATATCGCTGGAATTCTCAGGATTCGCAGCCATTTTATAATTTCCTTTAATAAGAAAATGCCTACTACGATTATCGAGCATTAAGAGCAATATATGAAACGTCTTCACGAAGTTTGGTAAAACAAGAACTTGCCTCTAGTTCACTGTCCCAATAAGGACTCCATGCTTAGTTTGATATTTCTCCAAACATACTTTATTGTCACGTGAGGTCTTCTCAATTATATGCAAGTGCATACAAATTTATTTAATGAAAAATAAATCAGCATAGAAGTATATTCTTATGGTTCCCGAGATCATCACCAATGGGGAAATATAGAAAGAGATTTAACGAGAAGGCTCGTTCAGGGATGCTTGCCAAGCAGGCAGCCTTGAGAAAAGTCAGAAACAAACAGTTCAATAGACCCACAGAAGAAGCAATCAATGGAGATGAGCCAGCAGCTGCGAATGTAGATGCTACTAAACTTTTCAACGAAGAAAACTCCAATTCTGAAATACTAAAGCCCATGACGGACGAAGAAAAGTTGGAACGCAAGAGAACTTTGGAAACCACACTATATGCCGAAAACCAGAAGGAGTCCAAAATGTCGAGGTCTAAGAGAAAGAGACTCGACAAGTATATAGAGCATCAGTTAAAGAGAGAGGAAAAGAAAGATTTATTGGAAAAGTTGTCCAAAACAAAAATAGACACCAGCATTTTGACGGCGTCCAAGAACTTAGGAAGGGGAAAACTGACAAAAAGAGAAGATATGATAGAAGCTTTAGAACTCGAAAGACAAGGAAGAGCAGACGAATGGACGAAGGATATACTTTATGAAACAAGGGAAGTTAAGGAATGGGACGAAGATGATGATGCTCAATTTTATGGTGACCGAACTCAAGAAGAATCTTCTATCAAAGATAAGAGCGACAATTCTGAAATAGATATTCAAGATTCTGATGACGACTCCCTATCCAAATTCGGAGAAACTACTGCTTCGACGACATCTTCTTTTGTAGATAACCGTCCAGCTAAGTTTGGAGGTAGTGGCTCAGGATTTGGATTCGCAAACTTACCGAAGGTTGAGAGATCTACACAGCATAAAAAGTATACATGGAGACTTAAGGTTGAACAAGAGGAAAGGAAGAGATTGAAGTTGGCCGATGAAGACGACTTCATGTCATCTTCTGATGAGCAGAATGGAGAAGAATTAGAAGAAGATGACAACGACGAAGAAAATGACGACAATGCTGAACAAGTAGATGAGAACGATGACGACAGTTCTGAAGAAATAGATGAGGATGTTAATGAAAATGGCGAAGAAAGCAGCGAAGAAAGCGATGAAGAAAGCGATGAAGAAAGTGACGATGAAGAAGAAATTCCTCGCCTTTTACAGAGCAAACCCAAGCATTCCAAAATCGCAGAATCTTTTAAGGAATGGGCCGATCAACAAGTTCGTCAAATTGAAGGCAGGGAAAACACTTCAATGCCGGAGGTTTCTGCTGCTGTCAAGGAAAAATACTCTAAACCTACAGTTCACGAAGAGGATTTCGACCGTCCTGAGGATGACGAAAATTATATTCCAATCAATCAGCAATTGCAAAGAGATGCATTTTTCGTTGAGGTCACTAGATCAGATGAAATCCAGAAACAAAGAATGAACTTACCGGTATTTGGAGAAGAACATAGAATCATGGAAGCAATTCACCACCACGACTGTGTAGTAATTTGTGGTGAAACCGGTTCTGGGAAGACCACTCAAGTTCCCCAATTCTTGTATGAAGCTGGTTTCGGAAATAATGGAAGTGAATTGTACCCAGGTATGATTGGTGTCACACAGCCTAGAAGAGTTGCCGCTGTGTCCATGGCTGAAAGAGTAGGGAATGAATTGGGGGACCACGGAGAAAGAGTTGGTTACCAAATTAGATTTGATGCTACTATAAAAGACGAAGGAAAACCAAATGGTACCGCTCTAAAGTTCATGACTGATGGTATCTTGTTGAGAGAAATGATGAAAGACTTCTTGATCACCAAGTACTCAGCAATCATTATCGATGAGGCTCACGAAAGAAACATCAATACTGATATCTTGATTGGTATGTTGAGTCGTGTTTTGAAGTTGAGAAGAAAATATAGCACTGAAAACCCAGAGAAGTATAAGCCTTTGAAACTCATTATTATGTCTGCTACATTGAGAGTATCTGACTTTTCAGATAATCAAACATTGTTCAAGATTCCTCCTCCAATTTTGAAGGTTGATGCCAGGCAATACCCAGTTAGTGTTCATTTCAGCAAGAAGACAAACTTCGACTATATCGATGAAGCTTTTAAGAAGACTTGTAAAATCCACAAGAAATTACCACCAGGGGGGATTTTGGTTTTCTTGACTGGACAGAATGAAATCACTACATTAGTGAAGAAATTACGCCAGCAGTTTTCATTTCCAGAAACAGGACGTAAGAAAAACTCAATCAAGTATGACGAAGAACAACAGGTCAGGCTCAGCAAGGAAACTGATGCCGAAGCAGAAGATGTTGATTTCAGTGTCAACGTCAGAGAGCTCATGGAACAGGAAGGAGATGACGAAGTTAGCGATGAAGACGAAGAAGAGGAAGAAGGTTTTGAAGAAGTTTTGGAGCCTCACCAATCCGAAAATGACCCCTTGTATGTTTTACCCCTTTACTCATTATTGCCAACGAAACAACAGATGAAGGTGTTTGACTCCCCACCTCCTGGTAGCAGAATATGTATTGTAGCTACCAATGTTGCTGAGACATCTTTGACTATACCAGGTATACGTTATGTGGTAGATTGTGGGCGTTCTAAAGAAAGAAAATACAATGAAGAAAACGGTGTGCAATCCTTTGAAATCGACTGGGTTTCAAAGGCTTCTGCAGATCAAAGAGCTGGTAGAGCTGGTAGAACTGGTCCTGGACACTGCTACAGATTGTATTCGTCTGCCGTTTTTGAATCATTCTTTGCACAGTTCAGTACTCCAGAAATTTTGCGAATGCCTTTCGAAAGTATTGTTCTTTCAATGAAGAGTATGGGCATTGACCAAATTATTAATTTCCCATTCCCAACTCCTCCTGATAGAACTGCTCTTGGCAAAGCCGAAAAACTCTTGACAATCTTGGGAGCCTTGGATAAAGAAACGAAACAGGTGACTGATTTGGGAAGAACAATGTCCCATTTCCCTCTCAGTCCTCGTTTTGCTAAAATTTTGATTATAGGTAACCAACTTGAGTGTCTTCCTTACATTGTAGCTCTTGTCTCTGCTTTGTCCGTTGGAGATCCATTCCTTACAGAGAACGAACTTGGAATAAATACTAGAAGGGTCAATTCTGATGACGAGGAAGAAGAAAGGAACCAAGACGAGGAAGAAGAAAAGAGAAAAACAAGAGTTAAGTTCAACCAATCAAGAGCTATGTTCTCAAAGTTAGATAAAGAAAGTGATGCCTTGATGTTGCTTTCTGCAGTTTGTGCGTTTGATCATGTCCCTCAAGAGATGAAGGCTGGCTTCCTTAGGAACAACTTTTTACGTCCTAAGTTGATGGAAGAAATAGGAAAGTTGAGAAAACAGGTCGATTTCATAGTTAAGTCACATACTGCTGTTGACTCTATTGCCAGCAATTCTATTGCTGTAGGAGAGAGTATGAAGCTAAAAATTCCCGATAAGAAACAAGTATCAGCCATAAAGCAAATGGTTGCAGCAGGCTTCATCGACCAAATTGCAATCAGAGGAGATTTGGTATCCACCGATATTAATATACCTAACAAGACATCACTCACTAATATACCGTATATCCCCGTCTATCCTATCAGTATGGATGGCGAGTCGGAACCATATGTGTACATTCATCCTAACTCCATCATAACGGGAAGTGGTTCCATTCCAGGCTCATACTTGGTATACCAAAGTTTGAATACTGGGGCTAATACCAAAGAAGGTAAACGTCCTAGAGTAAGAATGAAGCCATTGGTTGGAGTCAGCGGCAAGCAATTGGCTAATCTTGCTCGGAACTCGCCACTTCTTACATACTCCAAACCGTTGGGTTATCCATATGCTCCTAAGAATATCACCCCAAACAAAAGAGAATGCTACGTAGTTCCCAGATTTGGAGCTGCCATCGGCTCCGGTGGCGTTGGATGGGACTTGCCAGCTATTAAGGTGATTCAGGTGAAGCAGGATGGAGCTTGGGTGGCAGAATCATAGTCATACATTGAGCATATAAAATTAATAGCATTTATCATAGAAACAATTTAATATTACTGAACCACTTCATAGTAGAGCTATATTTTGATTCTTGCGATCTCACAACCTTCTTTTTTGGGTCTTTTTTTCGCAACCTTCTTGCTACAAATTCTTTTTATTTAAAAAAAGAGGAAGGTAAAGATTGCATGCATAATCTATGGATAGAAAATCATCAATTTATATTTATCTGTGACAAAATGAGATATAAAGAACTTAAACTGGCAAATTGTCTAAAATTTGGGATGGTTTGAGCTGCTAACTACTCTACTAGCATCTCGTTTAATATTTTCACGTGATGTACCACACCCTGCAGGATTTTGAAATGTTTATTTTCACTAAACAAAATATCGCTAGATCGATACAAATGTCTATTGTTCTTCTCTTACAGACAAACAACAAAGAATAGCTCAAAACTAGCCAGTGGGAGTTTGTTAATGTGCTCCATTGTCTGAAAAATATGGCTGAAAAAGAAAAGGCTCGATTGCACCGCAATACGTCCCTGGTACTGCTACCTCTCATACCGTCTCATATACTTGATGAGGCTACCCAGAGACTTTTTGTATTGTCACTATTTGTTTTAATCCAGAGTTGGAAGCTTTATGATGTTACGTTGCTAAAATCAAATGCCTTGGCAGAATATGCTTTGACTCCATTGAACAATTTCTCGTTTGTCTTGAAGTATGCTATCATAGATGGCCTCTTCTTGTGGCTCTTGCCAGTATTGAATATCCAGTATTTGATCTTTTCTCCCTTGAGAACATTGTTGTTTGCACTCTTGCTTAATGGAGTGACATTTTTCCTTGTGAGCAGCATAGCTGGCCCATTATTGGGAAGTATATTCATGCCGTTCTGGAAATTGGTATTTCAGAATAGGGAATTAACCATAGTAGGGGACTCAATTGACTTGAACTCTGTAGTGGATATGGATTCTCATTTCAAGGGTAAACTCACCATTCACTATTTGCCTGATTCTTCTGCGCGAATGAATCCTTTCCATTTTGATCTGCTCTGTTTGGAGCCTAATCAAGTTCTAGAGATGCCTGTAGAGTTCAATACAACAACTGACATTGGCTATTTACAAATTGAACATGTTACGGTGAACAACGAAATTAAAAATGTGGACTACAGCGGTCACTCTCTACGTAGATTATTGAGAGGAGACTACCGTTATTTATCCAAGTACCCTGAGTTCAAACGAGGCGACGATCGTGTCTTCTATATTCTGTTCCCAATCAGTGAGCCTGGCTCGTATAAGATCAAAAGTGTGACAGATTCAAAGGGATTAAGCATCAGAACTTACAAGTCCGAGTTCTTGATTTCCAGCTGTCCTAGAGCCCAATTTTCATATCCACCTAATTTCGACGTTTCTAAGAACTACAGATGTATAAACAGCAAACAGGATGAGAACAGTTTGCAAATGCCTTTAGTCGAGTCCTTCGGTGTTACTCCTGTGTCAGTATTGGTCTCTTCTTCTTTGAATGGCAAATTATACAAGGAATTCAATGTTACAATAGGCGACAAGACAACATCATCGTCCAGCAAAGACATATCGTGGCTAAAAGCATACCAGATCAGCAGAAATACATTGGAACAAGAAATCTCAAAGGATATTGACTTTTTTTCCGTAGCAGGAGAAGGAATTTTAAAATTTCAATTGATCGAAATAAGGGACTACTTAGGAAACACTAAAAGATACAACCCCTTATCAGATGAAAAGGATATCAGATTTGAATATGAATTGAAAAGAGGTCCAAAATTGCAAATTGTTGACCTGGATTCAACTACAGAGTTGCTTCTTGATGACAAGAAGACAATCAAGATATTGGGCACCGAATCATTGAAAGAAACTGATTTTCCATTGTCTGTAACTATCATGCATTTACATAATACAGCAACAAATATAACCGAAGAGTTTACCAAAAGGAGCGATCTTGATCACGGCATTCAGATTTCTCAACCAGGTATCTACCAATTGTTGGAAGCCAAGACTAGGTATTGCGACTGTGAACTTGTAGGACAAGCTGTGAATATCACCGTTGCTCAGCCTCCAACAGTTGATATTAATGCCACACCAATCTCGGATAAATGTATCGGAACAGTTGGCTATACTTTTGATCTTGATTTATCTGGAAAGCCACCTTTCCAAGTTCAATATCATGTGTATACGAGACAATCCAATGGGATCTTGAGACCTGTTCATAGCTCCAATGGAAAATCTTCAAGATTAATCAGAACATTGGAGAAGAGACATTCTTTCACTTTCCGTCCTCCAGCAGAAGGAAACTATGTGGTCGTTTTCAACAATCTCAAAGATCTCAACTACAACAAGAGACCTGTTGTTTTGGATGAACTGAGATTTACGTATCTGACCTACTTTAAGAAACCATCAAAAGTATCATTTTTTGCGGGAAATGCACAACAGAAAACAATAAACACGTGTTTTGGCGAAAGAGCAAAGATTCCACTATACTTTAAAGGCAATGGTCCGTTCACATTTAATTATGATTTTGTGGATGTTCGTACAGGCCAAAAATTGATCAATACAGTCACAATAGAGGATGTACTCTCCTATGAAATCGAAGTTCCAGAAGCAATTAAAGGAGGAAAGTACGAAGTAAAGTTATCCAATATTACAGATAAAGCTGGTTGTGATGCCGTTTTAGATGAAAGAGAAAGAATCATAATCAATAGCAGGACCGACATACCAGAAGTTCAAATCAATAATGAAGTCAGCCATTTTCAGGTTGTGGAAGGTGACTCGGTTGAAATTCCAATTAAAATCAAATCTTCTGTTGGAAGAACAAACAACGACAAGATTGAATATTATTTTATTGATCTTGCCGATAAGACCAAGCGTACTAGAAGAACCTTACAAGGTAATAGACCACTCCGAGTTAATGCAGCCGGAGAGTATTCACTTGCAAACTTTGAAAATGGAGGGTGCAGCGGATTAGTTATTGACCAGGACAAGAAGATCACTGTGTCTTACTATGATAGACCAAGACTTGTAGTTTCCAGTCCTAAGGAAATGAAGCAACATAAAGATGATTCAGCCCTTCATTTGCAACCCATCTGTGAAGACTGCAAGAACCAAGTGAAAATCACCCTTGAAGGAACCGTACCATTTGTTATTGACTATGAAATTAGGTATCCAAATGGAAGAGTTGAAACTAGATCCATGAGTGTGGCTTCTCATCAATTGATGATCGACTTACCAACTGCTTACAGTGGAAGGTATGAGTATGCTTTCAAGGGTATTTATGACAACTTGTATACAAAAGAAAAAGTTAGGAACTTCCATCAGAAATTGCCAAGAGTATTTTATGATGTCAACCCTTTGCCCTCGTTGGAATTTGATAAAGAGCATCAAATTTCTCAACTTTGCGAGAATAGAGTCAAACCTGGGGAACCTCTAATGAATATACCTATTCAACTAAGCGGTTCATTCCCATTTAAAATCAATGCCACATTGACACATGCGGCTACTGGTCTAAAGGAAACATTGATTTTTTCAAAGGTTACAGAAAACTTTATTGTTATAAATGGTAATAAGTCTATCAAGGTTGGTGAGCATATTTTAACCATTAATGAAGTAAGTGATGCTAATGGGTGTTCGAAAAAAGATTTTCTACCTTCAAACAATTACATCATAGCAATCACTGAAGTTCCAAACATCTTCAATAGCTACCCCACCCAACAGCATTATTGTGTTGGGGACCACATTGCATTCAAGTTGACAGGAGTCTCACCTTACACTGTGTACTACAATTTTAACGAAAAGACACAGAAAGCTGAAATTCCATTTCTTTTCCTGAGATTGGCTTCTAAGCCCGGATTCTTGACTATCGACGCTGTTCAGGATTCTTCAGCTAGTAGTTGTTTGGTTAACTTTACAGCTCTTGGTTCACCAAGAGAGGATTTGAAACTACAAATTCACGACTTGCCTTCTGTCGAAGTCAATAAAGGTGATTATATTGTTGAGGATTTGCATGAAGGAGAACAGACAGAATTGATTTTCAGATTCTTTGGGGTTCCACCATTCAGTGTAACCTACGTTAGAACTACAGAATTGAACGACAAGAAGCCGAAGAAGAAGGCTGAAGCCAGAAAGATAATAGAGACTCACACCATTGACAATATCATGGAATATGAGTACACTGTTTTGGCCAGTCTTGAAGGTACCTACGAGGCCATTGTCATACTGGACGCATACTGTACTGCCAGAAGAAGTCTAGAATAATACCAAAATAGAAGTGTAACATAGTTAATAGCATAGTAATCATTGCATTATATAAACAGCAGCATTAGTTCGTAACGTTATAGATATGATTAGAAACATAAAATGGGTAGTATTCACAATGCCAGGGATTATCAAAAATGCATAATACATCAATATTCATTTCTCGAAGGCATGCTTGCCAACTTGTTTATCAAAAGGATGGAATTCCTTCCGGATGGCTTCGGCCAATTCGATATCCTTATTGGTTACCCTGTGACCAATGTCATGAGTTGTGAGAAGAAATTCAACCTTGTTGTATGTCGTCGTTATGGTTGGATGGTGTTTCAAGGAATTGGCGCCGTCTGCTACTTTGTTCAAGAATTTCCAGGTATCTTTGAATGTTTTGAATTCGTAGTTAGCATGAAGAAAATCAGTCTCGCCATAGGAAGAGGGTCTTCTCAGGTGAGACCAGATACCAATTGAGGTAGACGAGGCGTTGGCGTTCTTGATCCAAGTCTGGATGGCGTCTTTAGTGAGAACAATGTAATTTGGTTTCTTCATTGTATGAGGTAAAGATATGATCTCTATAAAATGAAATATATGTGGTTAGTAGTACTGATAAAATTAGTAGAGTGCAAATGTTTAAGTCTTGAATGCACCAGAGATGATGAGATGAGATGGGATGGGATTAGCTTAGACTATTAGGTTTCGAAACGGAGCTGGTGTTCAGTCTTATCTTCTTGTCGTACTCCTATATTCTTTTCCTATTTATGGCGATCTCTATTGTTGAGCTGTTCAGATCGGACGTTTTCCAGTTGGTGTGCGTAATTGGCTGTTCTCATATTGTAGACATCATCTGATAAGCACATTGATCTTCGCCTTTGTATAGTGTTGGTACACAATGGGACAATACTGTCAGATGCGTGGTGGCACAATTCGCGTAGCTGTTTAGTGTCATTTGATATATGCCCTACTTACTCAGTTCTTGATTCTGAATTGGGTGCGTTGTGGATAGTGATAAATATTTGAACATAGGAGATCTACAATTCATTCAGTACATAACTAATAACTCCCATAATTGAGAAATTTATATCCAATCCAATTCTTCTATTGATCTAAGATCCGTTCGTTCTCCATCTTTTGACTACAGTCGCATCAGTGGAGCCTGGATATGATTTCCTCTCTTTGTATTCTCCACTGGCCAGAGTCCGATCTGCACAGCCAGGTACTCGTGAGCCGAAGATATCGAAACGATATACCCAATGAAAGAAGTATAGTGTCCAGTTTCGAAGTCCTTTATAAGAAGCTTCGTCCAGAAGAGCGAGTACCCTTTAATTATCACCGAGGCATTAACTACGTTCACATCCGAGGAGCGAACGATATACTTCTTCTTGTAACAGCCACTACAAACATCAACGCCATGCTGATAGTCGTTTTTCTCAACAGTTTCTATGGAATTCTCCATAATTATCTATGCCAACAACTATCCTCCTCGAACAACGAAGATTTTAAACATCTTCTGTTGGACAGAGACAGCATTATAGACAATGTCAATCTCATATTTGAGCTCATTGACGAATGTTTAGACTTCGGCTTGATTCAGCTGACAGATTACAACATCCTCAGAGAGTACATCAAGGTCAACGTCAACTTGCCGAGGTTCCGGGCGGATGGCTCGGATATCACGTCAGACGAATCAGATAGCGAAAGCAACAATGTGAAATCACGAACACGAGCCAAGTCTAATTCAAAGTCGAACTCTCTAACAAACCACAATTCTAATATTAAGTCTACATCAAATCATGCGATTACCAACGATGTAATAGATCACAGTTCCGAATTCGTGAACAGTTCGGTGTTACGTACCTATTCGCTGCCTATCAATTGGCGACAGAAGGGGATTTTCTACTCTAAGAACGAAATCTATATTGATATTATAGAGGACTGCGAGTTCTACTACGATCTTGAATTGGGTGTAATAAAGCGAAACGAAGTATTTGGAACATGTGCAGTTAAATGTTATCTTTCAGGAATGCCTGTTTGTCGTATAGGCTTCAATGAGAAGCAGATTTCAAGAATTGGAAATGGTAACCCAGATGATGCTCCAGAAAACGAGACTGACGTCCTTCCTTCCAACCAACTTAAAGCGGATTATAAAGAAGAAGAGGAAGACGACGAGGAGCTGGAGCTAAAAGAGAAATCGCCTACTGCAGAACCTGAGCTCGTAGCCCAGCCCAAGAAGAGCAGAATTCCTATTAGAAATGTCCAGTTTCATCAGTGCATAGAGTTAGCAACTATATATAAGAATAACTTAGTCACATTCATTCCACCAGATGACAAGTTTATTCTTATGACATACCACCTAGAACAACAAAAACAAAAGAAGAAGTTACCATTGATTATGATAGATCCCACATTCAGAGTGTTGAAGAGCACCAACAAACTTCAAGTGTTGTGTGTGGTGCTGACTAACTTCAAAAAGAGAATTCATTGCCAAAATCTCATAGTGAGAATACCAGTCAACCCGAACATATTTGAAGTAGATATCGGGAAAGACGAGGATTGTTTGAAATATAGAGCAGAGACTGGTGAAGTAGGCTATAAGGTAGATTCGTCAGAATTAGTATGGAAGATTGGTGCAATAGATGGAAGAGAGCAGGCAAGGATGATGGCTGAACTTACATTGACTTCAGCTGAAAAGATCAATACGACCTACATTCAAGATGTTTTACTTCACAGAGGACCCATTAGAGAAGCTTCTGCCCCATCGGATGATGAAGAAGAGGATTCAGCAAAGGCCGAACTTGACCAGTTCTATGGTGTTCATGGCCAATCGTCATCTCTGGCCAAGAAGTTGACGAAACAATGGAAAATACAAAATTTTGACAACGACATCAAGTTGAGGTTCAGCATTCCTATGCTCGCATACTCGGGACTCAGACTCATTTATTTTAGTGTGGTTGAAGACCAACTCAAGTACTCGTGCTTTCCGTGGGTCCGGTATGCCACGGAATCTGATCCACATAAGAAGACCGGAAAAGGTGATAACAAAGACCTTGCAGGCCAGAACTGTGACTATAGATTCCGAGTAGGTATCAGTAGTTTCCAGATCATTGGAAATGGAATAGACCAACCCAGTACGTAGACATCTGCTGGAAATGAAGGTAGAAGATGAACTATTAGCATTAGCAATACTAGCATGTATCGTTGCCTAGCACTTTGAAGTTGGGTATAACAGAATCAAGGCTAGGAAAATGTTCTTCGAAGGATATAACCGCAAAGTGATAATATACCAATGTCAACCTTACTAAAGATTCTCATTAACAACAGGTAGTAAAGCTTAGCAGAATAGACACAAAAGCATAGAGTAATGTGATCAGAATTTGAAAATAGTAACGAAGTAGAACAAAATTATGAGAGAGACGGTACGGTAAACCTACAAAAGGACATAAAAGTAAGCTGAAACTTTGCCGACAGTATATGGTGATGGCAAAGTATTTAAGCACACGACGTAAATTAGCATCTGCAACATATGCAATAAACTGAGAACCGGTAAGATGTAGCCAGTTTATTCGACTTTGTGCTACATTCTCCTTTTAGGCCTCTCCACACTTCAAAGTGCTGACTAGAAGTGTCGGCGACAACGGTCCCTAATTATTCATTTAATTTTGCACCATAAATATTGTTCAAATTGGTTCCCTAAATTTTTTTGCACCTACAGGAAATGGCACCCGCATTGGGAATTGGGATCCGCTCGCACTAAACACAAAATGCTAGTCGGGCCTTATCTTATCTTTTTTTGACTAAAAGGGGTAATTGTGTCAAGTTGAGCCGCCAGAGAGTCAGAAGAATAAAAGTGGAAACTTTTGCTGTGTTCGGCTGTTTAGAGACGGTTTTGCAGTGAAAGTGACTTGATTCTTGATTTTTCAAGCCAGTGTATGAGCTGATTTCACTTTACCCCGGACTGTCCCAGGCTACACAGTAGCGCCCATAGTATACTAGTAGCCAAGTATTGATAATGGCGGATGGCACTGACCAAAAGATTGCAGGCCCTTCTGCAACATCCGCATCTCCAACTTCAACTTCATCGGGCAAAATTGCAAATACGTATACTTCTGCTTTTTCAGCAACACCATCATCATCGAATACTTCTAGCTCAAAATCTTCTAAGTCTTCAAATGCCCCATCTACTTCTGTGTCAAATGATCGCAAGCGGGCTCGTCCCAAGACGACAAAGTCCAGAAATGGTTGTATTACTTGTAAAAGAAAACGCTTGAAATGTGACGAAACGAAGCCGGCCTGTCTCAACTGCAAGAAAAGGAATATTGAATGTGGAGGATATGCCACTAACTTCAAATGGAGATCTTTTGGTGAATCCGATTCCAATAGTACTGTGACCAGTTTTACAACTTCTACGAAGGACAAAAGAATGTCCACTTCAGTCATCTCCACGAGCCCAACTTCGACGACTACATCATTATCTTCAACCACATCTCTACCTTCGGCAAATTTGGCATCTGCCTCTTCTGAGCAAAAGTCAAGTAGCCTCAAACACCATCTAGAGCTTGCCTCGCTTTCTGTCACTGGAAGAACCATTGATGACATAAAAATCGAAAATGACTTAATCTCGAAAGGAATAAATCCACACAGTTATAAAAGGAGAAAGCCTCATTCCGATTTCAGTAGCCAACACATGGGCCATGCTGTCTCTGTAGATTCTATACCGAGAAGAAGCAATAGCATGACCAAGGATACGACCCCAGTATCCAGAGAATTACTTGTTAGATCTTTCAGCACGAACTCGACAATCGAATCTGGGAATTTTATCGCTTCATTAAGAGAAGAGTACTCTCGTGATACTTCTGCCCGTCTTGATTCACTAGCTGATGTAGCCGTAGACGAAATGAATCGTTCTCCATCGTCAATAAAGAAAGAGTCTATTGCCGAAAGCCCGGCACTGCAACTCCCTTTTTCACCTAACTTTGGTGATTTTCTTACTGTTCGTTCTCCGGCTGGCTCCGTAGACGAAGTTTCAAGTAGTCAGACAGATAAAGCCCAGGCTGCCCCAACGAGTTTGCTACTTTCCAGAGAGGCAGAGATCCTAAACGAAATAAACCTCACACCTTCTCTTTCTGCTATAATCAATTTTGCTTTCAGTGTAGATGATCCCAAGGATGCCTTCATTGATGGAAAGGCGAAGTTCCCTTTTGAAGGGCCATTCAGTCCTTTGACGTTGACATTTCAAAATGATAACCACGAAAATGGAGCCGAGACATCCACAGTAAACAAGCAAGACTCGCCGTTGTCTTTAGGCAAAATGGCCCTTAACATGAGAGATATATCTTCTCCTGTGGCATCTGTAATTACACCATTGTCAACAATTTCCGATAGCCAGCTTAACAGGTCCTTAATTAAGACATCAGAACAGGAACAAATCTTGCATCTATACTCGCGGTACACTTGCTGTATTATGTCTATAAAGAATGGAGCCAACGAGAATCCCTGGCGAAACTTGATTGTGCCTCTTGCTACTAAGTATTCGTGTTTGTTCAACTCAATTGCTTCTATGACATTGTTCCATTTAGCAGGTAACAGCGATTTGAAAGGAAATGGAGCTGATATGAGAGCTAAGGGATACATCTACTTAAGGAGATGCATTCTCGAGTTGGCCAGTGGACTCTCTAAGGTTAATGGCGAAGGTGAAGACAACGAAGAACTCCCAGCCGATATTGCTCTTGCCACCTGTCTAAATTTGGCTGTTTGTGAATCTTGGGATATTCAAACTTCTAGCGGAATCGCCCATCTCAAAGGTGCCAAAAGTATGATCCAGAAAGTCTTGACACTCTTGAGAGATCAACAGCAGTCTTTATCAAAAAAGAGGAAGGAGTTGGAACTTGTTTCGAGTCCGGCAGAAAGCGAGCATCAGTATAATGAACTAGTAATTTCTAAAAAGAAAGACTTGGAAAAGAAATTAGTATTAGTAGAAGATACTGAGTGGGAATGTTTATTTGAGGACGTCGGAAGCCAAGACGAGCTGACAGGACAGGGATTTGCTAATAGGGTAGACAGAAATAGCGTTCAAATTCCTAAAAGCTTACAATTTCTCTTCAATATCTGGATCTATTTTGAAGTATTAGCTCAAATGACTACTGACACTAATTATGACGACAAAGGAGTGGATTTAGTGGCTACAATTACCACTATGTTGCAGACATCTCAAAAAAGCCAGAGGAAAAAGAGTGGCGGCAGTATTCTGCTGCTTGCAAGCGAACACGGTGAGATCGATGCTGACACTGGTTCACACAAGTCAGACTCAGGAGAACTGAGCGTCACTGAATCGATTACTAGAAATGGGTTTAGTCTTTTCGAGAATTTTGACTCCTTTAGCTATAACACTGAGTATGTAGATCCATTATTGGGTTGCGCTCAATCACTCTTTCTGATCATGGGCAAAGTTGCAAATTTGATAGCCAAGATTAGGAAGTCTAGAAGAAAGGAAACAGAGAGTCAAAACTGGAAAGGAGCAAAGTCAAGAAATAGTCTCAAAACTATAACTCTTGCTACCGAATTGAAGCAGCAACTTGTCAATTGGAAACTGACTATAACGGCTTCCATGATTAACCAAGCCAATTTGTACGACGATAACAATGGAAACAATTGGGATCTACCCTCGTGTATTGCAACAGCAGAAGCTTATAGATTTGCGACAATTATCTATTTGCATCAAGCAGTTCCTGAAATTCCATGTCCTTCTACACACTCATTGGCAGAGAAGATATTTATTCTCTTTGCATCGATTCCAACAAATTCCGATTTGCATGTCATTCACATCTTTCCCCTTCTAGTTGCATCTTGTGAAGCAGAACCTGGGGATGAAAGAGAATGGTGTGAAACGAGATGGAAATTGCTTTCTGAAAAGATGTGGATTGGTAACATTGACCGTGCATTGCAGGTTGTCAAAGAGGTTTGGAGGAGAAAGGATGAATACAAAAAGAAGAGAAGGAGAGGAGAATTCGACGAAGCTACGATGAAAGGCGGTGTAAATAAAGAAGACGAAGATTCGTTGAGAAACATTTCTGCGCAAATCAGCGGACTTATGTCTGTAATCAATGACCTGAATGGCTCTTCCCTGGAAGATATTCGTGGAGGAATTGGTTCAAAACTCCATTGGAGCACAGTGATGAAAGAATGGGGATGGGAAGTTTTGTTAGGTTAGAGAGTTTATAGATATGATATAGCAAGACGGTGTGTGACAATGTGAAGATTGTATTGTAAAATTGATAAGGACCTTGTTTATTTCTCAAATTTTGCATCTATTTCCACTAGCATTTTTGTGGGGATGGGTCATTTTGTACACGCGAAAAATTTAATTTGATAGTGACTCAATTTTGCAATCATTCCATTTTTTGAAAATATGCGACCATAATACTGAACTATAACAATTTTCCAAATTAAGATAAAAAATTTTCAGCTCATTTCTTTGCTTTATTAACTTAAAAAATGTTGAAATTGAACTCTGGAAAGCGTCTTGCAAGGATAGGATGTCAATTGAGTAGAAGAATGAGTACGGAAGTTCCGCGTGGCCAGTTCCTTTCGAATCCCTTTGAAATAGACAATATGCAAGTTATAAGAGAAACTAAAAACCATTTTCCTAAACCGACAATGATCTCATTTGATGTGTTTGGCACTCTCTATGAACCTAGTTCTCCTGTTCCACAACAGTATCACAAAATCGCTTCTGAAGAGTTTGGGATCGTTAAATCTGTTGAAGAAATCGAAAAAGAGTTTCCCATTTTGTTCAAAGAATTGGAGGAGTTGTATCCCAACTACGGTAGATTCAATGATGAAATTCAGGGTTCAGATCACTGGTGGCTGGAGCTTATTGTGAGACTATATAATATTGAAAGCTACAAGACCAACAAGCATTCAGCGGCATTATGTAACCGTCTCTTGAACCACTTTACTGGACCTCTGGCTTACAAGTTGTATGACGATGTGATTCCTACTCTCACGAAGTTGAAGAATAGTGGTATCAGCATGGTAATCTCAACTAATTCTGATGCAAGAGTACGGGAGATTATCCATAATCTTGGCTTAGCACAATTCTTCCCTAACGACAACTTCTACCTTTCCTACGACATTGGAGCTGTCAAGCCATCTAGACAGTTCTTTGACAGTGTCTCACTGCAATTCTACACGAACAAATATCATAAAACGCTTCTTCGTAAACATCAGGGTGCTTTCCTAGAAAATTGCTGGCATGTGGGCGACAGCCAACTGAAGGATTTTCTTGGTGCCATAAGATCAGGCTGGAACGGTGTGCTTGTAGATCGAGACCAGACCAGCGAATTTTTTAGTGCAAGAACGAAGAAGCCAGAGAAGGAAGAGTATGCTGGTTGTCGGCTTTCGGAGATGCCTGGTAAAAAGAAACCGACTGATATTTTGATGTTAGCGAACAACAGAGTGGTTCTTACACGTTTGGACCAGTTGTTGGAGATGTTCAATATTGAGTAATCTACACTAGGCGTAGTATGTATTTATGAAGACTTTAATTCAACAGGAACTATGAGAAAAACGAGAAAAACTGAAAAAGAGTCGAGTGACAAAAGTTACAAAGAAACGGTAAGCATGGCCTTGCCAGCACATATGTCAGACATGCCTAAAGCCAGCCAGCAGTTCGTACGCATCTACAGCGTTGAGCACGGTTGGAAACCCAGCCTGAGTTGCAATTGGGCCACAAATCGCATTATCGGTAGGTGCGAAAGAGTAAAAATTACTAGATCGATCTCCCAGATGAATCTCGTAGAATTCTCTCGCTGAGGCACCTGCTGTCTCGTCCATCTCACCGTTGTTCTTCGTCCACAGATAAAGTACTTTCCAACACAACTCCACACGTAATCGTGGTAGCCTCCTACGTCATTTGCACCCAGAGATGGAGATCTAATCTGCATACGTCATTATTACGCAAGGCTTTTGTAATCACCTAATAATAGCTTGAGTAAACAGACCACGAAAAAGTTGTATGTGCGGGTCTTTCATCTGCGCCCGGTCACGTGCCAACCAAGATTTCTTGAGCCAGATGTCCACCTCTCATAGAAAATTGGTATCATAATAATAAAGACCATAATTCTGATTTCTTTGTATACATTTTCTTCTTTCCCTTCCCTTCACAATCACACGGTGTGTCCGAGGTTTGATTTCTGAAACTAGCAGCGATAAAACTAAGTCGCATAACATTGCATATCTTTCAATCCGTCCTTCTACTGAAAAAGAAGAGCTGATCTGAACCATATTCGCACAGATCGATAGTTCAACTGCTTACAATAGCATTGGGCAGTAATCAGTAACGAAGATACAACTGAACTTGACCCATTTAACGTCTACTATTGTTCGAATCAGCTAGTGTCCAAAAAACTTCCAAAAATTGTATTATCAAGTTATTTGATTCGCTTTTTTATTTTCACCACATTCTAAACACATACTGAACGCATCGACACTCAGCAATAAAACAAATAAATATGTTGAATCCATTCCGTTTGGCGTCCACTTTCATTCTCACGTTGCTGGTCGTATTATCTGTGTCTGCAGTCAGTCTTGATGTAGACAGTAAAGAATCTGTGTGTGACGCAGCCCAATATGTTCTTGACGGTACACTCAACTACTACGAAGGGTTGAAGCCCGGTGGTACTGTAGGGATGTTTGCACCACCAAACTATTGGTGGAATGCCGGAGAAGCCTTTGGTGGAATTGTTGATTTCTACACCTTCTGCAACTCGAGCAATGAGACTTTGAGAGAACTCATTATTGATGCTATGTACCACCAGGCAGGAGAGAACTTCAACTATATACCCTCTAACCAATCCATGACTGAAGGTAATGATGATCAAGGTGTTTGGGTCATGGCTATCATGCAGGCTGTAGAGAGAAACTTCACCAACCCTGCAGATCACAGTTGGTTGTCCATGACTATCGCTGCTTTCAACACAATGAATGCCAGATGGGATACTGAACATTGTGGGGGTGGATTGAGATGGCAGATATTCACTTGGAACTCAGGCTACAGTTACAAGAACTCAGTGTCGAACGGATGTCTTTTCCACATTGCTGCTAGATTAGCTAGATACTTGGGAAACGATACCTATGCTGATGTAGCCGACAAAGTTTGGGATTGGATGGAGAATACGGTAGAATTCTTAACTGATGTTGACGGAACTGTAACACTATACGATGGTGCCAATATCGACACCAACTGTACTGATCTCACCAAGAAGCAGTGGTCATACACATATGGTATCTTCATGGCTGGTGCTGCATACATGTACGACTACACCAAGGACGAGAAGTGGCTCACCAGAGTGAATGACTTGATGGAGACGTCGGCTAGCACTTTTTTTCCTAAAAGCAACGGTGGGTATATGACGGAAATCCAGTGTTTCTTCTCCAATACATGTAATAACGACCAGAGATCGTTCCGGTCGTTGTTCTCTCGTTGTATAGGTCTCACGATGACGCTAGTCAACAGCACGCAAGAAGTATTGAGACCTTTGATGGAGCAAAGTGCCCTAGGAGCAGCTGCATCGTGTTCTGGTGGTTCTGACGGCATAACATGTGGTATGAACTGGGCTTCGGGCAATTGGGATGGTGTTTATGGGCTCGGTGAACAGACGTCGGCTCTAGAGGTCATGAATGCATTGATTGTTGAGGAGCCTTTTAAAAAATCAGCCGATCCCGAAGTTGCTGACAAGATTGACTATAACGCAGGTCTTAACTCTCATGATACCGTTAACCAAAATGAAATAACTGTGACCGGTAAGGACCGGGCAGGTGCCGGCGTCTTGACGGCCGTGGTGCTTGGAATCTTGTTGGGAGGAGGAGCCTGGATGATTTTCTAATTGCATTTATATATTTTCTTATGCTGCTACTTTAGTTACTATTATATAGTGGCAGTTTTAGTTTCTACTTTATCTACTTTGAATATATTGCGAAAGACAACTATGAGAGATAAAGAATATGAGTGGGACAATATGACGTCAAGAGTATGTCCTGAACCATTTGAACTAACCAGCACGGTATAAGCTAAGTCGATAGAAAGAACGGGACTAATCCATCTTTTTCATTTGTTGTCCGTCTGAGAATAATGACCGCAAAAGTCTTATCTGATTGCTGGCTAAAATTAAGTTGATATTGGTGCGCGATGGAACCGCTGCAAGCCTAATTAGGAATGAAATGAAAATTAGCAAAATGAATGAGTACTTCTTCATCAACAAATCCATTGCTTTACGTACATTCTTGTAGTCAGTCACGATGGTGTTGTTTCCAAGCATCAACAAGCTCGCCAACCCAAATACGGTAGGCGGGCTTCCCGGAGGAAGACGAAGACGTTTATTCATTCCCCCCTCCACACAGTATCCATTATTTCTCTATGGGTTAGGTGAAGATCAGAGATCTTTCTTGTCAATGATCGAAAGCGGTTCCGCTATAGGTGTTGACTACGACATCAGTGATGCTGCCAGTGTCAGCACCTCACGTTCTTTACCGTCTACTTTGAGCTCAGTACATACTGGCGAAGACCAAGAGTCATTTCATAGTTGGTTGGTCGAAGAGCACCAGAGGCGATATATGGCTGTAGAAGAGCTGGAAGAAGCACTTTCTGCCCGAAGATCGGAATCAAGATCGACTCATCGTTCATCATATTCGTCCAAAATTTCCTACAATCAATTAGAAGACTTCATAAATCTAAAAACGAACTATTACATAGAAGCAAAAATGATTCTCAGATATGCCATTCCCTTAATTATTACATTTGTCTTGGAACACTTCTTTTCCATAGTGTGCTTGTTAGTGGTAGGACATCTAGGTAAGAATGAGTTGGCGGCGGTATCGTTGGCAACGATGTCGTCTACTATTACGTTTGCTATTTTTGAAGGTATAGCCACGGCTTTAGATACTCTATGTCCCCAAGCTTACGGTTCTGGCAACTACGAGTTGGTCAACATCTTTGTGCAACGGTGTACCGTGTTCTCCTGGATGGTGTACATTCCTTGTGGAATATTGTGGTGGTATTCACATCACGTATTGCAATACGTAATTTCTAGCAAAGAGGTTCTAGAGCTTACGACTTTGTTCTTGAGAGTGTTGATCTTAGGTGCTCCAGCGTATATTATGTTTGAAAATGGTAAACGTTTCTTGCAGGCCCAGGGTATCTTTGAGGCTGGAACGGGGATACTTTTTGTCAGTGCACCAGTGAACATCTGTTTATCTTACTTTTTGGTATGGAACCAGACGTACGGCATAGGCTATGTAGGAGCGCCGATCGCAGCTGTAGTCAACTTCTGGTTGATGTGCATCTTGATGGTACTCTATGTAAAGTTTATTGATGGAGGTAAGTGCTGGTTTGGTATTGCTTCGTTCCTGGAAATCTTCCAACAGTGGAACGAGTTATCACAGTTAGCCATCCCTGGCATTGTCATGTTGGAGTCAGAATATTTGGCATATGAAATAATGACCTTGTTTGCATCCTACTTTGGAACAACCGAGTTAGCTGCCCAGAGTGCTGTTTCAAGTATCGCATCTTTGACTTATATGGTTCCATTTGCTGTGAGTATAGCTGCATCAACGAGAATAGCAAACTTTATTGGCGGACAGAATATTGAAGGAGCAAGAACAGCTACTAAGATGGCATTGGTAATAGCGCTATTTGTGGCTACATTAAACTGTCTTACATTATTTACATTCAAAAAGCAGATAGCCCAACTTTTCTCGCAAGATGAAGGTGTGATAGCGTTAGTTGTGCAATTGTTCAACCCTTTAGTGTCTATAATCCAGATTTTCGACGGGACGGCTTCAGTAGCTAGCGGTATCTTAAGGGCACAAGGCTCACAGAAGATAGGTGGAGTCATTAACTTCGTTGCCTATTATGCATTTGCCTTGCCTCTAGCACTTGTTCTCAGTAAAATTGGCGGCCTTAAACTTATTGGGCTCTGGCTAGGAATTGGTAGTGGCATGATACTTATAGGGCTTAGCGAAACGCTTGTGATAATATTCAGCGACTGGGAGGATATTGTCTTGAAGGCAGGTTTGCGTTTGGAACAAGACATAGAAGACGAAGAAGAGGCTAGTATATAGCACTCATGGCATTACATTGAATATTTGATACGGTCAATATTTAATAACAGCATTAATACCATAGACGATTTCTCTCTACTTCCAGATTCCAATGTATAATTCTATAATACTTTCATACCTCAATTATGCTGCGAAGAATTAACGACAAGTTAGATAAAATGCCTTAATGAAGGCCGAAAGGTTTCTAAAGGGTCTTTAACCAGTGCAATGGATATATGCCTCTAGTTTTTTACTTTAAGAACGCAAATTGAAATTCTATACGCACTGATACTGGAAACATCATTTTAAGTTTCCACTCCTTGAACATCACGAACAAACGTGAACTAAGTAGTTTGGCAGGCTGATCCAAAACGGGATTTGATTCTCCAACCGTTATAAATAACATAAATTGACAATTTCATCAGTTCTTGATTACCTACTGCTGAAATTTGCTCGCCAATTCATAGATGTACCTCGAAATGTCTCTAGTTTTGGTTATTGTCCCTAGTTTTCGAAAATTGATCCACATACAGCTGAACAGTAAAGATAATTAGTTTAATATTGAGAATGTACTTTGTTAATATGGTAACTTTCGACGCCAATGAATAGGGTATAATAACTAACAGATCCTAATGAGAAATATTATGTATCAGTTGCAATATTTAGATTATTTGTATGTAGAAGAACTTACGTGCAAACATCATATTGTCAAAAAGTCAAGTATTGAACCGGGCCAGGCGTAAAATATACATTGATACGCGAACTGAAGCAAGAAAACATCTAGACAGGTAAAAGTGTCACAATTCGACATTTAGTAGAACTTCGCATAGATGTTGCCCAAGGCTGACATCTTAGTTGCAGCCAAGCTAATATCACAGTAGAGCTTTCACAAAAATAGGCAATTAGACAAATACATATTTATACATTAGTTTTCGTTCCCTCCTACGAGTCTAAATTGCTTTCTTTAGCGATTCTAACTATTCTTCGTATACTGCTACCTTTAATTAATGCACAGCATTCATCTCCACAAAATCGCGGTGCCCTAAAGAAGACATATCGGGCGTATATACCCAACAGCAAGGTAGAATTGTTGCCGAATAGGCGAGAAGGAAAAGCCTGACATTCATGTCATTATCTATAGCTGCCCTGTGATCATATCCTTGGAATCAAGGAAGCTCAAGATGTCCTGAACCGGAACAGGTTTCACCAGATCTAAAAATTATTTTAGCCCTAATACTCAAGACAGTACTTCTTTTACCCAAGTTCGTAACCGGATGTGTCCTTTGATTCAGGCTTGTTAGCCGCATGGTTATAGATCGAGGAGCAGGTAATTGACAGAAAGATATAACTTTCAAGAAGTTCACGTGAACTAGTGGTGAAGTCTGTGAAATTTTTCACTCGTCGGTCGTTATCAAGTTAGGCTTATCTTTTTCTTATCAGGAACAGGCGCGCGCCAAAAAAATCTTAGCGGGTTTCTTTGACCCAAAACGGGCAAGATTCGATGTACCAAGTTTCTATTATAATTAAGGACTCGTTGGACTAATGAGGATCAGAGTTGATAAGAACCAATAACTGGGAGCCAATTAATGTTGATCATCGGAGATCTACCCTTAGCGGGCTGTTCGTTTGGGCTTCCTGAGCCAATACGTCGGCCTATATTATTTCCCAATAACTATGCGATATTTTTGGTTTTGCAAATTATCCGTCTAGTATCACCTTAGATTGTAAATTCAAGATGCATTGTTCTGAAATAATTGCCATGCCGAAAATCATAGCTGTGTTTGTGCAACTTTCAGTTTCAGCTTTCCCCTTTAAGTTCAACTAATATATATAGCGACATTAGCCCTACTTCTCAAAGCGTTTTCAAGATTCGGTTTCTCTTGTAGACCAACCTCTTACAGCAGCTGATAAATAATGTCGAAGATAGACTCCGAGAAGAGCACCGAGATACATAACGTACCCAGCGTTGGCTACGGAGAAATACAGAATTATGTATCTAATCGTACTACCCAAGGTATGCCAGCCTTGGATGCTCTTGCCCAGGCCGACGGCAAGAATGCTGAGAAATTGATGGAAGAAGCACAAGCCAACTTGGAATTAGTTCAGGAAACTGGTTATGCTCCCGAATTGAGACGTAACTTTGGTGTGATTTCGTTGCTAGGTGTGGGGTTCGGGTTAACCAACTCCTGGTTCGGTATCTCGGCCTCTTTGGTCACAGGTATCAGTTCTGGTGGTCCCATGATGATCATCTACGGTATTCTTATCGTTGCCTGTATTTCCATGTGTGTGGCCATCAGTTTGAGTGAATTGATCAGTGCTATGCCTAATGCTGGTGGCCAATACTACTGGACTATGAAGTTGGCTCCCAAGAAATACGCTCCTTTCTGGGCATATATGTGTGGTGCGTTTGCATGGGCTGGTTCCGTCTTCACAAGTGCTTCCGTTACTCTTTCGATCGCTTCGTCGGCCGTCGGGATGTACATGTTATACCATCCAGACAAGACCATCCAAACATGGCATGTGTTTGTAACTTATGAAATCGCCAACATCTTATTGGTATTCTTCAACCTCTGGGAAAAACCTCTTCCAGCCATCTCGAAGAGTTCGTTGTACATCTCTCTTACGTCATTCTTGATCATCACCATAGTGGTATTGGCCAAATCTGGCGGAGAATTCCAATCGGCCAATTTCGTGTTTGTGGAATTTACTAACGGTACCGGCTGGAGTTCCAGTGGTATTGCTTTCATTGTTGGTTTGATCAACCCCAACTGGTCCTTCAGTTGTTTGGATGCGGCCACTCATCTTGCTGAAGAATTACTCGAACCAAGAAAGCAGATTCCAATTGCAATTATTGGAACTGTTATTATTGGATTCATCACCTCGTTTTCATACTCCATTGCCATGTTCTTCTGCATCAAGGATTTGGACGCCATCTACAACTCCAACACTGGTGTGCCAATCATGGATATCTTCTACCAGGTGTTGAACAATAGGGCTGGTGCTGTCATCTTGGAATTTTTAATTTTCTTGACTGCCATTGGTTGTAATATCGCCTCTCACACATGGCAGGCTAGATTATGTTGGTCGTTTGCTAGAGACAACGGTTTGCCAGGTTCCAGGTACTGGTCCAAGGTCAACCCAAGAACTGGTGTTCCAGTGAATGCCCATCTTATGTCTTGTGTATGGTGTGCTATAATTGGTTGTATCTACATGGGCTCCACTACTGCGTACAATGCCATGGTCATTGGGTGTATTATATTTTTATTGATGTCATATGCTGTTCCAGTTGTCTTCTTGTTGATGAAGGGAAGAGACAATATTAAGCACGGTCCATTTTGGTTAGGTAAAGTTGGACTTTTCGCCAACATTGTTCTTCTCATCTGGACCGTTTTCACTACAGTCTTCTACAGTTTCCCACCTGTCATGCCAGTTACCGCTGGTAACATGAACTACGTCTCTGTTGTCGTTGGTGTCTTTGGGGCCTACTGTATTATCTACTGGTTTGCTAGAGGCAAAAAGAAGTTCATCACTGCTGAAGACAGAGAAGCAAAGATCGACGAGTTGACACACCAGTTGTCGCAACAAATTTCACACATAGAAGTAGTTCTTTCCCACAAAAACGACGTGTAAAGAGGTTATTTTCAGTTCTTATTTTCAGTTCTTATATTTAATTTTGTTTTCAATAGCGTAAATGAATATTGCAGCGGTAACTAGAATTGCTATTCTAAAAAATTATGAGGCCGAAAGAGGATTTGGCTGCGAAAAGTTAAATAGGTAATTGTCAATAGAGGCATGTATCATTGTTTGTGCAGATTATACTTAACTAAAATGAGATTCAATCTTACAATGTATATCAAATAGAAAAACCTCTTCCAATCACATTGAAAGTGGAAAAAACTTTCATTCCTCGTTAGCTTGTTTCTCTGTATGGGCCATACAATCAGGAATACCAAAGTCTCAACTAGAACACCTGCATATTGCTTGGAGCCTTTCCGCAGTGAACAGAAAAAACTGAGAACAAAAATATCAAAACACTGTATCTTTCTCTGTAGTTCTACAACTTTTCATTTCCGTAGATAGTGTTCAAATCCTAAAAAGGTGTAATGACTGCAACAGAAAATCACACAGACAAGCGGAGTATGTATTTGGGTCTACGTCTCGAATTTTTCAAATCTTTTTTCTTCTGTGTCTCTTTGTACTAACAATTCATTCTCAGGTTCATTTGACTCTATTGTACCAAACCTTTTTGCTGTCTACATAGATGCTGATAAAGAAACACAACTTTTGAAAGAAGAAGCTCTTCCTATCGACTTCTTTGAAGCTGATCCACATCAGATTCTTTCGTCTTACGAGAGTTTCATTAAAAACAGCAAATCGTCTACCACTTCAATTAGCTCCAAGTATGACAATGGAGAATACGCCAACTCGCCATTTAAGCTATATCACGACATCAAGATTGTTTCTTCCATCCAAATCAGTAAATATAAAGTGGGATCTAAAAAGTATAGTGATGTAGATTTTTTCTACAAGTTTGCTACTGAACTTTTGTTAAGAGAGTTACACAGGCTCCACATTTCGTTGCAGGTACCAGAGCCAGAAAATGACGATGATGAGCTTTTAACCACTGATTTGGAATCACATTTGAAGGATGATTTTGAAAAGATACTGAGAACCTATACGTTGTCAAATGGAGAAGTTATCAACTATTCTTCCAAGACTCAAGAGGTAGATCCTACTCCGTCGATCTCGCCATATGCCAACGTCTACAATCAACCACAGCCACAACCTCCAAAGCAGACTATACAACCCTTGTTTTCGTCGTTGATTCCTAAGTCTAACTTGGACCGAAAACCAACAATAGTACAATATCCATATACGATAGCAAAAGTAGTACCTCTTTTGAAAGACCAGTCTCGTAATACATCTACGTTGGATAGTTTGTCCGTTCCTAATCAGAAAATCCCATCTCCCTTAGATCAAAAACCAACTGATCTCTTACATGATTTCTTCCATCCCATTTGGTACACCCTCCCGGTGCCAACCTGGCTCAATTATCATGCTAATGTAATCAAACCAGCAAATGTGTTACCTCAACAAGCTCAAGCTATTTCCATGCAATCACTGTCTTCTCAATCTAACAAGCCTAAGCTAACAGTATTGCAACAACGAGGAACTGATTCCGAGCCGTTGTCTGCTGTACCAACTCTTGTAAGAGCACCAGGTGATTCGTATAGAACTTTTGCTCCTTCTTTGGATCTGCGCGATGCCATTATCAGTGAAGAATTCAAAGGTAACGTGTGGTTGAACCACATCGGTTTTGAAGAAATAGAAAAAATTAAGAACAGTTACTTGCAGTCAATAGAACCCCGCAAACTGTCTAGCGTGTTTTCTACCAAGGAGGAAGAAACCGTGAAAGAAGATGTTGCTTTGGAGAAGGAATCAACGACAGTTAAAGAAGTACCAACTGTATCAAATAACGAAGACCTGGATATAAGTGTGATAAACATTGCTCATATTGTTAACTGGGATCCAGAAAAGATTGAAGAGTTCAAAACTATCAAAAAAGAGAAGGAATCAATTGTGAAAGCAAGATCGATCCAGAGATTGATTTCTACTAATATATTGAAGCTAAATAAATTGCGACAAGAAAGATATCTCAGAAGTGATTCTAGAAACACCCTGCCTACCACATCAGAAGAGATTAGATTATACAATATCACTATGAAGTTAATCTCTTTGGCCATACAGATACAGAAAGTCAGTCCTGGAGATTTTTCGTTGGAGTTCAGTAAGAAGTTACCGGTATTGGTCACCGAGTTCAATGGTGTGATGCCCGGAATCCCGCCCAGCAGACTTGGAGTTGGCACTTCGGGTGCTTCAAAGAGTACAAGATTGCCCAGCATCAGAGGTCCATACAAGAAAAAGAATAGACTCTAGACAAAAGTGTAATATATAAATAACTTATACATTGATTAAATAGATTCTGTATGAAATATCTACAAGTTGTTTATTTTGAAACTCATATGTCTGCGCCATTGGCAAACGCAACGATGAGGTAGATGTTCAAGGCTGTGATAATAGCCCAAGTTAGTACGCTAGCAACGGTGAGAACAATACCATTTTCGAAGGTCAATTTTCTTACGGTAATTTCGGTTGCGGGCAAGTCCACCAGCTGCTGGCTGTTATTTAAGAGCAAACTTGTTTCATCAGCAGGAGCATCGTCTGATGTATCGTAGACTGTCATGTATTCTTTTTTGCACGTGAACCATATTAAAGGAGCACTGACTATTGGCAAGATGAAACTCAACACTACCTGCGAGGAGTTCATGATCTTTGAAACACCTTCACGACCTAGTATACCTATGGCAAACAACACTGGTAAGATAGCCAATATTCTGGTGATAATTCTTCTGATCCATGGTTTAAGTGTCCAGTTTATGAATCCTTCACTGATAATCTGGCCAGCCATTGTACAGACAATACCAGCACTTTGACCAGAGAAAAGCATGGAAAGGGCAAAGACGAGTCCCGCAGCTGGACTAATATAGTAAGACAACATCTCGTATATCGATAACAAGTCGGCGTCTGCGGCATCTGGTTTTCCGTACAAAGTGGTTCCCGCCACGATCAAGATAGAGGAATTGACGAACACTGCTACAATAAATAAAGAAGTAATCAACTCAGCATAAGAAAATGTCAAGCAGTATTTGATAGCCCTGTATGAAGGTCTATACTTGTTGAGTAACTTCGTACCGTCTGAGATCTTACGGAAATTGCTAATAGTAGCCGGCAAGAATTCCTCCTGCGGAACGATGCTACTAGCTTGGTCGTCATCGTCTTCATCTTCTCCTTGTTCTTGGATGATTCCATTCTTGATATCAAATTCTTTCAATCTGGCCTGAACTAAAGCAGAGCCCAAGAACAACGAGTGAGGCATCACCGTACTACCGACAATACCACAACTCAAGAACAAAGCATTTTGTTCGTGGAAGATTTCCTTATGGAGAGGAAGAAAGCCTCTGATAATGTTTCCAAGAGCACCTTCCTCAAAATTACAGTTAAACAATTCCAAGACAAAACAGATACAAGTTGCAAATACGAGTACAGATACCAAGACTTCAAATATCCTAGTTTGTCTCATAGACCCATCTTTATGGTAAGCCATCAAAACGATCAAGACATCCAATACCGTAATGAGAACACCGTAAATCAACGGGATTCCAAACAAAATCTCTAGAGAAATTGCTGTCCCAACAACCTCAGCTAAGTCTGTCGCGATTATGGCAAGCTCAGCACAAATATACATGCACAAGTTCCAATGGTATGGAAGATGCAATCGGCACATCTCAGCTAGGTCTAGACCTGTGACCGTTCCCAACTTCACACAAAGTGATTGCAAAACGACGGCAAAAAGATTCGACATGAAAATAACGAAGCAAAGTTTGTATTGGTACATCGATCCTGACGATACTGATGTCAGGTAATTACCTGGGTCCATATAACTGACAGAGACTACAAGACCAGGCCCTATAAAAGTGTAGTACTTTTTGAGTATCCGTCCCACGCGGTTGAAAGATTCGGATTTAAACATGATTATTTGGGCCCAGACTGGTTAGCTATGTATATCTATGCGTTTTCTTTGGCCTTTTCGGAGCTCTTAATTTGTAGTGTAGAAGTTGTCACTTGAAAGAAGTCAAATTGCAGTTGAAATTTCAATGTTTTACTATTCTCCACAAGTTCTCTAGGCAATATAGCTTATATACAGGCAGTTGATATACTTGGGTTGACCAGGTTTTATGAGTAGAAAAGGAAAGTATACGAATGGAACACAGGCAAAATAAATAATTGAAGATGGCGGATAGTTTTGCTAAATATGAGTATTCCAATCAGTTTCGAGCTTGTAATACTCAACGAAGGAGATGGCACGACGACTAAGCATAAAAAGTGTATCTGCAGTACCGGATCTGATAGCAAGATTAGTTGCTAGTCGGGAACTCCTAAGACCGATTTCTGGAGAAATCTGCAAAGAAAGATCAAGTCTGAATTAGATGTTATTAATTGTAGGGAACCCAAGGGTATCTATTCTTGAGGTAGGCTGTTCATTTTTGCTGGGGGCATAATAAGAATGAACAACATGCGCTCAGAAGTTCTTGCATTTCATGTTGCATATGCTCGTATAGAATTGCAAAATTGTGGATTGTGAGCTTATCCAAAAAGTTGCACTTGTTAAAATATCGAGATTTCTATTTACAAGATAGGGGAATTTTATTGGTAGGGAAGAAAGATACTCTTTTGGATAACTTCCTGTCAACCAACATTGTTGCTAAGCTAGTCAAGTATGTGCTTGATTTAGTATTCTAGTTGCAATTGCCATACAAATGATGTGCTAAGTTAACTACCTAAATTGAATTTACTAACTAACTCAAGAAAATAATGAATCTATGTCTCACTAGCAATGTATAGTAGCAACTTATATTAACAGTTATTCCAGCAGTTATTCTAACAACTCTAGCATTATTTGGGTACATCCTCTAAGTTGCATCCCTGCATACTACCATCCAGTAATATCAAGGTTGAAAAACCAGCCGATACTAAATCAAAAATATAATACTTCCAATTATTACGGGTCTCGGCATTGCAAACGTCATTATTAGACAATGATTGTCTTACCGACGATAGCGAAAACTACATGGGCGGCCAGTCTAGCGATAATTAGCAATGGGGTCAAAACCATCTATAGATCACATGATGTACCCATCAAAATAAGAAGGTTTTCTAACTGTGGAATCCGTAGTCTAGTCACTGTCACGCCGTCAGAAAATCCTATAACCAGTGAAAAACCACAGGAGTCACATTGCGGAGAAAGTGATGATGTGTCTAGCCAATTCCGGTCGACTATATCTTACTTGAACACTTATCTGACAGCCTTTCCTACTGATATTACTACCATAGCGAAAATCAGTCAGTACAAAGATCTACATGCTAATAGATACGCAGTGCAACTGATTAAAGTTGGAATTTTTTACGACAATAAGGAAACAAACAATTTTTCCAGAATCATCGAAGCAGTGCTAGCAGACCCTTTGTCACTGGGAAATGAAGTATGGTTAGAACAGATTGCGACTCGAGACAAAGAAGCCAACAACATCTTCAAGTACTCCGACCAAGTATCTGTTTCTCAGAATTCCTGTTATAACATCCCATCTCCTATATTGAGTGGACAGTATCGACCTAGTTATGCCAGCATACAGTCGCAAGATTGCAACCCCACAGCAGTCTTGAACAACATTGAAATCCATGAGGTGAACGACTCGGAACTGACAGATGTAGAAAAGTTCCATTTTGTCATAACTGTGACAAACGATTTGTCGAAAACCATTAATACCAACGATAGTTCCCACAAAAAGAATTTGGTCACTGTAATTGACAACTCAGAATGGACTCCATCATCTACCGAAAGCACTGCAGTGACTTTCGGCCAGTCCAAAAACTTTCATTCACATGCCATTAAGATAGATTCAAATGTAGCCTATCAGGGAATCAAATTACTCTTGCAGAACGGAGCTAAATCCGGTGGAGCATACTTTGATGCCACAAGAAGTAGCAATATTTACGAGCTAAACAAATCTCTAGGTTACTTTCTGCGCTCAGAAGTCTTGCAGTCCATTTTGTTGGATGAAATATGCACTAACATTAACAATGCACATATTAGTCAACAGCACATTGAACAAATCAAGCAATCTCTCAAGAATGAGATCGCTGCTTTCGGCAACTCGGTTCATGGCGAACTCCAATACGTCTTTATACCTGCTACTACAAATTTCTTCAGGAAGAAGTTGTCGTGGTGGAAATTGTATATTAAAAACGATAATGTAGAGTACGATTTGAAGGACTACTTTGGCAACAATTTCATGAATAGAAGTGTCGAAGAATACAACTATGCCCGAGGTAATATTGCTGCCAAGATCCACCAAGATTACACTCAGAACATCGCAAACATAGAGAGTAACCCTATCCTAGTGTTAAAGTCTCAAGTCATGGACAAGGTAATCTCAGAAATTCAGCCATTCGTGTACAAAATAATTGGTTCTGCGTTTGTATATTATCAATTGCCCATCTCGATAATTTCGTTCTTGTCTTGGCAATATTTCGAATTTTCTGCTAACAGTGCTATTGCCTTGTTTCTGCTTGGTTGGATAGTAGGCTTTAACCAAGTATCCAAGAATTGGGAAGCATTCACAAAAAAGTGGCTTGCTAATGTTTTTGAAGATATAAGAGTTTGTGTTAGCCGTGAATGCATTGACAATGGACTCTCAAAGGAGTTGAATGAACAAGCAGAGCAACAAATTGCTTTATCTTCACTTAGAAAGGAAATACTAACGGGGTTACAAAATAGAGATAATTAGTAAGTTGTCTTACTGAAGTAATAAATAAATAAGTTACACATTGATAGAAAAACCTTTTCTCAAAACTATCCGTACCCACATATATCCGTATTTAGTAGTTGAAACTTTACAACGAAGGAGGAGGAACTTCGTTCTGTTGGCCCAATCTTTTCTGTTGCAATTGTTGTTCCAACTTGTCGAACTCCTTCAAGGCTATCTCTTCTTCTGGATCTAAGATCTGGACCACTTCTCTAACTTCTTCGATGTAATGCATTAACATGGACTCAATACCATGCTTGAGAGTGTCTTCACTAGACGAACAGGATTTGCAGGCACCCTGCAACTTCAAGAACACTGTTCCCGTTTCTTCATCAAATGCCTTGTACTCGATATCACCGCCATCGTCTTGGATAGCTGGTCTTATTCTGGTTTCTATCAATTCCTTTATCATAGAGACCACTTCAGAGTCTTCGGCCTCGGCAACTTCAGACTCTTGTTGGCTCTGTTCTACAAGCTCCTTAGTTATGGAAGGTTCTTGCTTTGTGGTCAAAAAGTCATCCATCAACTCCACGACTTCCGGTCTCAAGTTGGCCCAGTTGATGTGGTCTTGTTTGTTGACTGTGAGAAAGTTTTCTCCTAGCATCACAGATCTGACTCCTGGGATCTTGAATAATCTGAGTGCTAAAGGAGAGTGCACTGATTGCAACGTGGATGTGAACTCAAATGTTTTTCCAGCCATGGGCAAGATATTGCATTCCGGAGATATGAACTTTAATGCATTTGGGTTGGGCGTAGGAAGAGTCTGGAAGGAGAGAAATCTCTTCCCAAAGATTTGAGTGACTTGGTTTTTAAACATTTTTCAATACTAATCAAAGAATTTTATCTTCTGCTAGACTCTCAGGAGTATGAATAACAGCTGATTGTAACTTAATAGATATAGATATAGATATAGATATAGTTGTTGACTATCAAATCAAACATATATCTATTACAAAGCTGAGATAAGAAATTTATTTACATGTCAGATCTAAGATGCTTATTAAGTTCGGAGTCGGAACCGAACATTTCCCCGTAGTGCTTACTCACTCATTTTTGAGTTTTTCGATTGGATGACCATTAACACGTGATATATTCACCAACTCTTTAATCTAGAGGTATGAATAGCCCTGAAGGTCTATTGTACTTGATGACTGGTTAATAAAGTTTTATTAGCATTTTTCGCTACCATATGACGTCTAAGTTTAACAAGTAAGCTCACATTTGCAAACCGTATTTGTTTCTGGCTGATTTTTTTTAGAAAGCAGAAATAATTATGGGGCCTGCTACTCTATCTTTTCGCAACCATTCTATAATACATAAAATGCATCAATATAGTATTGCAAGGAGATTCGTAGTAGTCAGAGAGTAGATAGCAACAAACTCGATTATAAACAGAAGTAATAGAAAGCTGGGTACTTCGTCATCTAATCCAATATCTACATTGAAGATACAAGTCTTCACTACATATTTCTGTAACGATAAGTTTTTGATTTTCAATGAAATAAATTAAACTGACTTTCTAATTCATACGAAGAAGCATGATGCCCCTCAAACGTGAAATGAGGGAAACGTGTTCCATACATGGATTTTTCGTTAAGCTCTATGAGGAATTTCTGGCAGGATCAGCTTTAATCTCTCTTTTCCAAGTCGATGAACTTTCCACCAGATTGAAATCTTGGATGTCTTGGATCGTTAATGAATTCATCAGAGTTCATGGAGGCAGTGGCACCCTTGTAGACCAAGTAGTAGGTGATGGTGGCTATAATAGGTTAGTAATGTTCAGAGGAAAATGAATGAAGAGAACGAACTGTGGCATATATGAGGTAGGTGGATTTATATGAACAATGTTATTTTTCTATTCGAATGTACAGCTCTACAATCCAATTGATTTCGTATTGCTGATATACCCATGACTGACCAGTTGGAGCAAAGTACGTATTTCGACTTTATTGATCATTCTTCAAGTAAACACTCAATATTCAAAATTGAAGTACTGATCCTCCGAATTTCGAAAATTAAATTGAATATGAAAACCAGTTCAGTCAAATTCAGAAGTAGCACACGGATTGACAGCAGAGCTTAGATCAATTCCATACTTCATTATCCTTTCTTTCCATTACCCAATCAGGACACTTGCCGCAGTACTCTAAGGTCAAATAGGACTGAAAAATTTATCATTACGTCTTCATCAAAGACTTGTTTTTTACATACCACCAGCAGCGTATGGCCAGTAGTACTTGAACACTGGAGTTGGGAATCTTAAAGCCATTTTGTTGTTTACGATAAATAGAACCAGAAGCTTCAAAACTTTGTAGGTCCTTTCTAGAATTATGTTTGTTCATTTTTTCTCGTAGTTCGGGAAACTGAATAATCGAGTCTCATTGGTTAGCAGAGTGCAGGCACGGAAAATGGCGCGCTACCACACAGAGCATAATACACCATACCGTATAATGAAATACCATTGCAGAGACTCAATATTATTTCTATACCATTATGATTTGTGGTTGTTGATGTTAGCTTAATTAGCCTCTTTAAATGTTGGTATCAAAATAGCAATGAAATCTCAGAATATCTTAAAATGAGAAACTTAATTTCGCCGTGGTATATTATCTATACACGTCTTCTTGTAATATTTGACGATACTTATATTCTAAGTCTATAGTAGCTTTATTGTAACATGCTCTTGTTTTAAAATTTGCTTAGGATCTCGTAGATTCGAATCTCGGGAGTGTTCTTTCTAAACCAAACATACCCGTGTATTTTTTCTGGCTCCTTGCAATGGTGTTTGACTGTCCAAGAACCATGTTCACTATCCTTGCCAAACCACTTGTCCAACTCCATTTCCCAGTTGGCAATCGTTTCTTCGTTTCTTACTGTGGCAGCTATAATGGCAACTTTTGTATTGCTGTATTTGAAGAAATCGTGAATCGTCGAACACAATGGATCAAGAATGGTGGAATCGTAAGTGACATCAGCCGCTACAATCACGTCCACATCGGCAATTGGATTTTGGATAAAGTTTTCCTTGTCCTCTGGATTCGTTGTTCCCCATAGAAGCTGTTTGCACCAGATTTTCGGTCCCTTTCTGGTTTCATCGTGAACATCGATGCCGTTCAACTTTGTATTCTCAATGAAATTGTCGAATACTGAAACAGCACCATCAGTGAGGATCAAATCACGAATTTCCCTGATATGATTATGATAATTCTTCATTAGGGAAAGACTGACAAGGCCAGTGCCTCCACCGAGTTCAAGGATAGTCTTGTTACCGAAATCATATGGAGTATTCTGGAAATTATTCAAGTAATTGGAGAGGAAAAGTGCAGCTTCCCAAGTCCGCAAACCAGTTGTATTTACGCCTGAAATGATTTTTGGAGTCTCTTTTATGCTTACCACTGTGGTTGGGGCCGAGTTGAATCCACTAATAGGGTAGTGAATAGTAGTGGTATCTGTAGGTTCCAATTCTTCTGCATTGAGAATTTTTGGATCACAGTAGATTTCGTACAATTCTTCCAGAAGCTCGTAGCCTTCTTTTTCAATGCATGAAATATAGTTCTTGAGAAACAATTTGCAATAGTAGGGGTTAGACTCGAAGTTATCCGACTCTTGGAGACATTGAACCACTTTTTCTTGAACTTTGGTATTGGATATTATGGGACAAAGATCGTTGTTCTGAGACTCATTGAAAATTTCATATACTGGCACCCCTTGTTCTAGGAACAGACTGATGTTATCTATTGATATCGTTCGCCCCATTTCTACATTAAGTGTGAGTAAAAATATGTCTTCACTGACCTTTACTCGTCTGTAACTTCTACGACTATCATAACTTAAATTTCCATGATCATCGCGTTTTTCAGAACGCTATTTTTCAGCTATATTCAGCAAGTTGCAGCCATTTATTCAACCTTCGTAGTACACTCCGAATTTGCTACAATATCCCATGAAAACGAAGCTACATTATAGCAATATTATATTCGACTTGTTTACTAAAACTGAAATATATCCAAGAACTTTTTCCTAATCTGCTAGTAAGAATAGTTATATACTTACGCAATAGTACCGAGCACTCTCACTCTCTTAACCCCACCGTCAGGAATAATGGTCAACAACACATGAGAGTAAGAATCGGTCTTTTCTATAGTGAAGCTATGCTCCTTGTCTGGACCTGTCTTGGTGTCATCCACCAAAACTTCCCAATCCTTGTCCTTTGCAACGGGTAGCTTGGACTCGTCGAGAACATTGATGCCTTTGACATTGATTTTCTGAGGGAAATTTCCTCTAAAGTGGGCTGTATCAATTATAATTTCCTTGATATTGGCCACTGCTCCCAATCTGATGATTACCCAATCAACATGGCCAGGCTGCCTAGATCTGGTTGTTTCCCAACCATCAGACATATCATGCCCTCTACCTGGCAACAACAAGTTGTCAGCCGAACCAAAATGCTGGTCACTTACAGAAATTGCTACGCCACCGTTATTGACAGAAGCAAAATCTAAGACAGTGTTCTTGTCCGTAGGGAGAATGGGAACCACAGAGCCATACAATCTGAATCTGGCTATGCCTCCATCAGGGTACATTCTCAATCTGACATGGGTGTAGTTCTTGTCAGTGACACTGTCTCTGACAAAGAAGTGCTTTTGAGAAGGTCCACACTCGACCTTAGAAATTATACTCTCCCAGTCTTGCTCCTGGATCGAATCGACGTTGTCGTCCAGTAATTGAACTCCTTCTACGGAAATGAAGGGGGCATGGTTCCCGTTGAAAAAAGCAGTGTCGATCTCAGCACCAATTATATTTGCCGAAGACACTCCCAACTTTATGATGACCCAATCTGCTTCTGCCTCGTTGTGTCTTCTGGTTTCCCAACCATCGTACCAGGCTCCAGCAAATACGAACCTGGTGGCGTCTCTGATAGGAGCCTTTGGCTTGATCAAGTTGGCTGCCTCGGCAAACCATTGATCTGAGAATTTCAACACTTTTCCACCCAACTTTTCACCTATAACATCGGTGTAGTTGAGGACAATCTTTTCGTGGAAATCTTTTTCAGAGAATACTTGAACCATGCTGAATGAAAATATAGATACAATTAGGAAATGACGTTAATAGGTAACTGAAATTATGAAAAAGTAACCGCTTTTCACTATTGAGGAATTGCGTTGGTTTTATACTGGTTATGTCTTTTTAAAGCTTGACGTCTACTATTATTTATGCAATTGTGGTGAAGAATTTGTCCATTCCTGGGGCATATAGATAAGATCGGAATATTCCGAAGTATGACATATGCAGGCTTATCTGTATGGCTTTGAAACTTTATGGAAATATTCTGGGACTGTTTCCCGATGAAACTTCCATACTCAATGGCAATTTTGTTGGGCACCAGCTTCCATTCAGCAGTTAAATACATTCAAAACGTGTGATTATCTAGGCTTATTTACCACTTCTTTTAGGACTTCGACTGCAAAGGACCAGATTTGTACTGTTGGTACAGAATACATTGTATCCACACTTCCCAAAATGCAGAGAATTACGGGCCGGGACGCCGGCGGTGGTTGCAACTCGCTAAATACAAGCGATACTATAAAGATGAATTCAGAGTATAAAATCGAGAATGCAGTCTACGTATATTATCTAAACTGGCTGTTATCCTAGTACTTAAGTATGATTGTTCTGGTATAGGAAAGAAACTACACTCAACTTGCTGTTGCACTATTCGTGCCTATAAATATAAGAAGTTGCTATGGAGTTCTAACTATGAAAACGAAACAGATAAATACGGCAAGAATTTTAATGACTTCTTGAGCCTAGCGGAAAGTAATGTAATGATTTATAGACGAAAATGCTTAATGTGAGTATCAATCAATACTGTGGGTACTAAGTTGCAACAAATACTTAGTCGCAAAAATGACACCCTGCTTCCCAATGCGGCAGTCGACGCTGGAGGCAAACCACTCTGAAAAATTAACTCTCACTTAAAGAAGCACTTCTATTTAGCATTGAAAGGTTAAACTTATATGAGATTAACTCTTTTTACTTAACTAATGAGTTTATTAATCAGCTCCAAACCCATGCGGGTTCTGGTTCACACTCGGATAAAGCATCAAGTTTGGAAGGTGGGGATCTCGCGATTGGGTGCTTCTTCTATAAGACTACTTTCGCAGACATCTAAACTTCTCGAACAGAACCATGAACATCAGCAAGATAAAATAGACGAAGAACTTAAGAAATTGAAACAGTTGAAAGATGAATATAGAAATGCTGGTTTTTTTGACAGGTTGAAGTTGCGGGGTCAACTTGTCAATCAGGAACTCAAGATCTCTCAGGCAAAAGCATATAAGATGATAGACGAAAACATAGAGACACCTTCGATCATTTTTGACGAGGATCCGCTTGACTTAGATTCATTGGCAAGATACAATGTAGTTTACAAATTCATGTTGAATGCATTTTTGGATCAATGTCATATTTACAACTCCAACAATAGATCCCGTTTAACTCCTGATCAGATCATTGACGAAATTGACACTATGTTCAAGAAGCTTCATTCTGACTTGTCTCCATTAACAAAAAAGGAAATCTTGTTCTATTTCCATATCTATTATTCGTTGCTGAACAATGTTGTATTTTTGGACGAGTTGGACTTCCAGAATGACCAAGTAACTAAGTACTTGAAGGGATATGTTTCGATGTCTCCCACCACAAACAAGGAAGAGTTGATAGAAGAGCTTGCTACATCAAGCAAAACTTCACCTGATACTGTCTCGTCGTGGTTCAATATCTTCGACACGTTATCTTCGACTCCGTTTGCCGATTCTAACACCAGATACACAAACCCATTATGCCCTTACGAATACGCTCGTTACCAAAGCTTCACTAACGAGTTGAGGACGATGCAAGAGAAACTCAAGCAGGTCTATGGGGGTTCTACAACTAAAGACTCAAAGAATGACTCTGTTTTCGGCAACTTCTCCTTTCAAACAAACTCCGACGGTAATAAAGACTCTAAGACAAACAGCACAAAAGATAGTAAGGATGGTAAGGATAAGAATAACAAGAAGAACATCGACATTGAGATTAATTTCAATAGCTCGCCCATGAGATTCTTCCAGGTAGGTGTCTTGATTGGTTTATTATCATACATCGTATACAACTTAACACAGTCTTCCAATAACGAGATCAGCTTTCAGCAGTTCACTACTGACTTCTTGAGCAAGAACTTGGTAGATAAGGTCGTTGTTGTCAACAACAGAATTGCAGTTGTAGAATTGAATGATAACGGTAGAGCTCAGTATCCTCACCATGATGGCAATTTCTACTTCAACATCGGTGCTATTGAGTCTTTTGAAAAGAATTTACGTAGTGTGCAAGAAGACTATAACGTAGCTGATCTGATGAGAGTTCCAGTTATCTACACAAATGAGGGAAGTACAACCAAGATGCTTGTCAACTTCTTGCCTACAGTGTTATTCTTGGGTGCCATCTACTACATGACCAAGAAAGCTACTGGTATGGGTGGAATGGGAGGACCCTTGGGATTCGGTAAATCCACTGCTAAAAAGTTCAACCAAGACACCGACATTAAAATCAGATTTAGAGATGTGGCTGGCATGGCCGAAGCCAAAGAAGAGGTTATGGAGTTCGTCAAATTCTTGCAGAACCCAGAAAAGTATGAGAGATTAGGAGCAAAGATCCCCAGAGGTGCCATTCTTTCTGGTCCCCCAGGAACTGGTAAAACTTTGCTAGCTCGTGCTACAGCTGGTGAAGCAGGTGTCCCATTCTATTCTGTGTCTGGTTCTGAATTCGTAGAGATGTTTGTTGGTGTAGGTGCTTCAAGAGTTCGTGACTTGTTCAAAACTGCTCGTGAAAACGCCCCCTCCATTGTCTTTGTAGATGAAATCGATGCTATTGGTAAACAGCGTTCTAAGGGTAATGCGAGCGGTGCCAACGATGAACGTGAGACAACTTTGAACCAGTTATTGGTTGAAATGGATGGTTTTGATACCTCGGATCATGTTGTCGTCTTGGCCGGTACCAACAGAGCTGATATTTTGGATAGGGCATTGTTGAGACCTGGAAGATTCGATAGACACATATCGATTGACAATCCCGAGTTGCAGGGTCGTAAGGAGATTTTTCAAGTTCACTTGAGGAAAATCAAATTGAAGAAAGATATTGACGATGATTTGCCAGGTAGATTGGCTGCGTTGACTCCAGGTTTTTCTGGCGCTGATATCGCTAACGTCTGCAATGAAGCCGCATTAATTGGTGCCAGGTACAATGCCGACTCGGTGACGTTGAGACACTTTGAATTGGCCATTGAGAGAGTTATTGGTGGTATCGAAAAGAAGTCAAAGCTTTTGAACGCTGAAGAACAGAGAATCGTAGCTTACCATGAAGCTGGTCATGCTGTCTGTGGTTGGTATTTGAAGTATGCCCATCCTTTGTTGAAGGTATCGATTATTCCTAGAGGCCAAGGTGCTTTGGGATATGCGCAGTACTTACCTCCTGATCAGTTCTTGTTGTCTACATTGCAATTGTACGACAGAATGATCATGACTTTGGGAGGCCGTGTTTCCGAAGAATTGCATTTCTCTTCTGTTACCAGCGGTGCCCACGATGACTTCAAGAAAGTTACCAATATTGCCCAATCCATGGTTTTACGTTTTGGTATGTCAAAGAAGGTTGGTATGGTGAACTACGCTGACACTCAGTCGCAGGACAATTTGACGAAGCCATTCAGTGACGAGACCAGCAAGACCATTGACGAAGAAGTACAGAGAATTGTAAGCGAGTGTCACAAGAGATGTAAGGAATTGTTGATTGAAAAATCGAAGGAAGTCGAGTTGGTTGCGGAAGAGTTGTTGAAAAAGGAGTTCATCACAAGAGAAGATATGATCAGATTGTTGGGCAGGAGACCATTCCCAGAAACCAACGACGCCTTTGACAAGTATCTCGAAAAGAAGCCAGCTTTCAAGAATGAGAGACCAGCCGATGAAAAGAAAGACGGCGAGAAAGAACAAGAAAAGTAAATATCATTATAGTCATTCAGCTTGTATATATATTAACCATACGTTATAAGAGAATTGTAGGGATGAAGACGAAGGAGGCGCACTTGAAAAACAAAAAAATGTAAAACACGAAAATGGGAGAGTATACAATAGGAGACATACAACCCACTAGACAGTGTTACAATTTTCATCCATTTCTTTAATCAATAATCATCAAGTCTTCTGGTTGAGGTACTGGTCAATACTAATATTGTGATTGCACGACCCAATTCAACGCGCGAAAAATAGTTGGGCTGTCGCAACCTTCATTACAGTTCACAAATATGTGCTTATATTTATATGATCATAAGTCGTCACAGTTTCAGCTATAGGGCCAGTCTTCTAGTATCACACTTCTATTTATACATAATGCCCAGATCATCGCGTAGCAGCGCTGACAGTTCTCCTGAGGCCACGAGATCACCTCGAGCCATCCGAGCCCACCGTTCAAATTTGTCTGGTTTGGATTTGAACGAAGACGATGAAGATGAAGAATACAAAATAGACGACAATGTAGATGTTAAGGACGACTTGGCAGAAGAAGATGACGATGCTGAAGACGAAGACACGTCTATTGTTCGTCATAGGTCTCGTAAGAGAAAGGCTACTACCAACGATGAAGATGATGATGACGAAGAAGATGAAGATGAAGAAGAAGAGGACGCAGACGAAGAAGAGGACGCAGACGAAGACGCAGATGATGAACATAATGAAAATGTGGAAGAAGAAGATGGAGAAGATGTCAAGGTGAAGCAAGAAGTGAAACGCCAGCCATTGAAGGAAGAACCTAGAAAGCCTAAGAAAAGAGGAAGAAAGAAGCTCAACATTACCATTTTGGAAGATGGTGTCTACGATGAAGATGGAAACCCGCTCAATGTCAAAAACGATGAGGTAGTTATTGACCACGAGGATCCAAAAGGACACACCAAGATAGACGAGAACGGGGTATTGCAGGGCGGAAGGCAGTTCAGAATGAAGACATTTAAATTGTTAGGTCACGGTGACCAATTATTCATGGTTTCGACAGAACCAGCTAGACTTGTGGGATTTAGAGATTCGTACTTGTTGTTCAAGACTCATAGATCTTTGTTCAAGAAAGTCTGTACCAATGAAGAAAAGATGGATTTGATCGATCGTGCCATCATCCCCAACTCGTATAAAGGTAGATCTGTCAACTTGGTAGCAGCTCGTTCGATTTTTAGAGAATTTGGTGCCAAAATGATTATTGATGGTAAGAAGGTCATTGACGATTTCTGGGAGCAGAGGGCTATCGAACGTGGAGATATTGCTGGAGAATATGCTGACCCCTTACAATATTTCGGACCAGTTGGAAAGGTAGGTGGTGTGTTAGGTGATTCCAATACCAACGGAGGTTCTACACCAATCACATCGACACCATTAGTGAATTACCAAACAGATCCAACCTGGATGTATCAAATAGCAGTCAAAACTAGAGAACATAACAACAAGTTGCAAGAGCAAAGGAACCAGTCATTCAACCGCGGGGCCAAAGATATTTTCACTAATTCTACATTCTATCCTGAGTCAACACAGCCGACATCATTGAAATATGGTGTATTTAAGGACGAAAAGAAGCCTTCATGCCTTACATATGACATCAAGTTTGTGAATTCGGACATAAAGAAAAGAGCTACTGGCTTGAAAAACGTTCCCAAGGACATCTTCAGTGATATCGACGATGAGGAAATTAAGAGAGCTATAATTGCCCAACAGGAATATGAGAAAAGTATTGTGTAGATTCTAGTTGGTAGTCCTATTTGTATTATAATTGTAAACTATTAAAACATTGAATCATACTTTCATGTATATATGCTTGTGATGATACTATAAAATCAATAAAGAATTGAATGTTCGATGGCCGAATGCAAACTACGTATTGAATGTAACTTCTTCGTCTCCAGAGTCGAAATCGCTATGAACCAAATAGCCGGAATCATCCATTTCATCCTTTTCTGCCTTTCGTTTCTCCATATGAGCCCGCAATTCAAAGTCAACCTTGGTCTTTCTACGTCCGACGTGGACCGTAATATCACCTTCTTCAACAACCTCAGCATGTTTCTTCGAATATGCTACTTCCGCCTTGGCTTCCTTACCAGAAATCTTGTGGTTAACACGAATATGTTTGGCCAAGGTGTCGTGGCGGGTAAATATCCTTGGGCCAACTCCAGGGTGTTGTTTTACACAAACAAAACATTTGAAGAGCTTCTTTTTCTTGGAATGTACAGTTTCCTGATGTCTTATTAATTCATATTTTCTCGAGAAACGACGCAAGCAAAGCTTATGAGGTTCATCTGGCGATGGCAATTGGCATTCATGAACAACATCAGGATCATAATTCGACGATTTGTTGGAGGGCTTGGAAATGGATGGTTTCTTGATAGCCCGATGAGAATTACGTTTCTTTTCAGCTCTCATCATTCTGTTTCTTCTTTCTTTACTCATACCTCTCAAACTGCCACGGCCAGTGGTGTCGGAGCTTACATAGTAGTATGGATTAGGAGAAAGAGATCCATCGTCATTAACTCCATTTTCTGACCCTGGCGATCCAAGCTTTCCACTGTACTTTCTTCTTCTATTAAGTCTTCTTCGGTTTCTAGACTTATGCGATATTGGCTGTGGCTGGGTCAATCTTTTGTAGTTGTATTTGGCATAGTCACTGATGAATTTGTTGTAGCAGTCGTTCATGTCAAATTGAATAACAGACAAAAAATGATAGATAACTGGCTTCCACGACAAGAGGTTGTAAATTTCCCAGTAGTTCAAGCTCATAATTATGTTCGTTAAAAAGCGAATCGTTCTTGTCGAAAGCTCGACGTTTTTGTGGTTCGTTGAAATCTTGATGAAAACATCGAAATTTCTTTCCACGATTAGATACACTTTAGAGTGGATGGGGTCGTCCGAATCTACAAAGTTGTCAAGTTGGTCCATCAAGGAATAGTACTTATCCTGTAGCTTCTTGAACAATATGGGAAGCTTCTGGTCAAGGTTGTCCTCGTACAAGATCTTGGCTATCTTGTAGAGATGCTCCGAGTATTCCTCGATAGAAGAAGGATTAACGAGATTAAGTATATCAACTTGTTCTTCCAATGAATACACGGTATCCGGTGCGGTGACGCTTGATTGCGAACTCATATGGTCCTTGCTGATTACGGCAGAAAGGTTGGTCTCGTCACTGGAAGAGTTCCTGGCATGTTGACGTTGTAATGGCATAGACATAGAGCCGGGAGTTGGGTACGTAGGGACATCACTGGGAGATCTGATTGCAAACTGGTGCTGATGCTCGTACTGTGGAATCGGTTGCTTCCGCGACTGCTGATTTAGTTGGACCTGTTGAGGTTGTTGAGATTGATGAACTAGCTGCGGATGTTGAATCTGTTGAGATTGCTGGGCTTGCTGCGGTTGTTGAATTTGTTGATCTTGTTCAACTTGAAGGTTCTGTTGAATTTGATTTTGCTGAACTTGCTGAGATTGAGCTTGTGCTTGACCTGGCTGAGACTGAATTAGAGGTTGAAGTTGATGAGAAGGGCGAGGTTGTTGAGGCTGTGGTGGCAGATGCAGCTGAGATGGCTGAGACGGCTGAGACGGCTGTGGTATTTGGTGCTGGACCTGTTGTTGAACTTGTTGATGTTGGTGAATATTGATAGGCACCGGCTGTTGCTGATGTTGGTTCTGATGCTCCAACTGCTGGATTCTCGGTAATTGCGGCTGATGGGACTGCTGTTGTTGCGATTGCTGAGGTTGCTGCTGATGATGGTGCTGGAGTTGATGCTGTTGATTTTGCTGCTGCTGGTTGTGGTGCTGCTGAAGCTGTTGTTGTTGGATATGCTGGAGGTGTTGGAGTTGTGGCTGCGATTGTTGCACAGTGGGAGGAGGTTGCTGAAGCTGCTGGTTGGGAATTACATTACTCTGCGACGGTGACGTGGCCGAGCCATACACCTCTACCGGGTAGTAGTAGAGTTTAGGAGGATTCTCGTTCATATTAATGAGAAGTATAGGAGTAAGCTGTCTGTTATAAGTCAAATGCTGTTAATATAGGCAGAAAAAAATTGGTGCGAATAGAAAAATCCACTTCTAAAATGGTAGCAAAAACTGGCAAGGTTTGACGGATTTGGCTTGGGGCAAAAAATTGCAGATAGCGAAAAAAACGTAAAAGCGAAAACCAAAAATTACTAGTTAAAGGCTACAATTTCAGCTAGCGGAAGAATTGACAATTGAATAGCGCTTGGAAATGGCAATTATATTCACCTGTGGTGAACACTGTAGGTTTGACTAATGGTGGACCTGTTCTGTTTGTAACGGTGCAAATGTTCTGTGGTTCACCTGAAATTGGAACACTGATAATTCTCGCTTCCTCTCAAGATTGCAAGATACTAAAAAGGGAAGAAGGCTGAAATTTCACAGCAAGGGGCTCTAACTCGCGGAAAAAGTCGGTAACGCTAATTCAAGATCACGTTATCACGGTGTTCGCAACGACTGACTGACTTAGCTAGCAGTGGATCTCTTATATCAAATGCTAAATCACTGCCTCTAGAAAGGGCTGTTAAAAATTGATCATTGTTTGTGAGTTTTTGGCCTATTTTCTGATTGCAAGAATTAGTCAACCGACACGACCTCCACCCGCAAAGACACATCGTTACCCGGACACGACTGCTTCTGTCGAAACTAGACTTGGTGAAATTTTGCAACCAGCTAGCTGCCAGTTTTCTTGCCTACAATTCTTACCAAACCAACGTTCCAGCATAGTAAATATAGCATACTGTGCGTCCCAATTGTCTATTTCAAATGTTGCCTCTTTTACGAGAACCGCTTTCGCTTCTAACTGGCCAACTTTCCTCCCTTGAGATTCATGGCCCATCGGGGCTCGCAACCATTCCGTCTTTGTGTAACACGTTTGCAACCATAAGGAAAGTTGCAAAAATTACAGCTGAAATGGCTGAAAAAGTGAAAGTGAAAGATTGTGCAATATGAATTTCTTTCATATGATTATGGTGCTGAGCTTGATGTTCCGACTATTCTAGAACGTCATCGACGCATTGCTTTGCCATCGGCTCCCCCTTTTGCAACCATAATCACAAACTGCAGCTTTTATATGCATGACCAACAAATATTATGCAATCCTTAAAAAGCACTTCTACAAACCAATGTCATGATCTCCAACACCAAACAACAAGGGTAGAAAGTCATCGATACTAGTATCCTACGTATTTGCATAATATAAATCATTCAGTACACAATTGTAATACCCTGTTTTACATATTTTTGAAATTTCACTTTTTCTATTTTCTTCGTTATTCGTCGTGAACTATACAATATAGCTACATAGTCTACTTTCTATCTTCCGTAGGCAGCGGGCCATTCAAGTAAGACAAATTCATGCTTTTGTGGATATTATCGCTGCTAGAGCGTGGGTAGCTGTGAACCCCAAAACTGTGGCTGTTGTCAAGCTCTTTAATCAGGGGTAACACTGTTCCTCTCATGGGAGGAGAGTTTTGGCCAATGAGCGGTGGTGCTCCTCCAGGTTTATGTGCAATTGGGGGTCCAAGAGGCGGGTCTCCTCTGACTGGAGATGGACCTCCTACGGTGTTGTCGCCGATTAGAAGAGACGCTCCATCAGAAGCATGAGCAACTGGAGGTGGAGCCACTGATTGAAGAGGACTAGTAATATTAGGTACAGAAGGCAATTCCTTTGGAGAAGTAATTGACTTCAATTGAGATACCTTAAATACTGGAGACGATTCCTGTGACTTTACTGCCTTGGGAGATATTTTCGACAAGAAAACGTTCGGTGCCTTGGCTGAAACTGTAGGTGATAATACCTCTTTTGACAGACTTCCTGCAGGTTGATCTATTGGTGGAAACTCTACAACGTCGACAATCCTATTTTTTGGATAGTGGTGAGTATGAATAACTGGTAGCTTAGGGTTGGGAACCTCTTTCGTGCTGAACAGTAAAAATCCAGCATAGCTGGATTTGATTGTAAAATCTGGATTGAGAAATTGAGGATGGGGCAATGGCTCTACAAAGGTATGTTGCTTAGTTACTAGCAGTTTTGGATCATCAATGACTTCTACATTCTCTTTGGCGTAGTTTACAGCCATTTTGTTTTCCTTTCCGGTAACACCGTGCTTTCTTCTTATGTGTCTTGCCAACGAGTCATGTCTTGGATAACTCTGAACTTTAGCTCCATTCCTAGAACAGTAAATACATTTGTAGATTTTCTTTTTTGTAGCATGAACAAACTCCTGGTGTCTTAATAGTTCATTCTTGCCGTAGAAAATCTTTAAACATTTACGAAGAGTGCCAGGGTCAATTAAGTGGCACTGGTGAATTACTCCAGACTTATTCTTCTTCTTGTCATCTAGCATTGGGATCTCTCCTCCTTCCAATTTGGCACTACTCTTTGGTGATTGAGCAATGAATCTTAATCGATTTTGGTACTGGAATATACCATTCCCATCTTCCATACCTTCAGATGATCCTTGTATTGGCTCCCCTTCGTAGTCCGCATAGCTGCCTTCGTGATCATCTGGCTGATATTCACCAGCTTCCATCGAGGTTTCTCTTTCATCCTCGGAACTACTCACATCGGAGGGTTTGTCGTTGATAACTGATTTTGCAATCCTTTCCTTTTCAATTCTCTCACTTTCAATTCTTCCACTTTCTGTTTCTTCTTTTTCTGTTCTTTCGCTTTCTACCCTATTCTTTTCTATTCTTTCTTTTTCATGGGTATCGGAGACCTTTTCCTTTGGGCGATCTGAGTTGAGTTGGAAACTGAGTTTTCTTGCAGAGTCATCAGCTAATCGTGACAATTCCTGTGGCTCTATGTGTTCGCATTCACCTCTTTGAGGCAGTTTAAGTGCTTGGATTTGCAGAAGAAGTTTCAGCGGTTGTCTATCTTGAGGGCTATCAATGATTTGTTGCTGTAAAGGTGGTGATGGCTGAGGTCCTTGAGGAGACGGCCCCAGATACGAAGGAATGCCTGGGAGATATAACTGCGATTCTCCGTACACTGCTTGTGGATTTTGCGATGAAGATTCGCTTTGAATCTTAACAAAACTGTCTTGACCAATATGTTTAGTATGGGTTGAATGAGGTGAAGCCTCTAAATGCCTATCCAGGATTGTTGGCAGTATATGTGAAATTGATCGTCTTTGTGGCATTACATGTGAATGAACCACTTGTGGAGTGGGTATAGATGAAGATGGAGATTCCCTTGGTTGATAATTATGAATTCCTGGAATTGGCGTTTCCTGCACCACTGGTGAAAGTTGGGATGCTGTTGGGAACAGAACAGGTCGTACCTGAACAATTGTTGGAGTCCTGTTCTGTCCAGGAAGTGGCTGATAATGTGACACCGGTTGCTGGAATTGTGGAAGAAACAGTAGTTCATGAACACTTGGTAATCTGGGGGGTTTTGATTGTTGAGGTTCATTTCCTATAGGAGGTGGAGGATGGTAGGGCGCGGTTGGAGAAAGGCTATGTAGGGGTGGAGGAATTCTCATAGAAATATCCTGAGATGTATATTGGGACGATTGAGTCATTGGTGGTGATGATTTTGGTGGCGGGCTTAAACGCAAAAGGTGCTCTTCTCTTACTCCAGAAATATATTGTGAGCCCTTATCCTGTCCATCAAAGTCAGGTTGTGTAGAAGCTACTCTTGAGCTGACTTCGGGTGAAAATGCTGCCGCCCTCATTGCTCCGTCTTCTACATAGTCATCCTCAATGTCTTCTTCGAAACCTTCGTCATCATCATCATCGTCAAGAATATTAACTTCCTCTTCTTCTGGAATATCATCGTAGTCTCCTATGCCTTCATGATCGGATTCTGTACCACTCATTTCACTTTCCGTGTTACTAGGGAAATCCTTCTGCATTGCGGTTTGCGACTGAGCTACTAGTATATCTTCTGTCAATGGGTTCTTTCTCTTTCTGCCTGGTTTTTTCTTCAGCATAGGCTCGGATATAGACTTCGGTCTTCCTCTGCGTTTCTTTGGTGGCAGTACATCTTTTAGCGTTATATCTTCATAAGGTATAGTATTGATTCTGTTGTACTTCTTTGAGTCCACATTTTGGGCAAATGAATGGTACGAATAGTTGTAGAATGGATATGGAAAAGGATATTGCAAACCGGATAACATCGAATCCTTCAAATAGTTTTCCGGGGGTCTGACAAGAGGTCCATATACCGTGTCTACAACTTCGAAGTCAATCAATTTCAAGAAATACTCTAAGTTTGGAAGCATGTAGAGCAAATGATACACCTCCCAATACTGTAAGCTGTAGATTAATTCAACCAAGTACCTGGTAATGTGAGAAGCCAATGACAAATTGAAATAAGTGGATGAAAAACGCAACAAACTCGTGTAGTTGTCTATCACTATTTTGGAAAGCGTCCCATTTGGATAGATAGGACCACTTTGGTTGAAATTGTCAGCAGATTTTATTTGATGCTGCATTTCATTAGACATTGATGAAGACTGAGATGAGGCGTGTTTCCAAGACCAAGACTGCAATGGTTTCGGAAGATAGGAAGTCAATTCCAAGAGCGAATTTTCTATTGAGATCCTGTTGCTGTCGTCCAAATGAGACTCTTCAAGTAAAAGATTGAGAAGCTCTAGCAACGACAGAGAGTATAAATCAATGCTTTCTTCTACTTCAACTTCATCTAGTTCGTTGGATGTATCGTAGGGACTACCATTACCATACAGTTGTGCTTGGTGTGAATTTGAATCAAAGTCATGACTCCTGGATCTACCCTCAGCAACAACTACTGGCCTGTGTGGATACAACTTCTTCAAGTCTTTCACAATGGGGTCGCTAAATCTTTGACTCTCGGTGTGAACGTTGTCATAGTATGGAAGAGTTCGTGGAATATTCGTTCTTACCCGTTGGACCAATGCTGAAATGGTTAGTAATGAACATATTCATAGAGTAAAATCAATATAAAATACGAAGTGAACGTACCGTCGGGGTGAAAATCTCTATTTTTAATCAAGTCGCCGAGCTGCATCGCGTTAGTAATCGACATATTGTAAAAGGAGATATGGAAGGTGTCTTGGAATCCTGTGGTAAGGAATGAGGAAGGTGGAGAACTCAGTTGCTGAGCAATATAGTATTTGAAGAACGGTAAATTTTAACTCTTGTGATTGCTAATTCTCTACTTGCAATTTGACCTATTGTTATGTCTGTCTATGACTAGAAATTCCATGTTTTATTGTCTTAGAGTATAGTCGACTTTACTAATTTGTAATAAAATTCCAATTCTCACTTCCACTCTCATATACAGAGAATATTTACAGGATTTGCCATATATGCTACTTTAAAAAGTAGAAATTTTGACAGCCTGCTCCTTCACGATTGAATTCTACATACACTTGTGCCCCCAAAGCCGTCGCTGGCCATAGATGCTGTGATGTGATGACTTTAATGCGATTATCTACTCTTGTAGAAGTTTGGAACCATTTCATTAACTCTTAATGTGAAAAAATGCAACAACTCAGATAGGGTTGTACACGACCATGCGGAGCCTTGACTGCCGTTTTGGGTAGGTGGGATCAACTGTGCGTATCTTGGACTTGCTGGCAATCTATAGGTTCGAAACAAGAACAGAATTGAAACTATGGCTACCATTGAAAGCATTCATAATCCTGGCTGTGAGTATTTATTTCCTTCCTTTCGCAAAAATATTCATTACTATATAGTCATAACGTTTTTCTGTATCTAAGCTAAGTCTATCTCTCCAATATTGATATAAATTGAATTTATACAAAAACTGAACCTTCCGATCCGTGAACATGACTTGCAAAATTAACTCCTGTAGCTTGGACTTCGAATTCAGAATGGGATATATTGGCCAGTTTGAGCAAGGAGATATGGCCATTTGCAAGTGTACGTTCTCCAGATTCTTCGTCGTCGTCTTCTTCCTCTTCTTCTTCAGGAATTACATCTTCAATTAAGCGCAAAGGAGGAGCGTTCCTGAAAAGTTTAGATTCAACCTCATAATCGTTTTCTCCAAGGTAATGTAAGACGTGCTTGAAAACAACTTCGTAAACATCATCTCCCCAAATATTATCCAAATGCTCATGGTTGACAGCTGCTACTGTCGTGGTGGTTCTAGGAGGCAATTGGCCACACATGACATCAATATCCACCAATGAATCTATGGACCCATAGATCAAGTGAATCGGAATCTTGATATTCAGCAAAGGATAGCTGACGGGGGATAAACCCGACAACGAAGAGTAGGCATCGTGGTACATCTGGAAATTCTTGGAAGACATCACTTGGAACCAATGCACAACTGACTTGACAGAAGTAGTAGAGTACAAATGTGCATAACTACTCAACTTTTGAATTTTAGAAATGTTCTTCGACTTCCAGTTGAAAAGGACATAATTGGATACATCAATCATGGTGTCGAACAATGGTGGATACATAATCTTTTGCCAGAAAGCAACGGAGGGCATTAATATTTTTCTTGAAAACAATAAAAAGAATACGTTAGGAGACGACTTCAAAAATAAATCGAGAAACTTTGAGTGTAGTCCATGCGGAGTAGTGGCTGGAGAAATAGCAATCAACTGGTCTATCTTGTCGTTTAAATCTGTATTGATGGATACACTTGCAAATGCCTGTGCCGTACCCTGGCTGAACCCTATATAGGTCAATTTCAGTTTTTTGGTCTCGCCCAAGATATAATCTATTGTGTTGGGGATGTCAAAGAGGGCAAACTCATCCAAAGAAAAGTCCCAGAATTGTTCAGTGTGCAATTTGTGTTGCAAGTGTTTCTGACTGTATTTGTTTCCACGGTTGTTTCCCATCCAAACATCGTATCCCAAATCGTAGAGAATGAAGGGTAAGTTTTGGTATTTGTCAAGCATCGTGACCCATATTTCTGAACTCATCAAGAGACCATGGTGTAAGTATACCACTTTACCGTTAGTCACTCTTGTGGTTTCGTTTGTCTTCGATAATCTGTGTACTGTCAACAAGTAGTGATCTTTTGTCTGCACGATGCGAGGTTCAACGCTGTAGCCAAATAGTTCAACCATCTCGTTGATAGAAGTGCTGTTCAACAAGCCTGTCATGAGCACATATTTCTCCTTCAGAATGCTGGGATGCTTCTTAAGATACGTATATTTGGGATTGTAGCTATCTTCATCGTCAATTTCTTCTGTTTTGAAGTTGACTGGATCCGACGAGAACCGGTACACAGTCGTAGTGACAAATGTAAAAAGCGACAAAACGGGTGTTGGTAATAGAGTGGTGATCATTGAAACTATGAACTCTGCCCAAGCAAGCACAAATGAGATAAAAATCACCGGCCAGTCGAGCAAAGTTATACGGCCTAATAACGGTAGGTACATGAGTGCCAATTGTGATATCTAGTTTGACGCTGGATGTAGAATCAGAGACTATTACAAATGAAGTAAGTTTGCTGTTTGTGAACATTTGATAAAGTGTCAGATGCATGCTAGTTCAATTTCGCGCATGTCAGATAGGAATCCTGCAGGTGCCAAGAACCCACAAGCCCCTCAGTTAAGTCGCCTTAATTTAGCGGGCTACGGCCAAGGAGCGTAGTTAATACTGAGTAGTTGGTGGGAGTGGTAGGCAATTTGTATTCTGCCCCTTTAGCTGTAAGGTACCGGATAATAGAAGAAAATCTCTACAACACTGCATGCATTGGCTATGTAATTGAGATATAGACTTGAGCAACATCATTCTCCACTTTTGGGAAGTAAATTCTCTCATCAATATCTGGATATTGTAGCAATATTTGCTCACCTATGAATCCTCCTCCAATCCGTATAAATGGCCCGCAGAGTCCCTGATTTCAAGGTTTCCAGCGTTTGTTTCTCTTTTGCTGATGTGTGATAAATTGCTGACTGTTTCCAGTTGCAAGTGACCGTAGACGGCTACTTGGTTATGAATTTGCCCATTGTATCCTAGATCCAAATTCGGTCTAGCTCTGGCATCAACAATAATTCGGGCCGAACCTCTCTTGTTTATATCAATCTTATTGGCTGTCCAATTCCAAACCTTTTATGAGTACTACATATTAATTTTTATCTGTTTCATCAGTAGGCACTCAATGCATGGTAAAATTAGCAATGCAGGAACGAGACACAATTTTCATTGTCGCTAGCAATTCCAGCCACTCACAGACGTTCATCTATTCGATCTAATCAATTCAATCGCATTAGAAAAGAATGGAAATCATATGCGGTTGGCGCCTTAAATTTAGCATCAGTTTGCTTCAAAGGAGTGATTATAATTGACTTGACCTCGTTGAATAAGTGAGTACCAAGAAAAAGTTAACCTCACCAGTCAAATATGAACCCAAATTATGTCAAGTGGAAATTCCTTCGACCAAAACTCGATCGGGCCAATTCTAGACTCAAATGAGGAATATAAAAGTTTCCGTTCAGTTTTTTTCACTATTTGTTAAGGCAGAGCTAATTGGGGCTAACAATAGGGCGACAAAAATAAAAAAATGAAATTGCAGACAAACCATTCGACTACAGTTATGGAAAACGTACATACCCCTGTTTACATGTTGTTGGCCCTGCAGAAAATTGGTGGTATTTAAGAAGTAGATAATTTCCAGTACTGAAACCATTTTTTGGCCATGAAGTTGTTTTTTGGTTCCTTAACATTTCAATAATGGTCTCTACTCAACAAGTTTTAGGTGCATTTGCTCTCTCTTCGGTTGCTATTTGCGGTGAAGCTCCCATCTCCACTGATTCGCCCGATGATTTTAAGTATGTAGCTACTTTTGAACCTGCTGGTAACTATGATGTTGCTGGTACTGTTGCTTTCTCGGCAGCCCAGAACGGCTCAGTACTTGTTTCTGTTGACTTGCTGGGTTTGCCTTCTACAGGTGGCCCATTCCCTTACCACGTTCACGAGCATCCTGTCCCAACTGATGGAAACTGTACTGGAACATTGGGTCACTTGAATCCATTCGGTGGAAGTGTTAACGCTACCGATGCTGCCGGTAAAGAAGTTGGTGACTTGGCAGGTAGGCACGGCAACATTGAAGGTCAATCTACTGATCTCTCTTACGTCGACGATTACCTTTCCTTGAACCCAGGCAACAAGGCTTACATTGGTGGCTTATCTGTTGTAGTTCATCTTTTGGACAACACCAGAATCGCCTGTGCCAATATCACCAAAATTCCAGCCACTAGTGCCGATGCCAACGTCACCAATGCCACTTCTGTTGAGTCTCAAAACGGTGCAGGTTCCAACATGGTTGCTGCTGGTTTGACTGGTATGGTTGTTGCTGCAGTCTGTTTGCTTGTCTAAATGTTGATATTATGCGAGCCCGATGCTAGTATTTCCAAAAATATTTTGATTATCTATTTAGTAGTTGTGAAATATATGCCGCTACTCTGGAACACAAGTTCCCGTAAATTCACTAAAGCAGATGTTCCTTGTTAGTACTCCTCAAATTGAGAGTCATCATTCAAACTAAAATGGGTGCGAAAAATGATGTTTGAGTACATGAAATTGCTGGAACTCACCTGGTTTTACTAATGATGTACTTTTGCTAAGTACCTAAACTGGCTGCAAGGTACTTGACTTCAGAATTTTAGTAAAAAAATGCTGATATATTAATGAAGGGCTTGTTTTACTAGAAGTTGGCAAGTTTATTGTCTCAATTGCTCATTTTGATTGGTACAATATGAACATGTGAGATATTCAAATTTAGCACTTTATTTACATAATCAAAGGCACCATAATTCAATTTTTCAAATAATTTCGTTTTCGGGCATACAATGGCATTGTATAAATAAATAGATAATTTGATCAAACAAGGCTTCTCTAGGTATATTGGAATTTTTCTTTGTAGCAGAAGCACTTGGCCCTGCGTGTAATTCTCTTCTATCTGTGATTATTTCCAATATTACTATACGTAAAGACGTACGGAATCAGTATTGGGTGCGGCTTGATAAGATTAATGGCTGACACTCTCCTCAGACTTCATGTTGTTTCTCAAAGATGTGGCTCATTACAACAAGCGGGGGCATTAAACTATTAATTCGGGCACTTCCCAAAAATGTGTCTTAGTTAAAACTTTCTTGTCCACGCATTAATGTTTGTACGATGAGGTACTTTAATTGCAGTCTTGGAATCAGCGATAACCGTTAACTAATAACGTCTGTGTTTTAAGGCAAAGTATTCAGTAATTAACCTATGTAATTAAAATGGAAACTATCACGTTCCAACAGTAGAAATGATTATTACTATAAATTAGTCGTATCTATCTTAAACATTAGTTAATCCGTCTCAATCTAAACAATGGGAAAAGCCTCACTTTAGAAAGGCTAACTAGGAATTACCATGCTAGCGGAAAAAAACCACAGGCTTGAACGGCATCTATTAAATACCTGAGGTGAACTTTTCGATAACAGTTTCAGGTTCCAAAACAGCAGAAAATGAATTCTATTGAGCCCACAAAAAGAAAAGTTTCTGGCTAGCTCTCAACAACAACTTTTAATGACAGGTACGCCCCAAGTGATTTGACATATATGTGATTTCAATAAAAAGATCTCTAGGGTCCAGATAATGTTGGAGTTGAATTTTCCAAGCAGGCTATGATCTTCAAGGGTAGCACATTAACTCTTTTGAAATGGGAATCGGAAATGGCGAGCTTGCGGGGCCAGATCCTAAATTATTTAACATTGAGGACCCATTATTTTTCCATGTATAATTGGTTCAATTTACTGTCCATATTTACAAACGCATACGAATGTATGCTGATCGAGAAATGTTAAGGACGTGTGCCTGATTTGTTCCAGCTATTTTATTCATGATGTACAAGACAGTCAAATAGTTCCAAGTAGCCGAGTAACTGAATAAATTTTCTGGCAAGGTAAATCAAGCTCCGTCGGCGTTAGAAATTATAGGTAGATGTGGGTTCAATGTGTTTGAAGTCGGAGCTTCGAATGAGTTCAACATATCAGTTGTCGCATATTATATATGCAGAGATTACCTGACTCTCTGGCTTGGCTCTTCGAACTCATTAAAAACGAATTACTTTAATGTTTCAGCAACTGTAAGCAAAGTAAAGGAAACTTCAATGCTAATATCAATGGTTGGTAGTAGAAAGAAAGATACTTTCTACTTTTGTTGCGTATGGTGTGCCGTTACATCTCTTATGACTTCGGAAGATTGGCTAGTGGCACTCTTGTTAGTATAGGGTGTTGATCTTTTTTCGAAAATAAGAACTTGATTTACTACTACGAAGAATCATCCTAGCTGTTGGCTAAGTCCCATGATCGACACCTTTTCACAGGAAATGTTGTTGACGATGTCAACGAAGAGCTCAAATGAAGTGCGTTTGGTGAATCTTCTATCGAAGACGCAATGGATAGCCTAGAAAAAAAGAACATTCAATGTCGTGCGAGAGAAACGGGGAAGGCAAAGCTGTTTGTGTGGGATCTAATAATAAAATAGCACTGGCGGAACTATTAGTATCCCAGATTGTAGAACGATCCCTCCTCAGTGTAATCTCAATTTCTCGAAGACATACTTGAATAGTTACCGAAGAAGATACGGCCGTTTCTGGTCCAGATACGTTTGGGATCGAGGAATATTTGCATATCAGCTGGTGCCTGACACTACCAGTTTCCGAAATTGAGGAATAATGCTAAGAATATACAAGGCATCTGGTCAAAGCGATGATAGTACCGCAAAGAGCAAACGTCGATATGATTGTTACGTTCAGTATAGGCTTAAGAAGAGCGTAGCTGCAAACCACAATTTGGAAGGTTAATAGCGCAGTCGATGTCCTGCTAGGGTAGAAAATTTCAAAAGCTGGCTTCCAAAGAGGGATAGGTAAATCCCAACGATTTAGCTAATTTACGGAAGTATCGACGATGGTTGAAGCTGCAATATACATCGTTGAAAACACGATGCAAGAAATAACGACCCGTAAAAAGACTGACTACAAAAGATGGCTGTGACTTACAAACAAAGCCGTACACTGACAGTGAGAGGCTGTGAACACATTAGTTTCATTTAGTGTCAAAGTGATGAGCTTGTCGAAGGTTTGGATAGCCCAAATTCCCTTAACCCCGAAACAATACTTTCTAACAAAAATGAAGCATCCACAGAAAAGACGAAAAACATTTCTGGGCACGTCACGAAATACACAACCGAAGTCTGCTTGAATGGACAACGAAATTCCGTGGTGATTTTGCTCGCTTTAAGGATAATGGAGATATGATCCCCTAGCTATAAAATAAAACAGCAAGGCATTTACTTCAGCTACGGTGGTGCGCTTATATAATCGCATAATATGTTTATATGGCTCTCCAGTTTGCGCTTACCTAATCGCAAAGCGGATATGCGTCAAGTGCAACAAAAAAGGAACTTGTACATAAAAAATATCCGTATCAAAGTCTTGCTAAGATATTCAACGGAGGTGGGTACGTAAAAGCCTTGTTTGAAATACAAAATACAATTGACAAGACTCAATTTCTAAGATGGGACATATAGGCGAAAACATATAAATTGAGTCCTATTCCTTAGGTATTAGGATTTTTTGTTCGTAATTATAGCCCACAACCGAAAAAATACTCCGAAGTCTCTACCAAAGAATGGCCTTTTCAGTTACAGATTTAGTAATGAAGGATCTCCCATTCAATCACGAATGGGAAATTGTCTTCTATGTCCAACTTATTTGGTTTGCCCTCTTATGTGTTACTGCAGTCACGTTGGTGTTTTTAAATTTTGCATTTGTTAGCTCCGCTGGTTTGAAAGGATTTTGCATTTATTTCACTATTTTCACACTTCTTAAATTTGCTGGTGGTATAACAGGCGTGATTCTTTTACAACATAAGAATTTGGAATGGGGTTTGTTTATCGCCACATATGTTTTCAATACTGTTTCTCTCGGTGTTTTGACAAAATCTTTATTTCCATTCTTGGAAACAATGTTGAAGGGAGACCCAAGTATGGGCAAATTGGAAGAGCCTGATCAACCACGCTTTCAATTTGGAAGGTTCAACTTCACTCCATTGAGAGTCGTGACACTTGCGATCCTTGCTGCTATTATTTGTTCAATTGTGGGCTCTGCTAATATTTCATCTGGAGGTCCAACTTCCTCGTCAACAAATACTCTTTTCAAAGTCTCTTCGATCCTTTTTACGCTTAGTGTTCTTGCCATGGCTGCAATTTTGATCTATATTGCTAATAAGCACGCAGTATTCACAAGAATTTGCATGTTACTCTTGGTTACCGCCCTCCTCTTGTTTGTGAGATGTGTCTATTCGTTGTTAACTGCATTCCATGGAATTAGTTTTACCAATCCAAGCAACTACATGATTATCTTTGGCGACTATAAGTACTATGCATTCATGGCATTGTTGGAAGAAGGGTTGGTTGGTGCGGTATATATTATTACCTTCTTCTGGTTCATGAAACTAGAAAAGACCCTTTTATAGATAGTATCCCTATTCTAATCACTACATTTAAAAATAAAACTATAAATTGAACAATAAAATTTATTTGATTGTTAATATTTATAAATAATATACAAGTTATGCTACTTTTTGGTCACTTTAGCGACCACTACGCTTGCCCCTTCTAGTCATTTCTGGTAACTTGAAAGGGACCTTCAAGGAGGCAATCTTGTAGGTACTTGCAGCAGCCTTTGGAATACCAAAGGCCTCCGCTTGGCCAACAGTGGCAGCCTTAATTACTGCACCCAAGGCCTTGAACAAGCTAGTTAATCTTGTAGGCTTCATGTTTAACTCGTTAGCCAATGGTGGTAATTCGACCATGAAGTTGTCGATGTGAAGGATAAGTGCCAATAGGTAACACAATAACATATCTTCGTGATGCGGATCGATGACAAATGATCTGTCTTTTGACTTACCAACATGGGAAGAACGAGCAATAGCAAACTTTTCCAAGATACCATCTATCAATACCTCAGAAGGTTTGTTTTGTAATCTAGTCATCAAAGATTGTTTGTCTCTGACTCTTCTGTTTTCGTAGACACCAAATAAAAGCGAAGCATAGATTAACACTTGCAACTTTTCGGAGTTCTTTTGTGCCACCAATAATGTGAGATGCTTGTTGATGTAATTGGAGCCACTGTAAGGCAACAATTCAATTCTCTTCTTTTCATCTTCCTCGCTTAATAAAGGTCCAATGCGCAAGAAAGTCCAGTCCTTCTTCGGTATTATATTGACTAATGGGTAGATATCTTCAACGTTTGTAGCATCGACATTAGCCAAAGGAGTGGGTCTGTCGTTAGTGACGCTTTCGGCCATCTTTTCTCTGGTTGGCAAGTCTTGGGTAGACAGTTTGACGTTGTCCACAATATCTAATTCGATATCCTGTAACTTTTCAGAATCAATTCTGTTCTTTTCCAAGTTGGTGATGGCTGCCTTGGCCTTCTTTGTACCGAAAGCTTCACCCAATGCATTACGTTGAGCGACATTTCTGACACCAGCTTGTCTAATGGAAGGTCCTTTGAATACACGCTTGGTTCTTGCTGTGACCTTGGCATTGACAAATGGAGCCTTGTACAAATCAACTGACTTGTTCAATGGATCATACAATGCGACAAAATAGTCATTCTGTTCGTCAATAAGACTCTCACCATTGTAGTCTAAAGTTTCTGTTTCACCATGAACAACATATTTATCAGATTTCCTATGTTTGTACAAGTCAAACTCAGTCAGAGTAGGAACAGACAACCCATTGAAGAATGATCCAACTACAGCAGATGGCTCTTCGGCATAAGATGCAATTCTAATTTCGGTTGTCTTCGATTCTCTTGGTCTCTTGACACCCGACATGTTCTGTAGGTCTCTCTTCTTGAATATTGTAGACTATGGGATACTCTACGAATTTAAGCCAATTCTGAGATAATTTATTTCATTCACCTCATCGTACATTTTTTCAGTGCAAAATTATTTTGGGATAAATCACGTGCCGCGTAAGTTGTTGCGCTTATAGAGAGATCTCTAGTCCTTGAATATTTATGCATTTCCAATACCAAATTAAAAGCTTATAGTAGTTCAAAATGACGTACATAGATAGCAAAGAAATACTGAAGTCATATTACGAAATTCTTTTAGTGAATTCTCAAGCTCTGGAACCTGAGATAAAAGCTTCATATAAGAAGCTACTTCTTTCTACACACCCTGATAAGACTGGCGAATACGCTTCAAACAACCTGATAACACTTATCAAAGAGGCGTTCAGGACGCTCATAGACCCAATATTGAGAGCCGAGTACGACAAGAGTTTGACCAGGACAATACAGAGACAAGGGTTTAATTTAAGTGGAGATGGGCTTGATACTTATGGCTTGAATGAATTTGACATGCAAGAAGATGACGAAGACGACGTCGTCGTCTCATGGAGTAAGAGTTGTCCAAGATGTCAGATTGCAAAAGGTATGGTCTTATCGGAAGAAAATCTTGCTGAAAATGGTACTAGTGACGGTAATGGAGGATATGATATAATTGTACAATGTTGCAGTTGTAGTCTTTGGATCAAAGTCAAATACTACGAAGAGATTGAAACAGACCTGAAAAACGAATAGGGTTTGTTGTATCTAGAGATTATTGTATAGTATTAATGGGCTCTTATAGACGAAATAGTTCTAGGCTAGGAACCATAGAGGTATGAGCAATACAACCACACACAAATAAGAGCAAGAACGATATTTGAATCCACTCAGTATAGATTCGTCCCAGGGAGGAAAATCAAGGTAATCCAGACAGTTTATCGGCGTAGTTGTATTAGATTTATTCCACATCGGATATTTGGGATACTCCAACCATGTTTCATTCATATTCGGTTCCTCTTGGCCACTACTCATTTCCAATGGAGTCTTACTTGAGACACTCAGTGTTGTAACAAGATTTACACCATCAACGATAGTCTTGTACCCAAGTTTAATCTGGGTCATGTTCATACTCTGAGCCTTCTTGTGTGCGTAAGAAAGAGAGTCGTATACCGCATTCTTAATCATCAGCTTCGACTTTTCATCCAGAACAAGATGAGAAATCGCTTTCGTGGGCTCAGAGTTTAAGACAATATTATACAACGCAACCCAGTCTTCGATTTCGGTGTCATTCATTTTCTTTGTGGCACGATTGAGACCCTTCGACACTAGTGTATTCAACCCAGAAACTACTTTTCTAAACATCTTTGTACCGAGAAGATTTCCTGTGAAATTCTTTGCCGCGCTTATGATCTCGTCATCAGACGTCCTGTTAAGGAAATTGTAGATATTGTTTCTATCCTTGTAAGGAAGCTTATCTTTCTTTATGGAAGGCATTTTCTTAACTGGAGCTTTGTTGACAGAAGAAATGGGAACTACCTTTTCAGTATTATTGTGTGTGGTTCCGTTTGGCATGGAATAATATTTGAATCTGATAAATCCATCCGCGGAATCTTCGTCAGTGTCCTCGTCTGAATCGCTGTAGTACCATTCTTCAACTGTCTCTGGTTCATTATCAGATTCACTTTCTCCATCAGATTCACTATTTTCAAGCTCGTAAGTACCAACCGCTTCGTCTTCGCTGTCGTCTTCACAGTCGTCAACGTTGTCTTCTCCTCGGAAGTATTTCAAGATACTTCGAAATGAAAACTGGCCAACAGCTTGACTATCATCCGCCAAACTTGAAAGTGGTCTGAGCGTGCTTCTGTTTGAAGCCAAAGCTCTAACACGAGGAAATGGGACTTTGTGTCCTGGTACAAGGAGCGCTTGTGCTACCAATTGACTAGCTAGAATAAGCCAATATATGAATAGCATCTGATATGAGCGATAATTGCCTGTCTGTGGAAAGTAGGCACTTGCAAAATATTGCAACTTCCCGCTCACCATATTTAACATTCAAAATTTAGCACCGAATATAGAATTTAAAAAATAAGGGACGTCTCGCACTAAGAAAGATGATTCCCATTAGCAAATCAGAGGTTATAACCTTCTATAGTTGTAGTTTTTCTTAATAGGTAGTTCATCATTAAATGGGCAGAAAATTATATCTTCTTTATTTTTACCTTTTCCTCCAACTCCTTAGACCACAGATCAAGCTCCTTAGTTATCTTGTCAATCTTCGTTATTTTTGTTTCTATATCATCTAATATCCCACTGTAGCATGAAAACTCAGTCTCTGTAATTTTTGTTAGTGGCCACTTCCACGAAATCATATACAAGTCTCTACGTACGTAATTGTTCCAATCTGTGGGCGTTTTTGTCCAAAACATTAAGATTCTGTTCGAGTTTTATGTAGTTTAATGATTGGTTCGTATTGAGATTTTCTAAAAGGTTGAGGTCAATGGTCGAGATTTCCGTGTCGGATTCGATTAATTTGGAGAGCGTATTCAAGACATAATTGGCCAATTTGGGGGTATCCCTCAGAGTAGACATATTTAATGTTACTGGCTGGTGTTCTCGTTTAAAGATACCTATTCATATATTTCCATAATATGAAACGCTACTTAAATTCTGATCTGATCCATGGATTATGTAATCAGGTACTATTTGTTAATCATTTCGTTTGCAATAAAAAGTGAAAGTCTATAGTTAGTCTCTAATATTACCTATATTGTATCGTGCTTATATTTACAAGAAGATACAGGGTCTAACGACCACTGTACAATTTATACATTGGGTCGGTTTTTCCGATTTGGATATTGGCCCATTTCTTAGTTGGCTGAGCATTCAACTTTTCTACGTAGTTGATCTTTTCAGGTTTTTCGATCAAATGGGTCATACTGACTCTGACCTTGGATTCGGGAGTGATTATTTCAAAGAGGCCAGGTAATTTATCTGCAGCTTTTCTCAAGGCGTCTCTGGCCACTTTGTCGTGGATATCTCCTCTAATTTCAAACAAAACCTTACCCGTAGGAACACGGCAGGCCCAGTGATCAAATGGACCTTTACCCTTACCCATTCTGGTCTGATTTCCCTTGACGCATACGGCAGTATTACATGTGAATCTGGTGATCAAGTCGGACTTGGTGGGTCTAAGTTCTCTCTTCAAGACCTTGTCAGCGGCCAAAAGCTGGTTAGCAGCCATACGAATACCCTTGGACTTCAATCTCAAGCCGAGTTTACCAAATTCCAAAGAGTTACCTTTGATGGAACCTCCGGTTCTTACACTAACCCTACCCTTCATTGTTTTTCTGATAGCTTTATACCTTGGAGCATATTCATGTTTGAATCTCCTAGAGATTGAATTAACAAGAAAGTTAACCGGACTCCTGACAGTAGATGTAGCCCCGGTACTATTAGTCATTGCTCCAAACATCGATCTAGCGAACCCGAACATGGTGGCGTAGTCTTCGGTGAATAAAATAGATGAGCCGTGGAATCGCTGAAATTTGGTTGAATTATTTGAACCGAAAAACGCACGAAAAATTTAACAAATATACATCAACACCGCAATAATAACATTTAGCATATAGAATGAATACTAGCGCATATATTTTTGAGAAGTCCAACTATTATAAATGAGTGTATTCAAGCAGAGATGCACACAAGTGTGGGTGTATAACTATGGGAAGAGACTATATTAATAAGGCATTTATCTACTTCTCTACTTTCTTATATAAATGTTCAAAAATTTTGATGCTTTTCTCAGCCTTTAATAGGCCACTCTCTATATACATGTATTTAATAAAATTAACGAATCTCAACTCCGAAGTACTTCTTCAAGTCCAGCTCCACCTTCTGATGGACTTCGTTGATCTCCTCGTTTGTGAGGTTTCTGTCCATAGACTGGTAGTTAATACGGTAACATTGAGACTTCTTTCCGGTCTTTGGATGGATAAATTCGTCAATATTTACTACACTTTCTGCAACATCACCAGCGTATGTTCTAACAATTTCCATGACGTCATTTTCGTGAAGCAATGAGTCAGTTGGCAACCAGAATGAAACATCTCTCTTGATGCCAGGATATTTGGAGTATGGAGTAAAGGTCGCGATTTGTCCGTTGTTAAACTGGTTGTGGAATCTTTCATCCAACGACCAGAATAGTCTAATATCTGGGATGCCGAATAACAACATGGCAATTCTATCAATACCAATACCAAATGCCCATCCCAACTTGTCATCACCAAGTCCAGCATTCAACAATACTTGCTGTTGAACTATACCACAGCCACAACATTCCAACCACTCACCTTTCCACCAGACTTCAATTTCCCACGAAGGAGAAGTCCATGGAAAGTAAGCCTCGACCCATCTGACCTTCAAAGGTTCATTTAAGTACGGTTCAGTCGAGCCTGACTTTCGGGCAGATTCTCTGGCAGTTTCGAAAACTTGGTTAACCAAGTATTCGATCAGCTTCTTGAGATGTACACTAATCAATTCCACTTGTCTATCAGACATGTAGTCCTGTTTAGGGTTACTTTCATTAATTGGATATTGTCTGAATGGATCGTCTACAATGATATTTGTCCTGGGAATAGATTCAATATCCTTCATTATTTGTTCCTCTAAATTAGGGGTATCCTTAGACCATATTCTAGCCCCTTCCAATTGATGAAATGCTGGATAGTGAGTTTTGTCAATTTCATCCTTTCTGTAGACATCTGCCGTTATCAAATATCCAGGGGTCTCGCATGTCTGGAAACATTCAAGTTCATGAGCTGAAGTATGCGTTCTTAAAAGGTTATCCTTGTTCAAGTAATAGGTGTCAGATTTGGATCTTCCGGGATGGTCCTCTGGAAATCCCAAGACATCGAAGTTCTGGAATGTTGTAACAGCAGGCTTGAAGTTGTTGTAGAAGGTATAGCCCATACCCTTCATATTTTTCTCTATCAAACTACGTAAAATCCCAATTGGGTGGTCAGGGTTCTGGTGCAACTTTCTTTTCGTGAGTTCCAAAATAAAAGGAGGGATGTTTGTCCATTCATCGGTTTTGAAAGTCTTTCCGTCAAGCTCGATTTCTGGAGGGTATTGTCTCGTCTGGCCAGAATTGTATCTAACTCCAGAAATAGCAGAAATAGCTGCCGAGGCACCAGTTCTCATAAAGAACCTGCTCCTCAACGGCTTGACAAGTTCCAACATTGTCACTGCTTTTATGCAACAAGATTTATATATGAACGATTGCGTATATATAGTTCAAAACCTAATTAATCATTTGACTGAAAATTTTGTGTCACGTGATATGACTTCTCCGGATTTTGCCCTGTAAATAGTTCTGCTGCAAGCACTACTACATTGAATTTTCGGGCCTGATCCATCCAACAACAGGGTCAGGTTGATTGTATTACAGTTATTGTAAATACAATTGTTGAAATCTATAAGAATCATTACCGTCACCTTCTTTCTTTCAGTTTCCTAGTCTCCTGCATTTGTTTAGTTGCAAACATCATGTACTCGTAAAATATGTCTATACTCATAATCTAATAGTCTTTCTACCATACGTCCTCTTTATATCTACATTGGTTTTCCATATTCAATAAATACTGTTGCACATCAGTCTCTTTTAAATTGCCCTCTTTTTGTAAGATCTCGCTAAAGGTTAGCTTGACTTGTTTGGGCATTTTTCCACTTGATCCGCAAACAAATACCATTGCGTTTCTATTCAAGATCAAGTCTCCAACCAACAGACTCTTGTGGAAAAGCATGTCTTGAACATAATGGATCTTTGATCCTTCGTCTCTTGAAAAACAGGGGAATATATTAAGCTTGTGACTCTTGCTTAGCAGATCCCACAATTTTGAAAAGAGATAATCTTTTTCTTTGTATCTGCATCCATAGAAAAGATACAACTCCTGATCTTTGTTCAGGGAAGTAACGTACTCTATTAAAGATTTCATGGGCGCAATACCTGTGCCTGGTGCTACCATGATTATTGGTGGATTCTCCAATCCCGGAAGTGAGAATACCATGTCCATTTTCTGGACCGAGAAAAGTATCTTATCACCAACGTTTAGCAGCTTCAACCATCTGGAACATAATCCTCTCCGAATACGCCGGATTATAGTCTTGTACTCTACTATTGCAACCACCAATTCTACACTGGTTGAACTGGGTCTTGATGCAATCAGAAAGTATCTTGGGTTGATCTTTGGAAATAAATCGAACACATATTCAATAGGTATTTTCAAATTCTGATGAAATTCTAAGATGGTTTCTAGTATCAGCCGTCTTGGCCTATTTGCATAATCATACAACTCGTCAGTTTCCTCAAGACCTCCAAATTCTTTGAGTTTTTCTTTTTCGCGTACACCGTCTTCGATCGAAGAATCTACAAAATGCCACAATTTGAAAAAGAACGATCTTCTTGGGATAGCTGCAATGTCCAAGTGATGCGTTAAAAGTGACCTCAAGGTGAGATACTTTGTATCTATAAGTCCACCATCGACAGTGGGCAATTTTCCGTTTATTGTCAAAGGTTTATCTGCTATTGGAACCCAATGCGGCTGCAGTTGAATTAGAAGATCTACACTTTGGTCATCGTTGGACGGATATAAGGCTACGGTATCACCTGAACAGTATTTCAAATTGTCTGATTCGATTACGATGTGCCTAACGTCCTGAAAATGATCTGCACTGGTCATCCGTTCATTTTTCTTAAGCATTCCGACATGCAATGACGAGTCCTCAGGCAGCTTTCTCGACTGTGACAAAATTGCAGAGCGAGACATGGTATCCACCACATCAGCATTGTTATTTACAACCACTTCGTTCCTTGGATATGATAACATAGAGTCGTCTAATTGAATTTTATTGGGGAAGAACTTTAGCAACGAATCCACCAACTGTGATTCCCATTCTTTGTAGAAACTGTCCACTCCTTGTGGTGCCATCTCGTCCGCTTCACATCGAGGTGAAAGCTCGCTACATCCCAACTGAAAAAGTCTGGTGTGTAACTTTTTAATGGCATAGTTAAATTTGACATAGGATGAGTCTCCCAAGCCAAGTGTTGAAAGATGAATATGGTTAAGAAGATCAGAAGGAAGTCTCCGTTTGAGAAGAAACTTCATGAACTTTTTTGCATTTCTTGGAAGTTCTCCCTGGCCAGTAGTTGAACATATTATTATAAGGTATTTCGTTTCTGTAACTAGCTGCTTAAGTGGATAATCGTCTAGTGCTGAAAGAGTTGGACTGATTTGGTAATATTCTAGACGCAGACTCAAATAACGAGCGTAGTCTTCGGCATTTCCCGTCTCAGATCCATAAAGTATAGTCACTCCATCCAGACTTGACACTTTCTCGGCCATAATCCTCAAATTTATTCTATTATTAAGAATAGATGCAAGTACGAGAATGAATTAGTTATCATCTCTTCGAGATTTCACAACCATAATGAAGCGAGAATATAAACTGTAAAAATAAGGTCATAATTGGCCAGGTGATAATGTGTGTGCAATCCGAACCTAAAACAGATAAGCTTATTTATCAACCAGCAAATGGTTATACTCATTGCACAATATTAAACCCATATTATCAACATTGTATGTGTGTTTAGTTGAAAATTGCAACTAAGACTGGCCGCTATTAAAGATACAACTAAGTACAACTTCCACAGGTTGAGTTTATATTTTCTGCAAGTTACCAACCCGCAGACGCCAATTTTTCACCGAATGGTTCTGAACACAAACAGTAATAAACTTATTTCCTTTTCTATACAGTAAACAAGTTCTGATTATTCAATTCGCAGACCAGAGGACCAATTCACATAGTCGAACCAGTCACTACAAATATCCAAATATAAAGATATACAATGGTTCCTCCTAAGAGAAAATCTTCTGGACCATTTTCTGGCGCAGCAGGCTCTCCCAAGAAACACAAACCAAGTGAATCTCCCTCACCCGAAGAACTCAAACAATTCTACGAATCAACATTAAAGCTCGTTTTTGATCTCAGAGACGAGTCAACAGAAGATCAGGTTGCTTTCCCGTTTGTGAAAGTTCCCTCCAAGAAGCTCTACCCAGATTACTATGAGATTATCAGCCATCCCATCGCATTACATGATATTCTGAAAAAGATCAACAAAGGAAAATACTCGGAATATGCGACAATTGATGAGTTTGTAGATGACTTTCAACTTTTGCTAGATAATGCAGCCAAATACAATGACCCAGAATCTTGGATCGTAACTGGAGCTAAGCAAATCTACGATTTTGTAGTTAATCAGAAGACTGCATTCTTGGACCGTATAGCGAGCGAACATGCCTCAACGACCGCAAAGTCTTCCGAAACACATCACAAACTCAAGTTGAAGCTCAAGGAGCCAGCTGAAGATAAAACTGTTGTGACTTTTGCCAGGTTGCCCCAGATTTGTTCCGAACTTCTTCAGGATGTCATTACCCATGACTTTCCTGATGAAGGCATTATCTCTAGCCCCTTCATGGAAGAAGTAGACTTGGATGAGTATCCTGACTATATTAACTATGTTGAAAAGCCAATGGCGTTCAACACTGTGGTGACACAACTCGGAAGAAAGAAAATGTTCAACCCTAAAAATTCTCTTTTGGAGAACATACAGAAGTTCAGTGACATGACCACCCTCATTTTCGCAAATGCACAAGCATACAATGATCCCAGTTCTGAGATTTACCAGGATTCTGTAAAGCTCCAGAACTTATTCAATGAGAGGATAGATTCATTGAGGTCTCAGATCGAAGATCTGAAGTCAGCCAAGTTGAAGTTGAAGTTATCTAAACCAAAACTCAAGCTCAGTCTTGGTGCACCAGAAGAGCCACACGTACCCAAGAAACGTGGTAGAAAGAAGAAGGTGGTAGTTCTGGAAGAGATCAAACAAGAAGAAGAACAAGATGTAGACACAAGGCATTTGCTTGTGGATGACAACGATGATTCCAGAGATCTGATTGATGATCAAGAATTCAAGTCAGGAGTTATGGCGGCTGAGAAGTTCACTCCAAATACATTGGGGAAGTCGGCTCCAACGATCCCAGTCACGGATACGGCTATCCAGGAAACATCTATTAGCTCATCCATAACTGTTGTCAGCCAGACTAGTCAATATGCGTACCAGAAGGTCCAACAGACAAATATTCCGCTTCAAAGACATCAAGACTTGAAAAAAGCATTATTCCCAACCCATCATGTAGTACCATTAACTTCGCTATTTGACTATCGTGTCCCTTCTAACGGTTTTAGTACACAAGCTTACACCATCACTTTGCCTCCTGAAGTTCTGCCACTCGTAACTTTCAAGGCTACGTTGCACAGCATACTCTATGAAATCAAGAGTGGAGACATGATAGATGGACATACGTACTTGAATCTGGGCTCAGAACAAGACTTCCAATGCAAACTTTTTGTAAATGATGAAGAAGTTTCAACAGCTGGAGATTGTTTCGAAGAAAAGGGGCCGAATGACATTGATCTTCTTGCGGTTCTGTTCGACTTGAAATTAAATTACGGCTTGAATTGCTTGAGCTTCGAATGCAAGGTTGCCCCATCTTTGAGCAAGAGAATGAGAAGCTCATTAAAGCAGGATGAAGGAGAAGAGACCTCCAGCAGACACACCAGACACCAATTGCAACAGCTCAAAATGACATGGGATGTAGAAACAATCAATTTCTATGTCATTTGCAATTCGTCCTGAATTTGCTGGAAAATTATGTAGTATTAGTGTATCAATTTATGTACAGTTTTGTCTATTTGCCTATGCAAAAACTTGAGAAGACTACCCCTAGAATCTCTTCAACGCCGATAGCATCCCCCGTAATTTTCCCTATTCCTTCAACCGACTGTTTCAAACTTTCTGTGGCCAACACAACGTCATCTCGTGCTTTCCAAGAGCGGAACTCTTTAAAACCTTCCAAAACATCGTTTTCCAATAAGTCTTGTGCACGAGAGGATATTATAATAGGATCAGTAGTTTCCGAAGAAGTAATTGATCTGAAAGTGTGATGAAGAGCGCTCTTTAAGGAATCAATCCCACCTCCTGTCAAGCAAGACACGATATGAAAGTATTCCGGGCTTATCTGTAGCTTTTCAGAAAAATATTCAAGTAATTCCTGTTTATCTCGCAGATTTTCAATGAGATCCTCTTTATTCAAAACTACCAAAATTGGTCTATTCAACTCTCGTAATGACAGTAGGTGGCTAATGAGCTGATGGAGATCTGTCATGTCGTCTGATTCAAATGGAAGTACTGCCAAGATAAGGTCGCAATTGTAAGATTTGTTAATCGCTCTTTTCATACCTTCTATCTCGATCTTATCTGCCGTTTCTTTATCTCTGATACCAGCAGTATCTCCAATGACAACTTTGAAACCGTTAATATCAAGTGGCACATCAATGATGTCTCTAGTTGTACCCGCAATATCACTGACAATGGCAGCATCCTCATTTGCTAGTAAGTTGAGCAATGATGACTTCCCTGCATTTGGAGGGCCCAAGAGAACTATTCGTATTCCTCGAAGCAAGGTTTCTGAAGATCGGACTTTCTGCAAATACTTCTGGATCTCTTGTTCTAGTTTCTTGATGTTTTCTTCCACATTATCGAATAATTCTACTATTTCTTCGAGATCGTGGTCTTCACCAAAGTCTATCAACGTAGTCATCAATGCAATATTATTCAAAATCCCTACTCTCCACTGCAGAAATAGTTCTTTAGTGTTTCCTGTTAAAGAAGATAAAGACGCTATTCTTTGGGTTTCAGTTTCCGCGTCAATCATGTCTCGTATTCCTTCTACTTCTGTTAGATCGAAGCGCCCATTGACGAAACCTCTCTGCGAAAACTCTCCATTCTCAGCGTATCTGATATTTATTCCTTTCTTTGGATCATGGAGTTCCTTGATAGCTGCTAGAACCGACTTGATGATTGCAGTTCCACCATGTAAATGAAACTCGAGCAAATCTTCTCCAGTATACGTGTTCGGAGAATTGAAGAATAAAGTTAAAGCTTCGTCCAACAAGATTCCCGATTTAGGAGAATAGAGCCTACGAACGCTGGCTAACCTATGCTTTGGTTGAGTTTTTGAATTTGTCAACTTGTTGAATACGTATTTCGATTCCGGACCGGACACCCGGATGACTCCAATGGCAGCTCTGCCTAACTTAGTGGAAAGTGCATATATGGTTGGTTGATTGTAGTGAGGGACTCGAGTATGGAATCGATTGCAAAAAAATGTATGTTTTAAGTCGCTCCATAATTGTGATCTTGATGATGGGGGCATTGAAGAGGACGCCGACCACCTACAAAATGACCTCACAAGTATCATATTTGTAAGTATCTCCAAAAGAGAACAACATTAAGAAGAAATATTGTCGTGGGGATGAGCATCACACAAAAGATTCTAGTTTAGATCTAAAAATTATCTCGAATTTCAAAGATGCGAATCTATTATGTCTTGTTCTACTCTCTTTTCCATGTTCCATATATTTTAAATATAGTATTCTCGTATCTGTCATTCATACTACATTACTACAGTTGTGATGTTGAAAAGAAGTCTAGCTGGCTTAAGGGTTGTAAATAGTCGAAGGACTATGCATGCTAGTCTTTTCACAAGACATGAGAATCCACTTGGATTACCATTCAAAAAAGTCGGAAGCCCAGAAATACCTCGCATGTCTAAAGGGCTTCCTATGAAACAGAAAATACCCAATGTCAAACGTATAGTACTAGTTTCGTCGGGAAAAGGTGGAGTAGGAAAGTCAACAGTATCTGTGAACGTATCATTGGCTCTTCAGTCTATGGGAAAGCAAGTAGGACTTCTTGATGCAGATATTTTCGGACCTTCAATACCAAAGTTAATGAATCTCTCGGGAGAACCCCGGCTTTCTGAACAAGGCAAATTGCTTCCATTGAGCAATTATGGAATCCAAACAATGTCAATGGGATATCTTGTGCCAGCAGAGAGTGCTGTAGCGTGGAGGGGATTAATGGTAATGAAAGCATTGCAGCAGCTCTTGTTTGAAGTTCAATGGTCTAATTTGGACTATTTAGTGGTAGATATGCCTCCAGGTACCGGAGACACTCAACTTACTGTTAGCCAACAGCTCAAGGTAGATGGGGCCCTAATTGTTAGTACCCCACAGGATATTGCTCTTATAGACGCCATCAAAGGAATTACCATGTTCAACAAAGTCGGTATCCCGATTCTTGGGTTAGTACAGAACATGAGCTACTTTGTATGTTCCAATTGTAACCACGAGAGCCATATATTCGGAAGAGACGGTGCAAAACGAGAAGCTGAGAAACGGAACTTGGAGCTTCTAGGCTCAATTCCATTAAGTGAAGATATCTGCTCTCAATCTGACTTGGGTAAACCAGTTGTTATAGCACACCCAGAGCTGTCTGTAGTACAGCCATATTTGGACATCGCGAGGAAGATTATCTCAAGACTCGCATAATCCTGGATTTAAGTTAGGAACGTATTTTTGCACCCATTAATTCTCAGTCAATAAGCGCTTATTGTAAATAGGTTAGTTTTGAGTAGCAAACTAAAAAGTCTTGATTGGGTCTTCTGCTTGTCGAACTATTTAGTAGCAATGAACTTTACGAATCATATAGTATTGAATACTGTTGTGAGTTTGGCATTCTTAATGGCTATTTCGGCTGCCGATGGTACGTCAAACGTCCCATTGTTAGCCACTAACCGGGAATTGAACCAAACTCCGACATTCAACTATGAAAACTTGAAGGATGGCTTAGACAACTTGAAACTGTTTCTACCACTTAGAGGAAATAAAACAAGAATTCTGGAACTCAAAAGCATGCTTAACAAGTTGCTTTCGGACAACAATGATGACGAGGTAAATCTTTCCGAGAGCAGTACCGCGAGTGCTGAAACAACTATCAAGACTACAAACACTGTATCTGAGAGTATCAAAATTAGTTCAGAAGAAGCCTATAGTACTGAAAGAAGTGAAACTACATCAAGTTCACTTGAAGGGGTGCCCGAAAAAGCCTCTGAAACTATTATCGTTACAACTGTTAGAACAAATGAAAGTTTGTTAAAGCCCAGTTTCGCCAGCAAAGTGACGCTCAAAGTTCCTATCCAGACTCTTGAAGGGCGAATCCCATTTAACCCAATTCTGAAAGAATTTTTACCACCTCCGTCTAACTTCTCAAGAAATGTTGTGACAAAAACAATCACCAGATTCGTCACGATTGACTCAATGGAAATGAATGAAGTGACCCCCTTATCAGATGCTACTTCTACATTATCTGTGGATATTCCTCCCATGATTGTCATTTCAAGTCCCACTGCTGTTAGTTGGAGAGATGAAGTTACTACATCCCAGCACCAAGTAACGACTACTGAGACATATATTCCAAGAGGTCATTTACAAAGAATTGAGAGAATTGTTGAAGATTTACGAGATGGCCTTGACCGTCAGAAGAAAGAATCGAACTTTGTCAGCGAACTCATCTCTTATTTGAATAGAAAAGGAGTACACTCTCTTGATACGGAAATTACCAAATCGGCGATTTCAGACTCCAGTGCGAGTGAATCTTCCTTGGCCTCTTCCAGTTCCGAACACATTAGTACCAGTTCTACTTCGGCCATATCGCTGTCCCTCAGTACAGCACCATCACCACAAGCAAGTCATGGACTCTCGGTCAAGGAACTTTTAAACCAAAAACTTTCCAATAAAGTTGATATCATTCCTCAATTTCAATTCCACGATCAAGAAGTTCCTAAAAAGTATGCTCCCTACGCTAAGCCAAAGGCCACTTGGATTCTGATTAGTACCGAGGTGAAAAATGATACACCTCAAGTGTCTACTATTGCTCCTGAGCCCACAGCAGACCTTGGAGCTGACATTTTGGACTATCTTGAAAGAAAATTTCCGGATATCGTAACTTCACAATTAGAGTACAAAAGCAATTCGACTTCAGAAAATCAGCTTGTTTCTACTTTAGAGCCTCATTTGCTTGCTGTTTCTGAAGTTGAGGCATTAGCAACAGACGATCCCAAACACAGTAATCCGGATAACGTCAGACATGTTCCCAAGGATATGTCAGTTGAAAAAAATGCTTTTGGAACACTTTCAAATAAAGATCTAACGTCGTCGTACTTACTTGAACAAGTGAATGGAAAGGTGCAAGTTTCTGAAGTGGAAGCTGAAACTAGCCTTGTTGTTGATGTCATCAACACACCTGCTGGTAGGACAAGACTGCACCGCCACCGTTCAGGAAGAAGAACTCGTCATCGTAATAATACTTCTATTGTGGATTTTGCCAATGGTGCACAAAGAGCTGTATTTGCTATTTCTACAGCTCTTGCAGCCGTTAGTTTAGCGGCCATTGTGGTGTTCTGGAACTAGTATATTGCTAAATTATAAAGCAAATAAACTTATAATTGACTATTTACTGCGTGAATTCGAAGAAGCTAAGAATGTATGTATTCAATTGTATTTTAGAGTATACCCTTAATTATCTTCCTTCGGTAATTTTGCACTTAAATGGTTCATCCGAACGATTCGCACTGCTCCACAATTGCAGCCATGAAAAATGACTAGGTAAACTCATCACACATTTTGCATGTGATTTTTAATGCAAAACGATAACAACATCTCAACATTCTCAACCACAGCTTGTCGAAATCTCCTGCACGGTGCCAGTAGTTTATTTTTCCTAAAAAGTTTTGATAGGTCTATAAAAAACATGATTCGCTTTTCGATGGCATTTTTTCTGGAGACTTCAGCATAATTTTTATTGAAATTTGAACTGTTTTTCTTTTTTTTTGTGATTTATATTTTTCTATTTTCTCAATTTTGAGCTCACGCCTATTCATACTCTTGTATCCCTACTATTTCAATTAGTTGTCTTCGCTTCAACTTATTTGACCACTAAACCCTGTCATACTCAAGATGACTTCGTTGCCAAGCACTCCGAAAACTCCGCTATCCAGAAGATCCGGCAAGAACGGCACTCCTAGGACAGTAGCGATAGCCAAAACCACAGCACTCTACATTGACGAAGATTCATACATAGAGGAAGAAGATGCTACCTATATGTACGACGAAACTGCCACAATAAGCGAAGAAGACGATCTTCAAACCGAAGAATTCGACGAAGTTTCTGATGAAGACTTTGACTTGGACGATACGGAAGTCGAAAACGATGAAGGCATCAGCGACAAGTTGGAGGATATAACTCCATCACAGACTGGCCGCCAAGAAATAGCCGTTTCTGTTTCTAGTCCCGAAGCTGTTGAGGTTGGAAATTCTAAATACCATCACTTTTTGATCAAACACGAAATTCCGAGAAAGGCATTCCACTCCTCGATAGGGTTCTTCACATTATGGCTCTACGTCAATGGTGTACAAACTCAACAGCTCCCATTTCCGTTATTCGCAGCATTCAGCATGGTGTTCGCAAATGACTTCTTAAGATTCAGATTCCCAGAATTCAACCGTAAAGTTACTAAAGCCATGTGGTTCATGATGAGAGAAAAGGAAGTTAACGAATATAATGGAACTTTGTTCTACTTGCTTGGCTTGACTATTGTCTTCGCAATCTTCCCTAAAGATATATGCTTGATGAGCGTGTTGCTTTTGAGTTGGGCCGATACAGCAGCTTCTACTTTTGGTAGGCAATTCGGTAAGTATACTCCAAAGATCACAAAGGATAAGTCGTTTGCCGGTTCGCTTGCTGCTTTTGTCGCTGGCGTATCCAGTTGTTACTTGTTATACGGATACTTTGTTCCGGCCTATGATGCCGCTGTCAATTTTCCAGGGGATATTCTGTGGACTGCTGAATCCAGCAAGTTGAGCATCCATTCGTTTGCCTTGGCTAGTGGATTTATAGCCAGTGTCTCTGAGTTCATAAATATCTTCGATTTGGATGACAATTTCACCATTCCAGTGTTGAGTGCCTTCTTCCTTGCTGCTGTTGTCAAGATATTCCATGTTTGAATCATTAATTAGCATTTCCCTTCTTTCTGCGATCGCAAATTTTCGATTGTCTAATTCCTTAATGTCTGAATTTCAATTCTGTTTGTCTTATTGTTGATACCCGTATAGATTTATTCCTGCTTTATGTACTTTTATATTCTATAATTATAATTCATTTGCAAACAACCCGGCATAACCCTGGCCAGTAGAGGTGCACATAGACACGACACCTAGCTCCTTATTTTGAGCTCTCAAACCGTTCAACAAAGTAGCTATCACCCTACCACCTGTAGCACCAAGAGGATGGCCAAGAGCAATAGCACCTCCGTATGGGTTTACCTTGTCAAAATCAAGACCCAACTTGTTGATGCAGTAAAGGGATTGTGACGCAAAGGCTTCGTTAAGTTCAAAAATGTCGATATCTCTTTGGTTTACGTTCAATCTGTTTAAGAGTTGTGGAATTGCAGACGCTGGTCCGATTCCCATGAATGCTGAAGGAACGCCAGCAACAGCTGAGCCCAAGAATCTTGCAATTGGTTTAATGCCATATTTTTCAGCATTGGCTCTAGTAGTTAAAATGACAGCAGAAGCACCATCAGAGATCTGTGAAGAGTTACCTGCTGTGGTAGTTCCGTCTTCTTTAAATACTGGTTTCAATCCGGATAACTTCTCAAATGTCGAGTCAGCGCGGATTCCATCATCTTTGCTAACTTGTGCATGGGCAACAGGTTCGCCCTCTGCGTTGGTTCTGGCAACTATAGGAATGATTTCCTTTGCGAAGTGACCCGATTCCGTAGCCTCAGCGGCTTTCAAATGAGATTGAACAGCAAATCTGTCTTGATCTTCTCTGGTGATACCAAAATCACTGGCAACATTTTCACTTGTAATACCCATAGGCATCAAAACGTTCTGGGCTTCGGCACTAGCTTCTTGTCTGAAAGGCTCGTAGATTCTAGTGGGGATACCTCTGTGAGGGAAATAGTCGTGAGTCATGGACTCCACACCAGCAGCGATAGTGAACTGATTTTCACCAGTAAGAAGTGAACCAGCGCTGTAAGAAACTGCTTGTGCTGAAGATGCGCATTGTCTATTGACGGTGTTAACTGTGGTTTTCAAGGGGAAACCAACTTTCTTTGCAGCCAAGGCAGAAGCCTTTTGACCTCCCAAAGTTTGTAGAACGGCACCAACAAGAATATCGTCAATTAATTCCGGATCGACTCCAGATCGCTCTATCGAGCCTTTCAACACATCGTGTAGTAACTCCTCTGGATACATTTTAGCCAAACCACCCTTATTTCCTCTTGTGATAGGAGTACGCAAAGCTGATATCACAACGATATCATTGGCAGATTTCTTGAGAATATTGGATACGACAGACATAACTAGTTATAGTTTTTGTTCATTGTCACTTCAAAGGTACGGAAGTGCTGTCTCTATTTATATGAGTGAAAAAATTCAGACATTTTGTGGGGAGCTTGCTGGTAATGTGTTTATCCGCAATTTCTGGAAACACAGAAAACCGTCCTAACATCAAATGTCAGGCTCAATCTGGCTTTCAAAAATTGCTAGTCTAAATGCATGCATTGAAGATATAACTCTACTCATGTCTGATTCCGAATTTCCGCTCTTCGATTGTTTGACAGTGTTTGCACTACACGTAAATGGTTGTTAGTTAACCTGGAAATTTGTATTTCCGCACCGGCCATGGGTCTATTTATCCGCACTTTTAGTAAGGAGAAATAAAAATAAATCCCGGAAACTAACGGTATTCATTGTACGAGAGGAATCAGAATTTATTATCAAGTCATTCTTCATTTTACTGCAATATCTAAGAGGAAAGTAAGATGTGCTTCAGCATTTATTGTTTCATATATTATTGTACTGATATCGCTATATAAGTTTTCTTTAATTATATAGCAAATTTGTGAAAATATAAATAATGGACTTCGAACGCAGCTTCATTGTTTTCTCTTTTGCTGATATTTGGTACTTGACTATTGTGCGTTTTAACATAAATGACAAATGAGATTCCATACTTGCTGGTAAAGGAAATGACTCCCATTTTAAGTTGCTCCACAATTTACTTTATAGTACCCGGCACATAATCAACCCAGGTGGGATCTCCTGTACGAGCTTATTGCCCTACTAGGAGAGCATTCCTAATTCAAATAACACTAGCTATTTGTCTGATTCCGTTTGTAATTGAAAAGTGTTTCTTTTATGATTTATTGCATCGTGCAACCTTGGATAGCATACTCCAGATAAACTGGCAATTGTTTTTGAATAGGGACCTTTTAACAGTTGCATACGATAGGTACCTTATTGTAGGGCTGCGGTATATCGCAACTCATTTGGAAGTCTATCTTAGTATCCCGAAACATACTAGTTAGTTAAAAAATGGGGGAACCGTTGAAAATGTCAGGTTACAGCTTGAAGAGAGCAAGAGTGAGAAGAAGCATTAAGATAGAATTGGGAGAGGATGATATATCTACTGAATCTGTAGCCGATTCGTCTGTTTCAGTTTCTAGTGACGACGAGGAAACCAAAGAAGATATCATTGAATATAAGGTATCAAACTCAGATACATTTGTTGTTAAACCAAAAGTATTCTATGAAAGGCATGAAGTTCCCAGAAAGATATTCCATTCTCTCACTGCTCCCTGGGTTTTACTCTTGTACGTAGCTGGCCAGAACCAAAGAACTTTCGTTAATTTCCTACTATTAGTTACCCTAATTTGTTTTGGTCAGGATTTGCTTAGATTCAAATTTCCAAAGTTCAACGATTGGTTTACAAAGTTGTATGGTCCTATCATGCGTTCAAGCGAAAGAAATGGTTTTAATGGGATTGGATTCTTCTTAATTGGGATGTTGTACAATTGTGCTTGCATGCCCAAGGATATGACAATTGTCAGCAGCATGTTTTTGAGTTGGGGTGATACAACAGCTTCTTTAGCAGGGAGAGAATTTGGCAAGTATACACCGAAACTTACTAAGAATAAGTCTTTGGCAGGCTATTTAGCCAATCTTGTGGTTTCTACCTTAATATGTTACTTTTTTTATGGAATTGTAGTGCCATATTTTCATGCTACAGTTGACTTGCCTGGAGATATTTGGTATGAACCGGAACATTCAAAAATAAAGCTACCATTGTTCGGAGTAATCTGCGGTTTCGTGTCTGCTTCTGCTGAGCTAATTGAGTTTGTTGACGATAACTTGACGATACCAATAGTGTCAAGTACAATTATGTATGGTATTGTCTACGTTTCGAAAACAAACTGAATCCTGTGCATATAACTCAGTGCAAAATACTAACTGATAAACCATAAATCGATAAACCCTACACTATATATATATATATATAAACCCCATGAAATTCTGAGAAACTATAATGCAACGCTGTTCCTAATTGCTAAAAAGTCATCGTAGCTCAATGAGTCCTTCAACCCATCGTATCTTGTTAAAGTGAGCCAGCCCTCCTTCATCCCCATTGTGTAGAACAGAGCGACGTTTTCTTTCCTCACACCATTGTAGTCTGCTTTTTTGAGCAAGTAGTATAAAGTTGTTATCTTGTCCCAGTTCTCTTCCTCCGCTACAGAGGGTAAGAAAGTACCCAGATAATAGTCATTCTCGTACTCAAATGAAATGCGAAGTCCATGTAAACCAATTTTCCAATCGTCCCAGGTGTAGATTTCTACAAAATTGTCTAACAAGGTAACGCTAACCTTTAAAGACGAGTTCAATTCTCGTTTGGAGATTGGGTGGAAACGAGGATCTTGTAAAGCTGCTGTCAACGAGAACTGACTTATGCCAGATTCAATTGATAAAGCCAGAAATGTGCCAATACAACCCCTTAATCTGTCATCTTGGTTCCAAGTGACGAAAAGTGGAGCAGCCGACCGAAATTGTGAGGCCAGTTCATTTAATTGGCCGTAGTACTTGGAAAGAGAAATTTTCTTCGCCTCTGGATTTAAGCGAGCGTAGAGAGTTTCGAAAGCGTAGCTACACAAAGCTTTCGACATGTTTGGTCTGAATCTGACGAGAAGACCGACTCCCTAAGTGATTTCTAAGTAAAGAACATGGTAATCCCTTAAAATATAAAGTGGGGAATATCTGCAGTAGAGCTAGGATGAAAATTCGAAGAAGCTCTGTTTTTGTCACAGCCTCTTATCTACACGCATTAAGAAAGTACCTTTTTTCGGTTGCAAAGTATCAAATCTATAATCTATTACAATACGCAAACAAAAAAAAGCACATAAATTCTTGACTCACGAGTCCAATTCCATCTCTTCCAAATTGCATATGTTGTTTTTGCCTTCTTGGAGAAAGTTATTACCATCAAGCATGATCTGGCTCGCACTGTGGAGGTTTTCAGCAGCTACAAGCATATTCCTTACCTCCTTCTGAGTCAATTCTTTGGTTGATTTTTGGTTGTCGCCGTCTCTGCTTGGATGGCTAATTTTACAATAGGATAAATTCAATACCTGAAGCATTTTCGGAAAAGAGTTGCCAGTAATTTGATCAAGAAGTGTTGCTAAATAATTGCTCATCAAGTTCAACTCGACAAGCTGTTCGGGAAACCGACCTACATGAGTCATAAGATTTCTTGCTAGGTTTAGCCTTTTAAGGTTCTGAGCAAGTGCCATTGAGCTCAAGAAGCTGACATCAACTAGATTGTTACCAGACAAGTCCAAAGAGGTCAATTTGTAGTTTGTCATGGAATGTCTGTCAATAAGATCGATACGTCTCAAGCTATTGTTAGATAAGTTCAAGGTTTGCAAGTTTACGAGATTCTTCCAGTTAAAGTTGGAATTTGTCAACTCAATTAAGTTGTTATTGGACAAGTTCAAGTCAGCCAAACTAGGAGGGAACGCAATCATCGACAAATCGCTGAGAGTGTTGAATGACAAGTCAAGTGCCTTGAGATTATCACAGAGTAGACAACTTGAATGTCGAGATAAATGCTCGGTGAGTCTCACTGAGTTGAACAAATGCAACTGCAAATTTTCAATGCTGAGGTTGGAGTAATATGATTCATTAAGCTGGTTTCCTTCACCAGTATATCTGATCTTGAACCAGTTGATTCTGTAGTTCAAGCCATTGAGGTATCTGAACAAATTCTTGATGATCAATTGGTTGACGAGTTGCTTACTCTTTGCTAACACGATCTGAACATTCAAAATTTTGGTAACAAGTTTCAGGTAGGCCAAAATATCGCTCTGGAATAGCATCTGGACAAAGGACATGAATGTTGCTGGTTCCTGTTTGATATTAAACAAGACGTACGATATCTCTCTTGGTCGTATGTAAACTTTGTGAGAGATAAGATAGATTAATTCACTAACATCAATAACCATGGAATTGACAGGTCTTTTTGTGAGCAATTGCTCATTGTTGGTTAAGATCAAGCTGGAGTATGAGTAGTAGTTAGCAAGGGCTTCCTGTCGTACTCGCAAGTATGGATCGATTTGTCCCTGTTCTTCTGAACAGTAGAGCAAGTCGTCCAATTGGAAAAGGCGCTTGAGTTCTGGCTTTGGAACAAACGAAAGCGTATGGAAGATGAGCTCAGTTGGCAAACGAAATAAGAGACTCATCGCGATTGCAAAATAATATTGTATCAACGAGGCAAGATATAGCAAGAAAACAAAATTTTGAACTACTCAACTATTCAAATGGAAGCTACGAAGGCAATTATGAGCAGCCAACACCGATTAAAAGAAAAACAAGATGTAACTTCAGATGCAATCGTAAATATCCATGGTCTTCCGGTGGTGGGTATTCCGCTTGTGCTTACCTTTGTATGTAGTGTGTCGCAAGAGAAAAAAAATAAATTAACAGTGCAACTTGAAGTCAGAATTCCACCGTTGTAGTGACGTAAACAATCTCAGGTGAAAACTAATAACCTCGAAGGTGTATATGATGGCTCCAATAGTTTATGGCGAGTGAAAGAATTAGAGAAATAATGTGGAAACAACGACAATACAATAAGAGCACAAGACCCCATCACCAAGTGTGGACCTGTTCCATCTTTTATTTGTGCATGTCAATCCAGAGAATTTCACCTGATAAGCAGAGACCGAGGTGGGGATCCACAACTCATAACCACGATATTTTCAATGGCTGCCTTGGGCTAGGATCTATTAAGCGACATTCGAGTTTATGAGAAATACCTACAGAAAGAACTTGCTGTACCCATAGTGTGTTTCTGCCCAAAGAAGACACAGCACGTACACGTACTCTGCGAGATGATAGCAATCTATGGTTTGCTATCGAAAAGAGCAGGAAGATCGGCTCATCTGAAGTCTGAAATGTCATCAGCGATTTGGAGAAGTTTTGTTTCTTTTGTACTGTTTAATTTCCATATAGATAAGCTTCTGGTCGCGGCACTACGGAATGTACAATTGAGTCGTAATATATTCGAAGTGTGTGCAACGAAAAAAGATTACTTCTTCTGCCCAAATCTTCAATATAGAGCAGGTACGTCCAATACATAGTAAGCACTTTATACAACCCCTACTTCAGCAATGGGGATCTGTTTATCGTGTTTACGTCCTCGTGACTCCTACGCCGATGATTACAACGAAACCTCGTCGTTATTGAGGAACCAGCACAATTTATATTCAAACGATTATCTCCAGGAAGAAGAGCTTTTGAAGCAACAGAGACAACAGGAGTTGAACACTATCGTGAACGAACTTTCAGACAATTTAATAGATGTTTCACTGTTCTTGAACAACACAAGTAATAATTCAGTCATAAACACCCCTAATTTGTCTGCCTACCTGAACAACAATAGCTTCAGGCAGCTGGCTACCCTTGATAATTCAAGCACGACTCAAAATGATGACAGCAGAAGTTATCCCTATGAATACAACTCGACCGAGAAACTAAAGGTGTTGAGTGACGCAGAAGAGCTCACTTCTGCCGTCAAAGATTCTTGTAAGATAACCTTTAATGAACCGCTTTATTTGAAGTTTTAGCTGTGAATACCCTTTTTCACAATGAGATTGTCTACAAAATTGCATGGTGTCTCGCAGCTGCAATTCCAACGCTTGACCATAAAAGGAATCGGTATTAGCTGCTGAGTTCCACACTTTCACTTCTCGTTTACATTCCCATTTCTATTGTCAAATCATTTATCAGACCATATACACTAGATACGTGCAGAAGCATTAGTGTCCTCCATAATTGAAGAAGACAGCTATCTGTACCTTGGTGCTAGACGTAATTGTAATTAATAAATTTGGCATTTGTATTTTTCCGCCTGCTCTTACAGTTTGTTAATTGCAACCAAGTTTGGAATTAAATTGAATTCAAATGAGAATCTCATACGATTATGATTTTGGAAGTCAATGATTAAAATAGTATTCAAAAATATATTCAATTATATATAAGAATGCTTTGAAAGAGTTATTTCACACACACCCGTTTTCCTCTTGTATCTATTGCCTATGTATCAACGTTTAACCCTCTTAAACTTCAGTAATTCTAGTTTCTTGGAAGTAGAACGATGTCCATAAGTACCTACTGGTGAAATATCAACAGAGTTTCTGTAATGAAGGACCTCATTCTATACCAGGATTTGAAATTTGCAACATATCACACAGATTCGAATGTATATTTCCTTTCTTAAGCTATTGCTGAACATGAGTACTGCCCCCTCAACCTCCACGAAGATCCGATTATATATCCCACCCCCGACCTTTACCAGGTGGTTGATGGTATATGCAGGTAGTACATAATCGGCAATTACATCAAAATAAAAAGTACGATCGCTCCAATCTTCGGCTACCTACCCATACAAATAGCCAGTCAAAACTAATTAGAATAAGAGGACAATGACAAAGCCATATGTATCTGTGGAGTCTCCAACCAATACTAGGCTACCCTACGGAGATGGGTCAAACAAAATCTTTGGCATGGAGAATTTCGGAAACACCTGCTACTGCAACTCGATTCTCCAGTGCCTATTCTACACTGAAAAATTCCGGACAAATTTAGTCAAACACCGCATGACCAACCACGAGCCCAAGCTTGCTGTCAATGGAGTCAAACAGCATAATTTCACAATGAAATACGAGCAGTTGGTGGCGAAGAAAAGTAGAGAACAATCAAAAGGATCCAGTACCCCCTTGAGTTCGTTCAATAATTCGGTTATTACTACCAATTCAACGGAGGATAGGCCCAAATCTTCCAGAAAAGGGTCGATTTTTGGCTTAAAATTCAACACTTCATTGACTTCTGGAAACGCTCCCAGTGCAATTTCAAATGAAGATGTCAAGAAGTCTTTGGGTTACGTTGTGGAGGCGAAGAACTGTGAAGCCCTTTCTCTTGACCAGAGAATTAAGATCAACAAAAATCCCGATTTCCAAAAATTGAACATCTTGATTACGAGACCTACTATCCAGTCCTCGAATTCTAACAATAGAAATGATTACTCGCAGAGTTCGTACATGTTGTTGAACAACGATCAGACTCAGCAACAACAGGTCCAGCAACAGGAGGGAACGATCAGTAATACATCCAGTGCTATTATAGTAGGAATCCCACACCCAGAACCTTTCTTAATTACACCGATCAACCCTTTTAACCCCAACCCTTCATCTGATCAAAGAAAGAGATCTGCCTTAATCAATGGACCTATAATCAATCTCGACACGTCGTTGCAACTCCCTAGTGAACAGTCTGAAGATTCGGCCCTTCTATATGCATTGAAAGATATGTTTGAAAGCATGATTGAAAACAAGTCGACCTTCGGTGTAGTCTCGCCTATGTACTTCATCACGAAGTTGAAAGAAAAGAATTTCTTATTCAGACAGAACAATATGCACCATGATGCCCACGAGTTCTTCAACTACTTGATCAACGAAATCATCGAGTGTTTGAACAAGGAAATCGGTATCGACAACAACTGGTGCAACAAGATCTTCCAAGGACTCATAACCAATGAGACAAGATGCTTGTCGTGTGAAGCTGTTACCTCCAAACACGAATTCTTCTTGGACTTGTCGGTAGATATCCCTCCAGGAGAGAGTGCTTACTCATTGACCTATTCTTTGAATAACTTTTCCAAGCTGGAAATATTGACCAACCAGAACAAATTTTACTGTAACACATGTTCATCGTTGCAGGAGGCCGTGAAGACTATCAAGTTGAAAAAGCTTCCTGAAGTGTTGGTAATAAATTTCAAGCGATTCAAGTATGACGAGAAGGTTGACAAAATGGTCAAATTGTTTGATTCCATTAGCTACCCCTTCAAGTTAAGAATATTCAACACTACAGACGATGAACGAGATTTTAGTCTCTATGGGCTATATGCATTGGTTATTCATATCGGAGGAGGACCAATGCACGGACATTATGTAGCAATTTGTAAGATTAAGGCAGGCTTATGGTTACTATTTGATGACGAGACAGTTGAATTGGTGGAAGATTCCTTTGTCATGCGGTTCTTTGGCAATGGTCCCGGGTTAGCCAGTGCATATATCTTATTCTACCAAAAGTGTGAAGACGGCACCGATGGCGAAGATGCTATAAACTTTGGGTTTAACGCTGGAGATATCTATAATGGCGATGAGTTCACATTGTTCCAACACATGGAAAGCAATCCCAGCGACCCATCTTTAAGGAAGCACTCGTTCAACCATAAGGAATCAGCGGAACCTACGGAAGACGTACGCTCAGAAACATCGTCTATCAATTCCTACAGTGGCTCTAAGGAGGCAGGAGCTACAGCTGACAAGAAGGGGGGCTTGTTCAAAAAGAACTTCAAGTTTGAAGGTGGAAAAGAGGAAAAACTGTTGTCTCGAACCAGCAGCATTGCGAAAAGTAACGATGCAAAGGAAAAGAAGACGTGGGTCGGTGGTTTGAAGAGAAGAGAAAGTAAGGCAGAACAGATTATGGAACGGAAGGGAAGCAGCTCCAGTGCAACCTCTTCCGAGAAGAAGAAAAGTATATTTGGGTTCAAGCGAAAGTAAACATGATAGCTAAAAAGCAGTTACTGCAAATAAGCGATATGAGTGAAGAAGTGCCAATAATATGGGAATAAAACAGATCTCGAGAGCTGCGAAAAAATACATCCGAATTCATTCTGCGATTCGATTTGAAGATCTGAGAATTGCTTTCATGGCTTAATTGAGAGATCATTGCAATCTGGGTACGTGCACATAAATCTAATTATCAGGAGAAAGGTCACCTGATATTACGTGAACTTGAAAAAAAAGCTCAGTTGAAGATCTAAGTCACGTGAAATACCTCAGAAGTAATAAGCCATGCTTTTTGGCCACAGTTTTTGAATGGCTTCAACGGTTCTCATTAGTAATATCGATAGAAAAGGTCTGCTACTTCTTCTCAGTTTGTCTTATATATCGTTTCTAAGCTTGCTGTTACTTCTACAATTTGTTTCATTTACTACGTAAGGACGTAAATCGTTACTGACCTCAATCATCTTTCGCAGTCTCAAACTTTTTTTCACTTTACGAATCATATTTTATTCCATATTATTGAAGAACACAGTCAGGATGACTACTTCCAAGATTTCGCCTACTTTATCTACAACGCGTACGTCCAAACTTCTTACATTGTCTGCTGGATGTTTCTGGGGTGTAGAGAGAGTGTTCAGGAAGCAATTCCCAGTTGGTTTGGTTGATGTTAAGGTAGGATACGCCAATGGCATCCCTAGTGTGGGTGAAGTTAACTATGAAAAGGTGTGTACTGGAGCCACAGACTTCGTTGAGAGTGTCCAAATAGCATATGAACCTTCCGAAGTGACTACAGAACAACTTTTGGACATATTCTTCAGAATGCATGATCCAACTACAGTTAACTCCCAAGGCCCAGACGTTGGTTCCCAGTACAGATCTGCCATTTTGACACACGAGGAGGAAGATGCTGCCTTGGCAGCTGCAACTAAGGAAGAATATCAACTCAAATGGTACCCAAAGGACAAAATCGTCACAATTGTTGAACCCATCCAGATTTGGTATGATGCTGAGGACTATCATCAGCAGTACTTGAACAAGAATCCAGGAGGATACGAATGTCCATCACATTTCATTAGAACGAAACCAAAGATATGAGTACATAAATTCATACGATGGCATCAACATGTTCTGCACTAGTCGGTTAATAGATGTGATGTTTTTGCTTACCAAGAAATGCTGTATCTATGACTAAGCTTTCAAATCCTTCGGCCCATTCTGCATTACCAAAACTAAATAGATTTGTGATTGTAATTGATATTTATCATTTATGTATGATATTACAATGTTAAGCCTATAATTACTATATTTGTTAGTTTTATTTTACATGATTTTCACAACGTCAATTTTCAATTGCATGTTAAGAACTATGTTGTAACATGCGACATGTTTGTGATCTTTTTCACTTCGCAATATTTGTACAGGCAAACTGAAAATATCCAACGCGTAGTTTTTCATGCATTACAGTTGCAGGTTTCTATTTGTTCTCTTTCATCTCGAATTTCCAATCCTTCTCTTCAGCCCGTGAATTGAAAACGTATACGTAACTATCGTGAACTATTCGAATATGTCTTTGTGGGTTGACAAGTACAGACCAAAGACCTTGGACCAATTGTCGTTTCATGATTCTATATCGCAGAACTTGAGGGCTTTGGCCAGATCTGGGGATTTTCCTCATTTATTGATATATGGACCCAGTGGAGCTGGAAAAAAGACAAGAATATACGCGACTTTGAACGAAATATTTGGCTCTCAGGTGGAGAAATTGAAGATCGACGTCAAGACTTTCGTAACTTCTTCCAACAGAAAGATGGAATTCAATGTCTTGAGTTCGGCCTACCACTTGGAGATCACCCCTTCTGATATGGGCAACAACGACCGTGTGGTGATCCTGGATTTATTAAAGGATGTCGCTTCTACAGAGCAAGTTGATTTCAGCCACCAGAATACTTCAAAGACCAAGCATAGATTTAAAGTTGTGGTGATAAATGAGGCTGATTCACTTAGTAGAGATGCCCAAGCTGCCCTAAGAAGAACAATGGAAAAGTATTCGTCTAATATAAGATTGATACTTGTATGTAATTCGATCTCCAACATCATTCCTCCCATAAAATCGAGAACATTGTTGATCAGAATACCCAGTCCAAGCACTACAGCGATTTCCCTGATATTGGGACAGGTTGCCAAGAAAGAAGGAATCAAATTCAGCTCGTCCAACGAACTTGACATTCAAAACTATTTGGTAACTCTTGCGGATACAGCCAATCGAAACTTGAGAAAAGCACTCTTAAGTTTTGAGACCGTCGCCATGCAAAACGAAACTATACAGCTTGACAACAAAACGTTGACGATTATCACCTTGGATTGGGAAGAAATCATCAAGAACATGTCCAACACTATTAGAATCAACCGCAACGTCGCTACTTTGGCCAGTGTTCGAGTGGTTTTATACGAATTGCTTGCTCATTGTATCCCTCCAAGAATAATATTGAAGACATTAATGTTCAATTTGATTAAGAATTTCAACGACGATGATGTCATTGGCCAATTGGTTGATCTAGGATCTGTGTTTGACGAAAGATTGAGTCTTGGCCTGAAAAGCATCTTTCACTTGGAAGGGTTTGTGGCCAAATCAATGGTGGTAATCGACAGCAACTAATCACAAGCCACAATTGTATACTATTCAAATCATCGAGGTCATCATCGCATATATTTTATCATTATGTATCACACTCGAAAACAATTAAGTAAAGAGAAGAAAAAAGTATTGTATGCAACTGAAGGACTACTGTTGGACCTTGTTATCGCCGTTCAGTTTGATATCAGAAACCGTAGGAGCTTCACCAGTAGAACTGCCAGCTACAGCTTCATAACTAGGAGGACTCGTTTCGTTAACTGCACAGTCAGTGTCAGTGAGCTGTAGATGCTCATCTTGATCATTTTGATCTCTGAAGGGTTCTCTCTCGCCAGGATGCGTTTGCTCCTGATTTTCGATCTGGTTTTCTACGTCTCCAGGAACACTCAGATAGCCTGCAGCAGCCTGTCTCGCGCCATAAACTTTAGGGTACTCTACTAGAATATAGAATACAGCAAATATTGTTCCAGGAATGTGACCCAATATCGTCAAAATAACTGCCACCAAGAACTCTCTTGTGAAGATGTTATAATCCTGCAAAAGGAAAACAGGCAAAGGTGGAAGAATAAACGCAGCTACTAGCAAGATGACCTTGCCAGGACTGTCGTTGAGAATGTTTTCGTTAGGCATGGGTATACGTATATGATATAGTGCTAGAAATATCAGAAAGAAGACCACAGAGAATCAAAGATCACAAACAATTTATTGTACGAAATGGCTCAACTTGAATTTCAGGTTACTAAATTTAACTGTGCCTTAACTATGAGGCAGGGTAATTACTGGTATGCTATAAACAAGACTTCGCCTCTCAGTGAAACTTACATCATATATGCCACGAATTGGACCGGCGAGGGTCCCTATATAGACCCTATATAGTATGTCTCTGGAAATGTAGTCTGGAATGCCGCATATTTCTTAAAAGGACTGCGAGCGCTTGGGGCTCACCTCACTTGACTGTAGAAGCCCTTCGTAACTAAATTCAGTAGCATAGAACTCTACAACTGCTAGGTACAACTGTCTCTTCTTTTTTCTTAACGCATTGGGGAATGAATTGATATAAACAATAGTTGGTTACGCTGCCAGTATTGTAAACATACTGTTTCTCCTTAAGCGTTCTGTTCTCTTCTGTTTGCTTTAGCTCTTTTCTCGTCTTATTATTGTATTACTATTTCTTGCAGTTCGGCAGTCGCACATCAAAAACCCAATCACATTATTATCTACTGATCTCTCTGTTCTACACATTTTCTTTTATTTCTAGTACAAGCAGACATGGACTACATAAGGAAGGCCATCTGGGGAACCGACCCAAAGGAGCAGGTAAGCATCATGTGCTTGAATAATTGAAAGAGAGCAACTTCTTGCTGTTTGATCATAAGTGTTCCTACCTTTTAATTTTTCGATACTAACTTCTCAAGATGAGGACAATCAACCAGTTGTTGAGAAAAAACAAACGAGAACTCGATCGCTCAATGAACCAATTAAAGCCTTTGAAGAAAAAGACTGAGGCACTAATCAAAAGGGCTGTCAAGGACAATGACTTGAAGACGGCCAAGATCTACGCTAAGGAGTTGATCAATGTCAATAGACAATACAACAAGTTGTACACTTCCAAGACGAGAATTGATTCCATTAATATGGCCATCAATGAACAATGGCAGATGAACAAACTAACACAATCTTTGCATTCGCTGGCAGTTGTAATGAAGGATGTCAACCAATTGGTGAAGATTGGCGTAGTGCTGGCTACAATGCAAGAGCTTTCTAAAGAGTTGATGAAAGCAGGAATTATCAATGAGATGATGGACGACGCCATCGACTTGGACTTTGAAGAAGATGAAGAGTTGGAGCACGAATCTCAAGAGGAAGTCAATAAAATCATAGCCAGCTTGACAGAAGACAAGTTCTCCAAGATCAGCAATGAGGTTCCCACCAATAGCATGGACGTTGAGGAAGAACCTAAGGCTGAAGTGCAAGAGGAGGAAGACACAGAAGCCCTCGATGAAATGAGAGAGCGTTTACGAGCCTTACAAGAGTAGAATAACGACATTGTTTAATACTTTTCCATTACTAAACGACATTTATTGGCAAACTGTTCAATAACATGTAAGTAGCAATAACTGTGAATACGAGCCCTGCAACATTGAAAGTAGCAAATGTTGCACTGGTACCTGAGATGTGGCTATAATAGTCCCTCATGAAAGTGAAATTGCGATAATTAGGCGGGTCCTTTGTATAGTTACCAGTTCCAATATTGGGATATAGTTCGACAGAAACTGATGTATTCGTTATAGAAGTAGTGTTAGATTTGAATAAATTGTGGGTTCCTTCGACTGCTGGCGAAACTAATGAAGATGATGCAATCATAACTTTCTGGGTGGAATTGGATCTTTTGAGACTACTGATTGAAAATGGCAAGAACCAGAATTTCTTCTTTTTCTCCTCCTCCTCCTCCTCTTCACAGTCATCTTCAGATTCTGCGATTTCATCCTCGCAATCGTCACCGGCTTTATTAACCTCCTTCTCTAAATAGAGTCCGGCAGCGAAATGCTTGCGTGGACTCTTGACGAGAGCAGAATAAGGTGTTGAATCGTTTACTAAGGTTTGGTTGAGGTGATGGTAGGTCCAGTTCCCAAGTTGAATACCAGGGTTCACTTCGGTATTGTTACTGTTGTCAACTGGTAAGATCTCCATAGTGTTGATTGTGGGAGAAGGTAAGCGGCTAACAACCGAAGTTGGAACTAGGGACTCTGTGACAGTGGTGTAATAGGTAATTGTTTTAACGGGAACTTGCAACTCTTGCTGTTCTAATAGCCGAACTATTTCGTTCACAAATTCCATATTATGAACTTCCTTGTTTGTATTGGCGTCTGTACCTCCGGATAAAACTAGATAACTTTGCGCTAACAATAAAAGCGACCAAATAATCTGCGTCATCCTATCAAAGTGTCTCAAAATAACCGAATACACTTGTTGAATTTCAGAGAAGCTTTTGGGATACTGACGGCTCTATTTCGTAAGGTTAGACGTATGTATGTTAAGAATATTTGTAACAAATTTAACTAGCAATCGTATAAAAAGTAACTGAGAATTTGTGAGGCCATCTTTTTTCGCAACCATAATTTTAGTAGAGTGTCTGAACTTCACACATGTACAGCAGCTTTGCTCTTCGCACATTCAAATGCCCACTGAAGTCGTATGAAATATAAAACTTAAGTATTTATTCAATACTCTTTCCAAAAATCTAGATCTGCTATCTATCTTGAGGATAGACTAACCCACCATCTTCTCTGATTTTATCCATGATTTGCATGACCAATAAAGTTTCAGCAGCGGGCATTGTATCATTCTCAATCTTGCCAGCAGCAATATCCCTGGCGACGGCATTGGCTTCATAGATAAACCCATTGAAGCCGGATTCGTCCTTGTATTCAATTGGATCTCTTCCATCGTCAAAGGTGATCTTGAACTGTTTAGGGCGTGCTGGATTATCACTGGACATTTCAACAATTCCGTTTGTGCCCTCCAATCTCAAGAATGGCATTTTGCCTGTAGTATAGTTGCAGCAAGACAAAATACCTTGCTTACCATCAGCATACTGAACTATGATGGATGTATTGTAGTCAACACCATCACGCGCATCCAAAGTCATGAACGACTTGAACTCAAACTTGGAGTGGGATTCACCAACGGCATTGTCAAGCAATATTCTTGAGTACGTAATGGAGTAGATTCCAATGTCCAACAACGAACCTCCACCCAATTTAACATCTCTCAAACGATTGGTTGGTTCAAGGTTTGGAATATCAGCATTCCAGGCGAAATCAGAGAATAATCTGTGTACATCACCTATGACCTTGTCTTCGTAGACATATTTCTTCAAGAGCTTAATGGATGGGAAGAATCTCGTCCAAACGGCTTCCATAAGAAACAATTTCTTATCCTTGGCTAATTGGAATAATTTCTCTGCATCCTTCTTGTTGACTGTGAATGGCTTCTCGCATAGAACGTGCTTTCCACCCTCCAAAGATTTGGTCACCTGAATCTTGTGGAAAGTATGGGGTGTACCAACATAAACGATATCGATTTCTGGATTTAAGTAGAAATCGTCATACGATTGAACAACAGGAACGATTCCTTCATTATTTGTGCTGTTGATATTGCAATTTTCTATGAAGTCCTGTCCTTTGGAAGTAGAAGAGCAACCAATACTTTTTACTATGTGGATGATTCCACTGTCGGCTCTTGAATTGTTGAGGACGAGATCATGGACAAACTGAGCAGAAATATTACCTGCTCCGAGGATGCCCCATCTTAAAGTTATAGACATTGTTGATGTTGACGACTGATAAATATATAGGAATTGAGTTTGAGTATTTAGCTGGGAAGCTCTTGAGTTTTAATGTCGAGACTCCCTAGTTACTTTAATTCCGCATTGCTGGCACAGATGTAACGTTACATCAAATACATACACAATAGGAAGTTATTAGCGAAACTGTCAAGTAGAAACGACCAGTATTACTAATAGATACAAGTTCCGAATTCAATGGAAACCTGATCGATTGTTGGTAAAATATCTGATGTTCATTGAGCAATGCGAAACGGCCTCATACATTGCTAAATACTGATTTTACATGATGTTCAAATAGTGAAAGATTTGGAAGCCACTGCTTCGAATTAAGTGGGCTCTTTGAAAGTTTATTGTGTCCTGCATGTTGTGTCGGCGTAAATCTCAGATCCACAGGGGGCCCTTTTTTCAATTTGGCAATCTACAATATTCTATAAGTATATTCTCAACGAGTATCCCAGAACGCTGAGTCCAATGATTTCGGGTAGGTAGTATTGCGGGTGATAAACATCGATAGCTCCCGAATATATTTTCAAAGTCGAATAACCGTTTTCTCTCCAAATTAAGTAGAGCCTCAGATAAAACACAGAGATCTTAGTTGGGTGCGATTATTTAGCCAACCGAAACTCGTACACGTTCGAATTCGCATGCAAATAGTTAATTGGCTGAAAAAAACGACGATCTAAAGTCTGCTAGTGAAGGTGAAAGTGTGGTCGGCAACTTGCCTTCGGGTCTAGTGTTAAAGGCGCTCTTATAACATATAGATAAAAAATCATAGTACACAAAGCTAAACTAGGATAAACAAGCTGAAATCAGGCGCACGAATGACTGGCCCTGTTTAAATCAGGGTTCAATCGTACCTCATCACGTGCAAAAACCTGACTTGGGTGGACGCCTTATGATCGTTTCAAATTCTAGGCAAGATGATATTCACTTTAGAGCAATATGCCTTTCAATTATCTTAAATGAAAGCATTCATGATTAACTACCAAAGAGCTAGCAAGAGGTTTGTGCGGTACACTTGAGCCTCTACTTCAGCATGCGACTTTCGATTTCAGGAAGTTATTGAGCTTATTCAACATTCGAGATAATTAAGATTTATTTTCGCTGAAGGCGAATTCTGCATTGCAGTTGCTCATCAGCGAATTCGCTAAATTCAGGAACGCCTCACGCTTGTTGAGAAAGCACATTCAAATTCTCTGCAAATTCCTTCAACAAAGCGCTTGCAACGGCTAGATAAAGCAAACTTACATAGACAAATAGTTGAGTTCCTTACATGAGCCAACTCTTGGCTAGTCATTGACAGAAGATAGTGGATGCGTGTGCTGATGATTCAAAAAAGTTGTTGAAGTTGGATAAAGCATTTGACTAAAGCTGAACATTCCATCAAGAGACTGCCATAACACAATTGTAGTTTGAGAGATACGCATACCACTTTGCAACGTAGAGAAATTAGCGTTGCCCAATTTCATCTTTAAAGATTTCCTTTCTTTTATTAGTCCCTCGAAAAAATAGGAGACTGGGAGAAAAGGAATGTTGTCGTCGATGTCGCTGTCATCTTTGTGATCTCTACTTTAAGATGGAATGTAGGCTATTATGCAAGTTGTCGTTGTTCGGAGAAAACCAACAGCAATTGATATTAATCATTAGTGTCTATGATCAGTAGACCAAGTATGCTACAATTGAAATGTTGATACCTCCAATTTGTCCAATGTAATCGCTCAAGTACACCTGCATCGCTACGGTAACTGCCGTGGAGGCTCGTTTGTTAGGATTGGTGATATTAAACAAAATACAAGGTGGGAAACGGATGTCGCCTAGTGTTTGGCTGCAACGGAAGCACCTCACTTTTTGGCCACCATCCTGAACCAAAAAAATTGCTTCTTAAGGGGACCACTCGCATTTTGGACTAATGCTTTCGATTGCATGTGCACATAGAACACAGTATAATAGTTGACAGATCGTATTTTTTACAATAACCATACCTGTCTGAGGCAGAATTAGACCTAAGGGAAAATGGTCCGATACACTCAGGGTTGCATACAAAATCCGACAGTATTGGAGCTGGTATGCATGCCCTGCATGCTTTCGCAACTAAAAGTTTGAGGAATCTAATTGATGAAAGGGTCGGTTTGAAATTAGTTGCTAACTTTGTGCTTTAAGGTAGTATTGCTGATCTCAGAAAAGGAATGTCTTAGTGCATATGGATGCAAGCAAACGACCAAGAGCAATGTGAAATGTAGCCCCTTCTGGTAAATATAGTATACTCTATAGTTCTGAAACTAGAACGCAGCCGAAGCAATAGCTATAAAATGACTTGTAATCCCAGACAACTGGAATAATGAAAAGCATTCTAAGCTACAGTGGCTGTCAGATAGATACCCTAGAATAAATGTTGATCTCTAAATTATTAGCAGCAACATTCTACTTCAGTGCAGCTGCCTTTGCACTTGATGTTACTACCCAAAGAATTGATAGAGGTTATGTTGATCTTAAAGTTGGTTCTATTACCATTGAATCTGGAGCTTACTGGTCTATTATTGATAATGCTATCAGTGTTTTAGTCGGAGATCTTACCGTTAAACAAAATGGTGGCTTCTTCATCACTGCAACTAGTAGTATAATTGGTTTATCTGTCACTCTTGCATCTGGATTGGGTAATATCAACAACGCTGGTGTTATTGCTTTCAATGGTGCTAACTCGTTACTTCCTCCAACCTACAATTTGATCGGACTCTCTTTCACAAACAGTGGTGAGTTCTACTTAGTAAGTAGTGGAAACATTGGTGTTGCTACAAAGGGCCTTTTTGCACCATCGTGGAAGAACACCGGTTTGATTTCTTTCTACTCTGCCAAGAGAAGTGCCGATGGTGTTGTTAACCTTGGTGCTTTAGGATTCCCAATTCAAAATAATGGTCAAATTTGTTTGCACAATGAGTTGTACCAGCAGACTACCAGTATCACTGGTACCGGTTGTATTACCGCTGACTTGGATTCCACCATCTTCTTTGCAAACACCTTGTTGAACATTGACTCTAATCAAGTTGTCTATTTGGCTGACTCTCAATCTTCAGTTAGGGCTACTGCGATCTCTTTGCCTAAGACCTTCACGATAGCCGGTTTCGGTAACGGTAATAAGATTGGTTTGGATATCCCTCTTGTAAGTCTTCCATTTTTGAGCACCTACGACTATGACTCCTCTTCTGGTATCTTGACCCTTCGTGGTGCAGGTTTGTTATCTCAAAAATTTAAGATTGGTTTAGGTTACAACAAGAACTACTTCAAAATTACAACTGATACGTCCCTCGGTTTGTTGAGCGTTCCTTTGGGTGCCGTTACTTATACTGGACCAGTTCCAAACAACCAAATTCCAGCTCAATGTAAACCATGCAAATTATACCCAACTGCTCCAGGTGCAGAACCAACTGTTACTACTACTACCGTTGTTACTACGAAGTCTGATGGTTCCGTTTGTACTGATGTTGATCAAATTATTATTTCTCACGACACTAAGGCCAGTTGGTTCACATCTACTTCCGTTGTATCTGAAATTTGTAGCACCAAGCCAAACAGTCAAACTACTAAGACCTCTACATGGACTGGTACATACACCACCACAGTCACTGAGACTGACACTCCAGGTGGTACCGACACTGTTATTGTTGAGGTTCCATCTACTCCAAACTCTCAGACAACCAAGACCTCTACATGGACTGGTACATACACCACCACAGTCACTGAGACTGACACTCCAGGTGGTACCGACACTGTTATTGTTGAAGTTCCATCTACTGCCAACTCTCAGACAACCAAGACCTCTACATGGACTGGTACATACACCACCACAGTCACTGAGACTGACACTCCAGGTGGTACCGACACTGTTATTGTTGAAGTTCCATCTACTGCCAACTCTCAGACAACCCTTACTTCTACATGGACTGGTACATACACCACCACAGTCACTGAGACTGACACTCCAGGTGGTACCGACACTGTTATTGTTGAAGTTCCATCTACTGCCAACTCTCAGACAACC